>CM051242.1:141131136-141614558 GCA_027917425.1 Gastrophryne carolinensis
CCCAAAAATTGGATGAACCACACCCTGGAGTTGCAAGCAGCAGCAGCACGAGGAGCCCAAACATAGCTTGAAAGAGACACTGGAGTTGGCAGCAGGAGGCCAAGAATTGGACGAATCACACCCTGGAGTTGCAAGCAGCAGCAGGAGCAGCAGCAGCCCAAACATAGCTTGAAGGAGACACTGGAGTTTGCAGCAGGAGCCCGAAAATTGGATGAATCACACCCTGGAGTTGCAAGCAGCAGCAGCAGCAGCCCAAACATAGCTTGAAGAAGACACTGGAGTTTGCAGCAGGAACCCAAAAATTGGATGAACCACACCCTGGAGTTGCAAGCAGCAGCAGCAGGGAGAGCTCAAACATAGCTTAAAAGAGACACTGGAGTTGGCAGCAGGAGGCCAAGAATTGGACGAATCACACCCTGGAGTTGCAAGCAGCAGCAGGAGCAGCAGCAGCCCAAACATAGCTTGAAGGAGACACTGGAGTTTGCATCAGGAGCCCAAAAATTGGATGAATCACACTCTGGAGTTGCAAGCAGTAGCAGCAGCAGCCCAAACATAGCTTGAAAGACACACTGGAGTTGGCAGCAGGAGCCCAAAAATTGGATAAATCACACCCTGGAGTTGCAAGCAGCAGCATGAGCCCAAAAATAGCTTGAAAGAGACACTGGAGTTGGCTGCAGGAGCCCAAAAATCGGATGAATCGCACCCTGGAGTTGCAAGCAGCAGCTGGAGCACAAACATTCCTTTAAAGAGATACTGGAGTTGGCAGCAGGAGCCCAAAAATCGGCTGAATCACACCCTGGAGTTGCAAGCAGCAGCAGCCCAAACATAGCTTGAAGGAGACACTGGAGTTGGCAGCAGGAGCCCAAAAATTGGATGAACCACACCCTGGAGTTGCAAGCAGCAGCAGCAGGAGGAGCCCAAACATAGCTTGAAAGAGACAGTGGAGTTGGCAGCAGGAGGCCAAGAATTGGACGAATCACACCCTGGAGTTGTAAGCAGCAGCAGGAGCAGCAGCTGCCCAAACATAGCTTGAAGGAGACACTGGAGTTGGCAGCAGGAGCCCAAAAATTGGATGAATCACACCCTGGAGTTGCAAGCAGCAGCAGCCCAAACATAGCTTGAAAGACACACTGGAGTTGGCAGCAGGAGCCCAAAAATTGGATGAATCACACCCCGGAGTTGCAAGCAGCAGAGGCAGGAGCCCAAACATAGCTTGAAAGAGACACTGGAGTTGGCAGCAGGAGCCAAATAATTGGATGAATCACACCCTGGAGTTGCAAGCAGCAGCAGGAGCAGCAGCAGCCCAAACATAGCTTGAAGGAGACACTGGAGTTTGCAGCAGGAGCCCAAAAATTGGATGAATCACACTCTGGAGTTGCAAGCAGCAGCAGCAGCAGCCCAAACATAGCTTGAAAGACACACTGGAGTTGGCAGCAGGAGCCCAAAAATCGGATAAATCACACCCTGGAGTTGCAAGCAGCAGCATGAGCCCAAAAATAGCTTGAAAGAGACACTGGAGTTGGCTGCAGGAGCCCAAAAATCGGATGAATCGCACCCTGGAGTTGCAAGCAGCAGCTGGAGCACAAACATTCCTTTAAAGAGATACTGGAGTTGGCAGCAGGATCTCAAAAATCGGCTGAATCACACCCTGGAGTTGCAAGCAGCAGCAGCCCAAACATAGCTTGAAGGAGACACTGGAGTTGGCAGCAGGAGCCCAAAAATTGGATGAACCACACCCTGGAGTTGCAAGCAGCAGCAGCAGGAGGAGCCCAAACATAGCTTGAAAGAGACACTGGAGTTGGCAGCAGGAGGACAAGAATTGGACGAATCACACCCTGGAGTTGTAAGCAGCAGCAGGAGCAGTAGCTGCCCAAACATAGCTTGAAAGAGACACTGGAGTTGGCAGCAGGAGCCCAAAAATTGGATGAATCACACCCTGGAGTTGCAAGCAGCAGCAGCCCAAACATAGCTTGAAAGACACACTGGAGTTGGCAGCAGGAGCCCAAAAATTGGATGAATCACATCCTGGAGTTGCAAGCAGCAGAGGCAGGAGCCCAAACATAGCTTGAAAGAGACACTGGAGTTGGCAGCAGGAGCCAAATAATTGGATGAATCACACCCTGGAGTTGCAAGCAGCAGCAGCAGCAACCCAAGCATGGCTTGAAAGACACACTGCAGTTGGCAGCAGGAGCCCAAAAATTGGATGAATCACACCCTGGAGTTGCAAGCAGCAGCCGCAGGAGCCCAAACATAGCTTGAAAGAGACAATGGAGTTGGCAGCAGGAGCCTGGGGTTGCAAGCAGCAGCAACAGGAGCCCAGTCATAGCTTGAGAGAGACACTGTAGTTGGCAGCAGGAGCCCAAAAATTGGATGAATCACACCCTGGAGTTGCAAGCAGCAGCAGAAGCACAAACATTGCTTTAAAGAGACACTGGAGTTGGCAGCAGGAGCCTAAAAATTGGATGAATCACACCCTGGAGTTGCAAGCAGCAGCAGCAGCAGTGGCAGCAGCAACCCAAACATAGCTTGAAAGACACACTGCAGTTGGCAGCAGGAGCCCAAAAACTGGATGAATCACACCCTGGAGTTGCAAGCAGCAGCCACAGGAGCCCAAACATAGCTTGAAAGAGACACTGGAGTTGGCAGCAGGAGCCTGGGGTTGCAAGCAGCAGCAGCAGCCAAAACATAGCTTGAAAGAGACACTGGAGTTGGCAGCAGGAGCCCAAAAATTGGATGAATCACACCCTGGGGTTGCAAGCAGCAGCAACAGGAGCCCAGTCATAGCTAGAAAGAGACACTGGAGTTGGCAGCAGGAGCCCAAAAATTGGATGAATCACACCCTGGAGTTGCAAGCAGCAGCAGGAGCACAAACATTGCTTTAAAGAGACACTGGAGTTGGCAGCAGGAGCCTAAAAATTGGATGAATCACACCCTGGAGTTGCAAGCAGCAGCAGGAGCCCGAACCTAGCTTGAAAGAGACACTGGAGTTTGCAGCAGGAGCCCAAAAATTGGATGAATCACGCCCTGGAGTTGCAAGCAGCAGCAGCAGAAGCAGGAGCCCAAACATAGCTTGAAAGTGACTCTGTAGTTGGCAGCAGGAGCCCAAAAATTGGATGAATCACACCCTGGAGTTGCAAGCAGCAGCAGCAGCAGCCCAAACATAGCTTGAAAGACACACTGGAGTTGGCTTCAGGAGCCCAAAATTTGGATGAATCACACCCTGGAGTTGCAAGCAGCAGCATGAGCCCAAACATAGCTTGAAAGAGACACTGGAGTTGGCTTCAGGAGCCCAAAATTTGGATTAATCACACCCTGGAGTTCCAAGCAGCAGCATGAGCCCAAACATAGCTTGAAAGAGACACTGGAGTTGGCTGCAGAAGCCCAAAAATCGGATGAATCACACCCTGGAGTTGCAAGCAGCAGATGGAGCACAACATTGCTTTAAAGAGACCCTGGATTTGGCAGCAGGAGCCCAAAAATCGGCTGAATCACACCCTGGAGTTGCAAGCAGCAGCAGCAGCAGCCCAAACATAGCTTGAAGGAGACACTGGAGTTTGCAGCAGGAGCCCAAAAATTGGCTGAATCACACCCTGGAGTTGAAAGCAGCAGCAGCCAAAACATAGCTTGAAGAAGACAATGGAGTTGGCAGCAGGAGCCCAAAAATTGTATAAACCATACCCTGGAGTTGCAAGCAGCAGCAGCAGGAGGAGCCCAAACATAGCTTGAAAGAGACACTGGAGTTGGCAGCAGGAGGCCAAGAATTGGACGAATCACACCCTGGAGTTGCAAGCAGCAACAGGAGCAGTAGCAGCCCAAACATAGCTTGAAGGAGACACTGGAGTTTGCAGCAGGAGCCCGAAAATTGGATGAATCACACCCTGGAGTTGCAAGCAGCAGCAGCCCAAACATAGCTTGAAGAAGACACTGGAGTTTGCAGCAGGAGCCCAAAAATTGGATGAACCACACCCTGGAGCTGCAAGCAGCAGCAGCAGGAAGAGCCCAAACATAGCTTAAAAGAGACACTGGAGTTGGCAGCAGGAGGCCAAGAATTGGACGAATCACACCCTGGAGTTGCAAGCAGCAGCAGGAGCAGCAGCAGCCCAAACATAGCTTGAAGGAGACACTGGAGTTTGCAGCAGGAGCCCAAAAATTGGATGAATCACACTCTGGAGTTGCAAGCAGCAGCAGAAGCAGCCCAAACATAGCTTGAAAGACACACTGGAGTTGGCAGCAGGAGCCCAAAAATTGGATAAATCACACCCTGGAGTTGCAAGCAGCAGCATGAGCCCAAAAATAGCTTGAAAGAGACACTGGAGTTGGCTGCAGTGCCCAAAAATCAGATGAATCACACCCTGGAGTTGCAAGCAGCAGCAGCCCAAAAATAGCTTGAAGGAGACACTGGAGTTGGCAGCAGGAGCCCAAAAATTGGATGAACCACACCCTGGAGTTGCAAGCAGCAGCAGCAGGAGGAGCTCAAACATAGCTTGAAAGAGACACTGGAGTTGGCAGCAGGAGGCCAAGAATTGGACGAATCACACCCTGGAGTTGTAAGCAGCAGCAGGAGCAGCAGCTGCCCAAACATAGCTTGAAGGAGACACTGGAGTTGGCAGCAGGAGCCCAAAAATTGGATGAATCACACCCTGGAGTTGCAAGCAGCAGCAGCCCAAACATAGCTTGAAAGACACACTGGAGTTGGCAGCAGGAGCCCAAAAATTGGATGAATCACACCCTGGAGTTGCAAGCAGCAGAGGCAGGAGCCCAAACATAGCTTGAAAGAGACACTGGAGTTGGCAGCAGGAGCCAAATAATTGGATGAATCACACCCTGGAGTTGCAAGCAGCAGCAGCAGCAACCCAAGCATAGCTTAAAAGACACACTGCAGATGGCAGCAGGAGCCCAAAAATTGGATGAATCACACCCTGGAGTTGCAAGCAGCAGCCACAGGAGCCCAAACATAGCTTGAAAGAGACAATGGAGTTGGCAGCAGGAGCCTGGGGTTGCAAGCAGCAGCAACAGGAGCCCAGTCATAGCTTGAGAGAGACACTGGAGTTGGCAGCAGGAGCCCAAAAATTGGATGAATCACACCCTGGAGTTGCAAGCAGCAGCAGGAGCACAAACATTGCTTTAAAGAGACACTGGAGTTGGCAGCAGGAGCCTAAAAATTGGATGAATCACACCCTGGAGTTGCAAGCAGCAGCAGGAGCCCAAACATAGCTTGAAAGAGACACTGGAGTTGGCAGCAGGAGCCAAATAATTGGATGAATCACACCCTGGAGTTGCAAGCAGCAGCAGCAGCAACCCAAACATAGCTTGAAAGACACACTGCAGTTGGCAGCAGGAGCCCAAACATAGCTTGAAAGAGACACTGGAGTTGGCAGCAGGAGCCAAATAATTGGATGAATCACACCCTGGAGTTGCAAGCAGCAGCAGCAGGAGCCCAAACATAGCTTGAAAGAGACACTGGAGTTTGCAGCAGGAGCCCAAAAATTGGATGAATCACACCCTGAAGTTGCAAGCAGCAGCAGCAGGAGCCCTAACATAGCTTGAAACAGACACTGGAGTTGGTAACAGGAGCCCAAAAATTGGATGAATCACACCCTGGAGTTGCAATCAGCAGCAGCCCAAACATAGCTTGAAAGACACACTGGAGTTGGCTTCAGGAGCCCAAAATTTGGATGAATCACACCCTGGAGTTGCAAGCAGCAGCATGAGCCCAAACATAGCTTGAAAGAGACACTGGAGTTGGCTGCAGAAGCCCAAAAATCGGATGAATCACACCCTGGAGTTGCAAGCAGCAGATGGAGCACAACATTGCTTTAAAGAGACACTGGAGTTGGCAGCAGGAGCCCAAAAATCGGCTGAATCACACCCTGGAGTTGCAAGCAGCAGCAGCAGCAGCCCAAACATAGCTTGAAGGAGACACTGGAGTTGGCAGCAGGAGCCCAAAAATTGGCTGAATCACACCCTGGAGTTGAAAGCAGCAGCAGCCAAAACATAGCTTGAAGAAGACAATGGAGTTGGCAGCAGGAGCCCAAAAATTGGATGAACCACACCCTGGAGTTGCAAGCAGCAGCAGCACGAGGAGCCCAAACATAGCTTGAACGAGACACTGGAGTTGGCAGCAGGAGGCCAAGAATTGGACGAATCACACCCTGGAGTTGCAAGCAGCAGCAGGAGCAGCAGCAGCCCAAACATAGCTTGAAGGAGACACTGGAGTTTGCAGCAGGAGCCCGAAAATTGGATGAATCACACCCTGGAGTTGCAAGCAGCAGCAGCAGCAGCCCAAACATAGCTTGAAGAAGACACTGGAGTTTGCAGCAGGAGCCCAAAAATTGGATGAACCACACCCTGGAGTTGCAAGCAGCAGCAGCAGGTAGAGCCCAAACATAGCTTGAAAGAGACACTGGAGTTGGCAGCAGGAGGCCAAGAATTGGACGAATCACACCCTGGAGTTGCCAGCAGCAGCAGGAGCAGCAGCAGCCGAAACATAGCTTGAAGGAGACACTGGAGTTTGCAGCAGGAGCCCAAAAATTGGATGAATCACACCCTGGAGTTGCAAGCAGCAGCAGCAGCAGCAGCCCAAACATAGCTTGAAAGATACACTGGAGTTGGCAGCAGGAGCCCAAAAATTGGATGAATCACACCCTGGAATTGCAAGCAGCAGCATGAGCCCAAAAATCGCTTGAAAGAGACACTGGAGTTGGCAGCAGGAGCCCAAAAATCGGATGAATCGCACCCTGGGGTTGCAAGCAGCAGCTGGAGCACAAACATTCCTTTAAAGAGACACTGGAGTTGGCAGCAGGAGCCCAAAAATCGGCTGAATCACACCCTGGAGTTGCAAGCAGCAGCAGCCCAAACATAGCTTGAAAGACACACTGGAGTTGGCAGCAGGAGCCCAAAAATTGGATGAATCACACCCTGGAGTTGCAAGCAGCAGAGGCAGGAGCCCAAACATAGCTTGAAAGAGACACTGGAGTTGGCAGCAGGAGCCAAATAATTGGATGAATCACACCCTGGAGTTGCAAGCAGCAGCAGCAGCAACCCAAGCATAGCTTGAAAGACACACTGCAGTTGGCAGCAGGAGCCCAAAAATTGGATGAATCACACCCTGGAGTTGCAAGCAGCAGCCACAGGAGCCCAAACATAGCTTGAAAGAGACAATGGAGTTGGCAGCAGGAGCCTGGGGTTGCAAGCAGCAGCAACAGGAGCCCAGTCATAGCTTGAAAGAGACACTGGAGTTGGCAGCAGGAGCCCAAAAATTGGATGAATCACACCCTGGAGTTGCAAGCAGCAGCAGGAGCACGAACATTGCTTTAAAGAGACACTGGAGTTGGCAGCAGGAGCCTAAAAATTGGATGAATCACACCCTGGAGTTGCAACCAGCAGCAGGAGCCCAAACATAGCTTGAAAGAGACACTGGAGTTGGCAGCAGGAGCCAAATAATTGGATGAATCACACCCTGGAGTTGCAAGCAGCAGCAACCCAAACATAGCTTGAAAGACACACTGCAGTTGGCAGCAGGAGCCCAAAAATTGGATGAATCACACCCTGGAGTTGCAAGCAGCAGCCACAGGAGCCCAAACATAGCTTGAAAGAGACACTGGAGTTGGCAGCAGGAGCCTGGGGTTGCAAGCAGCAGCAGCAGCAGCCGAAACATAGCTTGAAATAGACACTGGAGTTGGCAGCAGGAGCCCAAAAATTGGATGAATCACACCCTGGGGTTGCAAGCAGCAGCAACAGGAGCCCAGTCATAGCTTGAAAGAGACACTGGAGTTGGCAGCAGGAGCCCAAAAATTGGATGAATCACACCCTGGAGTTGCAAGCAGCAGCAGGAGCACAAACATTGCTTTAAAGAGACACTGGAGTTGGCAGCAGGAGCCTAAAAATTGGATGAATCACACCCTGGAGTTGCAAGCAGCAGCAGCAGGAGTCCTAACATAGCTTGAAACAGACACTGGAGTTGGTAACAGGAGCCCAAAAATTGGATGAATCACACCCTGAAGTTGCAAGCAGCAGCAGCAGGAGTCCTAACATAGCTTGAAACAGACACTGGAGTTGGTAACAGGAGCCCAAAAATTGGATGAATCACACCCTGGAGTTGCAAGCAGCAGCAGCAGCAGAAGCAGCAGCCCAAACATAGCTTGAAAGACACACTGGAGTTGGCTTCAGGAGCCCAAAATTTGGATGAATCACACCCTGGAGTTGCAAGCAGCAGCATGAGCCCAAACATAGCTTGAAAGAGACACTGGAGTTGGCTGCAGAAGCCCAAAAATCGGATGAATCACACCCTGGAGTTGGAAGCAGCAGATGGAGCACAACATTGCTTTAAAGAGACACTGGAGTTGGCAGCAGGAGCCCAAAAATCGGCTGAATCACACCCTGGAGTTGCCAGCAGCAGCAGCCCAAACATAGCTTAAAGGAGACACTGGAGTTGGCAGCAGGAGCCCAAAAATTGGCTGAATCACACCCTGGAGTTGCAAGCAGCAGAAGCAGCAGCCCAAACATAGCTTGAAGAAGACACTGGAGTTTGCAGCAGGAGCCCAATAATTGGATGAACCACACCTTGGAGTTGCAAGCAGCAGCAGCAGGAAGAGCCCAAACATAGCTTGAAAGAGACACTGGAGTTGGCAGCAGGAGGCCAAGAATTGGACGAATCACACCCTGGAGTTGCCAGCAGCAGCAGGAGCAGCAGCAGCCCAAATATAGCTTGAAGGAGACACTGGAGTTTGCAGCAGGAGCCCAAAAATTGGATGAATCACACCCTGGAGTTGCAAGTAGCAGCAGCAGCAGCCCAAACATAGCTTGAAAGACACACTGGAGTTGGCAGCAGGAGCCCAAAAATTGGATGAATCACACCCTGGAGATGCAAGCAGCAGCATGAGCCCAAAAATAGCTTGAAAGAGACACTGGAGTTGGCTGCAGGAGCCCAAAAATCAGATGAATCGCACCCTGGAGTTGCAAGCAGCAGCTGGAGCACAAACATTCCTTTAAAGAGACACTGGAGTTGGCAGCAGGAGCCCAAAAATCGGCTGAATCACACCCTGGAGTTGCAAGCAGCAGCAGCCTAAACATAGCTTGAAAGACACACTGGAGTTGGCAGCAGGAGCCCAAAAATTGGATGAATCACACCCTGGAGTTGCAAGCAGCAGAGGCAGGAGCCCAAACATAGCTTGAAAGAGACACTGGAGTTGGCAGCAGGAGCCAAATAATTGGATGAATCACACCCTGGAGTTGCAAGCAGCAGCAGCAGCAGCAACCCAAGCATAGCTTGAAAGACACACTGCAGTTGGCAGCAGGAGCCCAAAAATTGGATGAATCACACCCTGGAGTTGCAAGCAGCAGCCGCAGGAGCCCAAACATAGCTTGAAAGAGACAATGGAGTTGGCAGCAGGAGCCTGGGGTTGCAAGCAGCAGCAACAGGAGCCCAGTCATAGCTTGAAAGAGACACTGGAGTTGGCAGCAGGAGCCCAAAAATTGGATGAATCACACCCTGGAGTTGCAAGCAGCAGCAGGAGCACAAACATTGCTTTAAAGAGACACTGGAGTTGGCAGCAGGAGCCTAAAAATTGGATGAATCACACCCTGGAGTTGCAAGCAGCAGCAGGAGCCCAAACATAGCTTGAAAGAGACACTGGAGTTGGCAGCAGGAGCCAAATAATTGGATGAATCACACCCTGGAGTTGCAAGCAGCAGCAGCAGCAACCCAAACATAGCTTGAAAGACACACTGCAGTTGGCAGCAGGAGCCCAAAACTTGGATGAATCACACCCTGGAGTTGCAAGCAGCAGCCACAGGAGCCCAAACATAGCTTGAAAGAGACACTGGAGTTGGCAGCAGGAGCCTGGGGTTGCAAGCAGCAGCAACAGGAGCCCAGTCATAGCTTGAAATAGACACTGGAGTTGGCAGCAGGAGCCCAAAAATTGGATGAATCACACCCTGGAGTTGCAAGCAGCAGCAGGAGCACAAACATTGCTTTAAAGAGACACTGAAATTGGCAGCAGGAGCCTAAAAATTGGATGAATCACACCCTGGAGTTGCAAGCAGCAGCAGGAGCCCAAACATAGCTTGAAAGAGACACTAGAGTTTGCGGCAGGAGCCCTAAAATTGGATGAATCACACCCTGGAGTTGCAAGCAGCAGCAGCAGAAGCCAAAACATAGCTTGAAAGAGACACTGGAGGTGGCAGAAGGAGCCTAAAAATTGGATGAATCACACCCTGGAGTTGCAAGCAGCAGCAGCAGGAGCCCTAACATAGCTTGAAAGCGACACTGGAGTTGGTAGCAGGAGCCCAAACATTGGACGAATCGCACCCTGGAGTTGCAAGCAGCAGCAGCAGGAGCCCAAACATAACTTGAAAGAGACACTGGAGTTGGTAGCAGGAGGCCAAAAAGTGGATGAATCACACCCTGGAGTTGCAAGCAGCAGCAGCAGCAGCCCAAACATAGCTTAAAAGACACACTGGAGTTGGCTTCAGGAGCCCAAAAATTGGATGAATCACACCCTGAAGTTGCAAGCAGCAGCATGAGACCAAACATAGCTTGAAAGAGACACTGGAGTTGGCTGCAGGAGCCCAAAAATCGGATGAATCAAACCCTGGAGTTGCAAGCAGCAGCTGGAGCACAAACATTGCTTTAAAGAGACACTGGAGTTGCCAGCAGGAGCATAAATATTGGATGAAACACACCCTGGAGTTGCAAGCAGCAGCAGCAGCAGCAGCAGCAGCCCAAACATAGCTTGAAACAGACACTGGAGTTGGCAGCAGGAGCCCAAAAATTGGATGAACCACACCCTGGAGTTGCAAACAGCAGCAGCAGGAGGAGCCCAAACATAGCTTGAAAGAGACACTGGAGTTGGCAGCAGGAGGCCAAGAATTGGACGAATCACACCCTGGAGTTGCAAGCAGCAGCAGGAGCAGCAGCAGCCCAAACATAGCTTGAAGGAGACACTGGAGTTGGCAGCAGGAGCCCAAAAATTGGATGAATCACACCCTGGAGTTGCAAGAAGCAGCAGCAGCAGGAGCCCAAACATAGCTTGAAAGACAAACTGGAGTTGGCAGCAGGAGCCCAATAATTGGATGAATCACACCCTGGAGTTGCAAGCAGCAGCAGCCCAAACATAGCTTGAAAGACACACTGCAGTTGGCAGCAGGAGCCCAAAAATTGGATAAATCACACCCTGGAGTTGCAAGCAGCAGCAGCAGGAGCCCAAACATAGCTTGAAAGAGACACTGGAGTTGGCAGCAGGAGCCCAAAAGTTGGATGAATCACACCCTGGGGTTGCAAGCAGCAGCAACAGGAGCCCAGTCATAGCTTGAAAGAGACACTGGAGTTGGCAGCAGGAGCCCAAAAATTGGATGAATCACACCCTGGAGTTGCAAGCAGCAGCAGGAGCACAAACATTGCTTTAAAGAGACACTGGAGTTGGCAGCAGGAGCCTAAAAATTGGATGAATCAAACCCTGGAGTTGCAAGCAGCAGCAGGAGCCCAAACATAGCTTGAAAGAGACACTAGAGTTGACGGCAGGAGCCCGAAAATTGGATGAATCACACCCTGGAGTTGCAAGCAGCAGCAGCAGGAGCCCAAACATAGCTTGAAAGAGACACTGGAGTTGGCAGCAGGAGCCCAAAAATTGGATGAATCACACCCTAGAGTTGCAAGCAGCAGCAACAGGAGCCCTAACATAGCTTGAAAGAGACACTGGAGTTGGTAGCAGGAGCCCAAAAATTGGATGAATCCCACCCTGGAGTTGCAAGCAGCAGAAGCCAAAACATAGCTTGAAAGAGACACTGGAGTTGGCAGCAGGAGCACAAAAATTGGATGAATCACACCCTGGAGTTGCAAGCAGCAGCAGAAGCCCAAACATTACTTTAAAGCGACACTGGAGTTGGCAGCAGGAGCCCAAAAATTGGATGAATCACACCCTGGGGTTGCAAGCAGCAGCAGGAGCCCAAACATTGCTTTAAAGAGACACCGGAGTTGGCAGCAGGAGCCCAAAAATCGGCTGAATCACAACCTGGAGTTGCAAGCAGCAGCAGCAGCCAAAACATAGCTTGAAGGAGACACTGGAGTTGGCTTCAGGAGCCCAAAAATCGGACGAATCACACCCTGGAGTTGCAAGCAGCAGCTGGAGCACAAACATTGCTTTAAAGAGACACTGGAGTTGCCAGCAGGAGCCCAAATATTGGATGAAACACACCCTGGAGTTGCAAGCAGCAGCAGGAGCCCAAACATTGCTTTAAAGAGACACTGGAGTTGGCAGCAGGAGCCCAAAAATCGGCTGAATCACACCCTGGAGTTGCAAGCAGCAGCAGCAGCAGCAGCCCAAACTTAGCTTGAAGGAGACACTGGAGTTGGCAGCAGGAGCCCAAAAATTGGATGAACCACACCCTGGAGTTGCAAGCAGCAGCAGCAGGTAGAGCCCAAACATAGCTTGAAAGAGACACTGGAGTTGGCAGCAGGAGGCCAAGAATTGGACGAATCACACCCTGGAGTTGCCAGCAGCAGCAGGAGCAGCAGCAGCCGAAACATAGCTTGAAGGAGACACTGGAGTTTGCAGCAGGAGCCCAAAAATTGGATGAATCACACCCTGGAGTTGCAAGCAGCAGCAGCAGCAGCAGCCCAAACATAGCTTGAAAGATACACTGGAGTTGGCAGCAGGAGCCCAAAAATTGGATGAATCACACCCTGGAATTGCAAGCAGCAGCATGAGCCCAAAAATCGCTTGAAAGAGACACTGGAGTTGGCTGCAGGAGCCCAAAAATCGGATGAATCGCACCCTGGGGTTGCAAGCAGCAGCTGGAGCACAAACATTCCTTTAAAGAGACACTGGAGTTGGCAGCAGGAGCCCAAAAATCGGCTGAATCACACCCTGGAGTTGCAAGCAGCAGCAGCCCAAACATAGCTTGAAAGACACACTGGAGTTGGCAGCAGGAGCCCAAAAATTGGATGAATCACACCCTGGAGTTGCAAGCAGCAGAGGCAGGAGCCCAAACATAGCTTGAAAGAGACACTGGAGTTGGCAGCAGGAGCCAAATAATTGGATGAATCACACCCTGGAGTTGCAAGCAGCAGCAGCAGCAACCCAAGCATAGCTTGAAAGACACACTGCAGTTGGCAGCAGGAGCCCAAAAATTGGATGAATCACACCCTGGAGTTGCAAGCAGCAGCCACAGGAGCCCAAACATAGCTTGAAAGAGACAATGGAGTTGGCAGCAGGAGCCTGGGGTTGCAAGCAGCAGCAACAGGAGCCCAGTCATAGCTTGAAAGAGACACTGGAGTTGGCAGCAGGAGCCCAAAAATTGGATGAATCACACCCTGGAGTTGCAAGCAGCAGCAGGAGCACGAACATTGCTTTAAAGAGACACTGGAGTTGGCAGCAGGAGCCTAAAAATTGGATGAATCACACCCTGGAGTTGCAACCAGCAGCAGGAGCCCAAACATAGCTTGAAAGAGACACTGGAGTTGGCAGCAGGAGCCAAATAATTGGATGAATCACACCCTGGAGTTGCAAGCAGCAGCAACCCAAACATAGCTTGAAAGACACACTGCAGTTGGCAGCAGGAGCCCAAAAATTGGATGAATCACACCCTGGAGTTGCAAGCAGCAGCCACAGGAGCCCAAACATAGCTTGAAAGAGACACTGGAGTTGGCAGCAGGAGCCTGGGGTTGCAAGCAGCAGCAGCAGCAGCCGAAACATAGCTTGAAATAGACACTGGAGTTGGCAGCAGGAGCCCAAAAATTGGATGAATCACACCCTGGCGTTGCAAGCAGCAGCAACAGGAGCCCAGTCATAGCTTGAAAGAGACACTGGAGTTGGCAGCAGGAGCCCAAAAATTGGATGAATCACACCCTGGAGTTGCAAGCAGCAGCAGGAGCACAAACATTGCTTTAAAGAGACACTGGAGTTGGCAGCAGGAGCCTAAAAATTGGATGAATCACACCCTGGAGTTGCAAGCAGCAGCAGCAGGAGTCCTAACATAGCTTGAAACAGACACTGGAGTTGGTAACAGGAGCCCAAAAATTGGATGAATCACACCCTGAAGTTGCAAGCAGCAGCAGCAGGAGTCCTAACATAGCTTGAAACAGACACTGGAGTTGGTAACAGGAGCCCAAAAATTGGATGAATCACACCCTGGAGTTGCAAGCAGCAGCAGCAGCAGAAGCAGCAGCCCAAACATAGCTTGAAAGACACACTGGAGTTGGCTTCAGGAGCCCAAAATTTGGATGAATCACACCCTGGAGTTGCAAGCAGCAGCATGAGCCCAAACATAGCTTGAAAGAGACACTGGAGTTGGCTGCAGAAGCCCAAAAATCGGATGAATCACACCCTGGAGTTGGAAGCAGCAGATGGAGCACAACATTGCTTTAAAGAGACACTGGAGTTGGCAGCAGGAGCCCAAAAATCGGCTGAATCACACCCTGGAGTTGCCAGCAGCAGCAGCCCAAACATAGCTTAAAGGAGACACTGGAGTTGGCAGCAGGAGCCCAAAAATTGGCTGAATCACACCCTGGAGTTGCAAGCAGCAGCAGCCAAAACATAGCTTGAAGAAGACAATGGAGTTGGCAGCAGGAGCCCAAAAATTGGATGAACCACACCCTGGAGTTGCAAGCAGCAGCAGCACAAGGATCCCAAACATAGCTTGAAAGAGACACTGGAGTTGGCAGCAGGAGGCCAAGAATTGGACGAATCACACCCTGGAGTTGCAAGCAGCAGCAGGAGCAGCAGCAGCCCAAACATAGCTTGAAGGAGACACTGGAGTTTGCAACAGGAGCCCGAAAATTGGATGAATCACACCCTGGAGTTGCAAGCAGCAGAAGCAGCAGCCCAAACATAGCTTGAAGAAGACACTGGAGTTTGCAGCAGGAGCCCAATAATTGGATGAACCACACCTTGGAGTTGCAAGCAGCAGCAGCAGGAAGAGCCCAAACATAGCTTGAAAGAGACACTGGAGTTGGCAGCAGGAGGCCAAGAATTGGACGAATCACACCCTGGAGTTGCCAGCAGCAGCAGGAGCAGCAGCAGCCCAAATATAGCTTGAAGGAGACACTGGAGTTTGCAGCAGGAGCCCAAAAATTGGATGAATCACACCCTGGAGTTGCAAGTAGCAGCAGCAGCAGCCCAAACATAGCTTGAAAGACACACTGGAGTTGGCAGCAGGAGCCCAAAAATTGGATGAATCACACCCTGGAGATGCAAGCAGCAGCATGAGCCCAAAAATAGCTTGAAAGAGACACTGGAGTTGGCTGCAGGAGCCCAAAAATCAGATGAATCGCACCCTGGAGTTGCAAGCAGCAGCTGGAGCACAAACATTCCTTTAAAGAGACACTGGAGTTGGCAGCAGGAGCCCAAAAATCAGCTGAATCACACCCTGGAGTTGCAAGCAGCAGCAGCCTAAACATAGCTTGAAAGACACACTGGAGTTGGCAGCAGGAGCCCAAAAATTGGATGAATCACACCCTGGAGTTGCAAGCAGCAGAGGCAGGAGCCCAAACATAGCTTGAAAGAGACACTGGAGTTGGCAGCAGGAGCCAAATAATTGGATGAATCACACCCTGGAGTTGCAAGCAGCAGCAGCAGCAGCAACCCAAGCATAGCTTGAAAGACACACTGCAGTTGGCAGCAGGAGCCCAAAAATTGGATGAATCACACCCTGGAGTAGCAAGCAGCAGCCGCAGGAGCCCAAACATAGCTTGAAAGAGACAATGGAGTTGGCAGCAGGAGCCTGGGGTTGCAAGCAGCAGCAACAGGAGCCCAGTCATAGCTTGAAAGAGACACTGGAGTTGGCAGCAGGAGCCCAAAAATTGGATGAATCACACCCTGGAGTTGCAAGCAGCAGCAGGAGCACAAACATTGCTTTAAAGAGACACTGGAGTTGGCAGCAGGAGCCTAAAAATTGGATGAATCACACCCTGGAGTTGCAAGCAGCAGCAGGAGCCCAAACATAGATTGAAAGAGACACTGGAGTTGGCAGCAGGAGCCAAATAATTGGATGAATCACACCCTGGAGTTGCAAGCAGCAGCAGCAGCAACCCAAACATAGCTTGAAAGACACACTGCAGTTGGCAGCAGGAGCCCAAAACTTGGATGAATCACACCCTGGAGTTGCAAGCAGCAGCCACAGGAGCCCAAACATAGCTTGAAAGAGACACTGGAGTTGGCAGCAGGAGCCTGGGGTTGCAAGCAGCAGCAACAGGAGCCCAGTCATAGCTTGAAATAGACACTGGAGTTGGCAGCAGGAGCCCAAAAATTGGATGAATCACACCCTGGAGTTGCAAGCAGCAGCAGGAGCACAAACATTGCTTTAAAGAGACACTGAAATTGGCAGCAGGAGCCTAAAAATTGGATGAATCACACCCTGGAGTTGCAAGCAGCAGCAGGAGCCCAAACATAGCTTGAAAGAGACACTAGAGTTTGCGGCAGGAGCCCTAAAATTGGATGAATCACACCCTGGAGTTGCAAGCAGCAGCAGCAGAAGCCAAAACATAGCTTGAAAGAGACACTGGAGGTGGCAGAAGGAGCCTAAAAATTGGATGAATCACACCCTGGAGTTGCAAGCAGCAGCAGCAGGAGCCCTAACATAGCTTGAAAGCGACACTGGAGTTGGTAGCAGGAGCCCAAACATTGGACGAATCGCACCCTGGAGTTGCAAGCAGCAGCAGCAGGAGCCCAAACATAACTTGAAAGAGACACTGGAGTTGGTAGCAGGAGGCCAAAAAGTGGACGAATCACACCCTGGAGTTGCAAGCAGCAGCAGCAGCAGCCCAAACATAGCTTAAAAGACACACTGGAGTTGGCTTCAGGAGCCCAAAAATTGGATGAATCACACCCTAAAGTTGCAAGCAGCAGCATGAGACCAAACATAGCTTGAAAGAGACACTGGAGTTGGCTGCAGGAGCCCAAAAATCGGATGAATCAAACCCTGGAGTTGCAAGCAGCAGCTGGAGCACAAACATTGCTTTAAAGAGACACTTGAGTTGCCAGCAGGAGCATAAATATTGGATGAAACACACCCTGGAGTTGCAAGCAGCAGCAGCAGCAGCAGCAGCAGCAGCCCAAACATAGCTTGAAACAGACACTGGAGTTGGCAGCAGGAGCCCAAAAATTGGATGAACCACACCCTGGAGTTGCAAACAGCAGCAGCAGGAGGAGCCCAAACATAGCTTGAAAGAGACACTGGAGTTGGCAGCAGGAGGCCAAGAATTGGACGAATCACACCCTGGAGTTGCAAGCAGCAGCAGGAGCAGCAGCAGCCCAAACATAGCTTGAAGGAGACACTGGAGTTGGCAGCAGGAGCCCAAAAATTGGATGAATCACACCCTGGAGTTGCAAGAAGCAGCAGCAGCAGGAGCCCAAACATAGCTTGAAAGACACACTGCAGTTGGCAGCAGGAGCCCAAAAATTGGATAAATCACACCCTGGAGTTGCAAGCAGCAGCAGCAGGAGCCCAAACATAGCTTGAAAGAGACACTGGAGTTGGCAGCAGGAGCCCAAAAGTTGGATGAATCACACCCTGGGGTTGCAAGCAGCAGCAACAGGAGCCCAGTCATAGCTTGAAAGAGACACTGGAGTTGGCAGCAGGAGCCCAAAAATTGGATGAATCACACCCTGGAGTTGCAAGCAGCAGCAGGAGCACAAACATTGCTTTAAAGAGACACTGGAGTTGGCAGCAGGAGCCTAAAAATTGGATGAATCAAACCCTGGAGTTGCAAGCAGCAGCAGGAGCCCAAACATAGCTTGAAAGAGACACTAGAGTTGACGGCAGGAGCCCGAAAATTGGATGAATCACACCCTGGAGTTGCAAGCAGCAGCAGCAGGAGCCCAAACATAGCTTGAAAGAGACACTGGAGTTGGCAGCAGGAGCCCAAAAATTGGATGAATCACACCCTAGAGTTGCAAGCAGCAGCAACAGGAGCCCTAACATAGCTTGAAAGAGACACTGGAGTTGGTAGCAGGAGCCCAAAAATTGGATGAATCCCACCCTGGAGTTGCAAGCAGCAGAAGCCAAAACATAGCTTGAAAGAGACACTGGAGTTGGCAGCAGGAGCACAAAAATTGGATGAATCACACCCTGGAGTTGCAAGCAGCAGCAGAAGCCCAAACATTACTTTAAAGAGACACTGGAGTTGGCAGCAGGAGCCCAAAAATTGGATGAATCACACCCTGGGGTTGCAAGCAGCAGCAGGAGCCCAAACATTGCTTTAAAGAGACACCGGAGTTGGCAGCAGGAGCCCAAAAATCGGCTGAATCACAACCTGGAGTTGCAAGCAGCAGCAGCAGCCAAAACATAGCTTGAAGGAGACACTGGAGTTGGCTTCAGGAGCCCAAAAATCGGACGAATCACACCCTGGAGTTGCAAGCAGCAGCTGGAGCACAAACATTGCTTTAAAGAGACACTGGAGTTGCCAGCAGGAGCCCAAATATTGGATGAAACACACCCTGGAGTTGCAAGCAGCAGCAGGAGCCCAAACATTGCTTTAAAGAGACACTGGAGTTGGCAGCAGGAGCCCAAAAATCGGCTGAATCACACCCTGGAGTTGCAAGCAGCAGCAGCAGCAGCAGCCCAAACTTAGCTTGAAGGAGACACTGGAGTTGGCAGCAGGAGCCCAAAAATTGGATGAACCACACCCTGGAGTTGCAAGCAGCAGCAGCCGGAGGAGCCCAAACAAAGCTTGAAGAGACACTGGAGTTGGCAGCAGGAGGCCAAGAATTGGACGAATCACACCCTGGAGTTGCAAGCAGCAGCAGGAGCAGCAGCAGCCCAAACATAGCTTGAAGGAGACACTGGAGTTTGCAGCAGGAGCCCAAAAATTGGATGAATCACACCCTGGAGCTGCAAGCAGCAGCAGCAGCCCAAACATGGCTTGAAAGACACACTGGAGTTGGCAGCAGGAGCCCAAAAATTGGATGAATCACACCCTGGAGTTGCAAAAAGCAGCACCAGCAGGAGCCCAAACATAGCTTGAAAGACAAACTGGAGTTGGCAGCAGGAGCCCAATAATTGGATGAATCACACCCTGGAGTTGCAAGCAGCAGGAGCCCAAACATAGCTTGAAAGAGACACTGGAGTTGGCAGCAGGAGCCCAAAAATTGGATGAATCACACCCTGGGGTTGCAAGCAGCAGCAACAGGAGCCCAGTCATAGCTTGAAAGAGACACTGGAGTTGGCAGCAGGAGGCCAAGAATTGGACGAATCACACCCTGGAGTTGTAAGCAGCAGCAGGAGCAGCAGCTGCCCAAACATAGCTTGAAGGAGACACTGGAGTTGGCAGCAGGAGCCCAAAAATTGGATGAATCACACCCTGGAGTTGCAAGCAGCAGCAGCCCAAACATAGCTTGAAAGACACACTGGAGTTGGCAGCAGGAGCCCAAAAATTGGATGAATCACACCCCGGAGTTGCAAGCAGCAGAGGCAGGAGCCCAAACATAGCTTGAAAGAGACACTGGAGTTGGCAGCAGGAGCCAAATAATTGGATGAATCACACCCTGGAGTTGCAAGCAGCAGCAGGAGCAGCAGCAGCCCAAACATAGCTTGAAGGAGACACTGGAGTTTGCAGCAGGAGCCCAAAAATTGGATGAATCACACTCTGGAGTTGCAAGCAGCAGCAGCAGCAGCCCAAACATAGCTTGAAAGACACACTGGAGTTGGCAGCAGGAGCCCAAAAATCGGATAAATCACACCCTGGAGTTGCAAGCAGCAGCATGAGCCCAAAAATAGCTTGAAAGAGACACTGGAGTTGGCTGCAGGAGCCCAAAAATCGGATGAATCGCACCCTGGAGTTGCAAGCAGCAGCTGGAGCACAAACATTCCTTTAAAGAGATACTGGAGTTGGCAGCAGGATCTCAAAAATCGGCTGAATCACACCCTGGAGTTGCAAGCAGCAGCAGCCCAAACATAGCTTGAAGGAGACACTGGAGTTGGCAGCAGGAGCCCAAAAATTGGATGAACCACACCCTGGAGTTGCAAGCAGCAGCAGCAGGAGGAGCCCAAACATAGCTTGAAAGAGACACTGGAGTTGGCAGCAGGAGGACAAGAATTGGACGAATCACACCCTGGAGTTGTAAGCAGCAGCAGGAGCAGTAGCTGCCCAAACATAGCTTGAAAGAGACACTGGAGTTGGCAGCAGGAGCCCAAAAATTGGATGAATCACACCCTGGAGTTGCAAGCAGCAGCAGCCCAAACATAGCTTGAAAGACACACTGGAGTTGGCAGCAGGAGCCCAAAAATTGGATGAATCACACCCTGGAGTTGCAAGCAGCAGAGGCAGGAGCCCAAACATAGCTTGAAAGAGACACTGGAGTTGGCAGCAGGAGCCAAATAATTGGATGAATCACACCCTGGAGTTGCAAGCAGCAGCAGCAGCAACCCAAGCATGGCTTGAAAGACACACTGCAGTTGGCAGCAGGAGCCCAAAAATTGGATGAATCACACCCTGGAGTTGCAAGCAGCAGCCGCAGGAGCCCAAACATAGCTTGAAAGAGACAATGGAGTTGGCAGCAGGAGCCTGGGGTTGCAAGCAGCAGCAACAGGAGCCCAGTCATAGCTTGAGAGAGACACTGTAGTTGGCAGCAGGAGCCCAAAAATTGGATGAATCACACCCTGGAGTTGCAAGCAGCAGCAGAAGCACAAACAGTGCTTTAAAGAGACACTGGAGTTGGCAGCAGGAGCCTAAAAATTGGATGAATCACAACCTGGAGTTGCAAGCAGCAGCAGCAGCAGCGGCAGCAGCAACCCAAACATAGCTTGAAAGACACACTGCAGTTGGCAGCAGGAGCCCAAAAATTGGATGAATCACACCCTGGAGTTGCAAGCAGCAGCCACAGGAGCCCAAACATAGCTTGAAAGAGACACTGGAGTTGGCAGCAGGAGCCTGGGGTTGCAAGCAGCAGCAGCAGCCAAAACATAGCTTGAAAGAGACACTGGAGTTGGCAGCAGGAGCCCAAAAATTGGATGAATCACACCCTGGGGTTGCAAGCAGCAGCAACAGGAGCCCAGTCATAGCTAGAAAGAGACACTGGAGTTGGCAGCAGGAGCCCAAAAATTGGATGAATCACACCCTGGAGTTGCAAGCAGCAGAGGCAGGAGCCCAAACATAGCTTGAAAGAGACACTGGAGTTGGCAGCAGGAGCCAAATAATTGGATGAATCACACCCTGGAGTTGCAAGCAGCAGCAGCAGCAGCAACCCAAGCATAGCTTGAAAGACACACTGCAGTTGGCAGCAGGAGCCCAAAAATTGGATGAATCACACCCTGGAGTTGCAAGCAGCAGCCGCAGGAGCCCAAACATAGCTTGAAAGAGACAATGGAGTTGGCAGCAGGAGCCTGGGGTTGCAAGCAGCAGCAACAGGAGCCCAGTCATAGCTTGAAAGAGACACTGGAGTTGGCAGCAGGAGCCCAAAAATTGGATGAATCACACCCTGGAGTTGCAAGCAGCAGCAGGAGCACAAACATTGCTTTAAAGAGACACTGGAGTTGGCAGCAGGAGCCTAAAAATTGGATGAATCACACCCTGGAGTTGCAAGCAGCAGCAGGAGCCCAAACATAGCTTGAAAAAGACACTGGAGTTGGCAGCAGGAGCCAAATAATTGGATGAATCACACCCTGGAGTTGCAAGCAGCAGCAGCAGCAACCCAAACATAGCTTGAAAGACACACTGCAGTTGGCAGCAGGACCCCAAAACTTGGATGAATCACACCCTGGAGTTGCAAGCAGCAGCCACAGGAGCCCAAACATAGCTTGAAAGAGACACTGGAGTTGGCAGCAGGAGCCTGGGGTTGCAAGCAGCAGCAACAGGAGCCCAGTCATAGCTTGAAATAGACACTGGAGTTGGCAGCAGGAGCCCAAAAATTGGATGAATCACACCCTGGAGTTGCAAGCAGCAGCAGGAGCACAAACATTGCTTTAAAGAGACACTGAAATTGGCAGCAGGAGCCTAAAAATTGGATGAATCACACCCTGGAGTTGCAAGCAGCAGCAGGAGCCCAAACATAGCTTGAAAGAGACACTAGAGTTTGCGGCAGGAGCCCTAAAATTGGATGAATCACACCCTGGAGTTGCAAGCAGCAGCAGCAGAAGCCAAAACATAGCTTGAAAGAGACACTGGAGGTGGCAGAAGGAGCCTAAAAATTGGATGAATCACACCCTGGAGTTGCAAGCAGCAGCAGCAGGAGCCCTAACATAGCTTGAAAGCGACACTGGAGTTGGTAGCAGGAGCCCAAACATTGGACGAATCGCACCCTGGAGTTGCAAGCAGCAGCAGCAGGAGCCCAAACATAACTTGAAAGAGACACTGGAGTTGGTAGCAGGAGGCCAAAAAGTGGATGAATCACACCCTGGAGTTGCAAGCAGCAGCAGCAGCAGCCCAAACATAGCTTAAAAGACACACTGGAGTTGGCTTCAGGAGCCCAAAAATTGGATGAATCACACCCTGAAGTTGCAAGCAGCAGCATGAGACCAAACATAGCTTGAAAGAGACACTGGAGTTGGCTGCAGGAGCCCAAAAATCGGATGAATCAAACCCTGGAGTTGCAAGCAGCAGCTGGAGCACAAACATTGCTTTAAAGAGACACTGGAGTTGCCAGCAGGAGCATAAATATTGGATGAAACACACCCTGGAGTTGCAAGCAGCAGCAGCAGCAGCAGCCCAAACATAGCTTGAAACAGACACTGGAGTTGGCAGCAGGAGCCCAAAAATTGGATGAACCACACCCTGGAGTTGCAAACAGCAGCAGCAGGAGGAGCCCAAACATAGCTTGAAAGAGACACTGGAGTTGGCAGCAGGAGGCCAAGAATTGGACGAATCACACCCAGGAGTTGCAAGCAGCAGCAGGAGCAGCAACAGCCCAAACATAGCTTGAAGGAGACACTGGAGTTGGCAGCAGGAGCCCAAAAATTGGATGAATCACACCCTGGAGTTGCAAGAAGCAGCAGCAGCAGGAGCCCAAACATAGCTTGAAAGACAAACTGGAGTTGGCAGCAGGAGCCCAATAATTGGATGAATCACACCCTGGAGTTGCAAGCAGCAGCAGCCCAAACATAGCTTGAAAGACACACTGCAGTTGGCAGCAGGATCCCAAAAATTGGATAAATCACACCCTGGAGTTGCAAGCAGCAGCAGCAGGAGCCCAAACATAGCTTGAAAGAGACACTGGAGTTGGCAGCAGGAGCCCAAAAATTGGATGAATCACACCCTGGAGTTGCAAGCAGCAGCAGGAGCACAAACATTGCTTTAAAGAGACACTGGAGTTGGCAGCAGGAGCCTAAAAATTGGATGAATCAAACCCTGGAGTTGCAAGCAGCAGCAGGAGCCCAAACATAGCTTGAAAGAGACACTAGAGTTGACGGCAGGAGCCCGAAAATTGGATGAATCACACCCTGGAGTTGCAAGCAGCAGCAGCAGGAGCCCAAACATAGCTTGAAAGAGACACTGGAGTTGGCAGCAGGAGCCCAAAAATTGGATGAATCACACCCTAGAGTTGCAAGCAGCAGCAACAGGAGCCCTAACATAGCTTGAAAGAGACACTGGAGTTGGTAGCAGGAGCCCAAAAATTGGATGAATCCCACCCTGGAGTTGCAAGCAGCAGAAGCCAAAACATAGCTTGAAAGAGACACTGGAGTTGGCAGATGGAGCACAAAAATTGGATGAATCACACCCTGGAGTTGCAAGCAGCAGCAGAAGCCCAAACATTACTTTAAAGAGACACTGGAGTTGGCAGCAGGAGCCCAAAAATTGGATGAATCACACCCTGGGGTTGCAAGCAGCAGCAGGAGCCCAAACATTGCTTTAAAGAGACACCGGAGTTGGCAGCAGGAGCCCAAAAATCGGCTGAATCACAACCTGGAGTTGCAAGCAGCAGCAGCAGCCAAAACATAGCTTGAAGGAGACACTGGAGTTGGCTTCAGGAGCCCAAAAATCGGACGAATCACACCCTGGAGTTGCAAGCAGCAGCTGGAGCACAAACATTGCTTTAAAGAGACACTGGAGTTGCCAGCAGGAGCCCAAATATTGGATGAAACACACCCTGGAGTTGCAAGCAGCAGCAGGAGCCCAAACATTGCTTTAAAGAGACACTGGAGTTGGCAGCAGGAGCCCAAAAATCGGCTGAATCACACCCTGGAGTTGCAAGCAGCAGCAGCAGCAGCAGCCCAAACTTAGCTTGAAGGAGACACTGGAGTTGGCAGCAGGAGCCCAAAAATTGGATGAACCACACCCTGGAGTTGCAAGCAGCAGCAGCCGGAGGAGCCCAAACAAAGCTTGAAAGAGACACTGGAGTTGGCAGCAGGAGGCCAAGAATTGGACGAATCACACCCTGGAGTTGCAAGCAGCAGCAGGAGCAGCAGCAGCCCAAACATAGCTTGAAGGAGACACTGGAGTTTGCAGCAGGAGCCCAAAAATTGGATGAATCACACCCTGGAGCTGCAAGCAGCAGCAGCAGCCCAAACATGGCTTGAAAGACACACTGGAGTTGGCAGCAGGAGCCCAAAAATTGGATGAATCACACCCTGGAGTTGCAAAAAGCAGCACCAGCAGGAGCCCAAACATAGCTTGAAAGACAAACTGGAGTTGGCAGCAGGAGCCCAATAATTGGATGAATCACACCCTGGAGTTGCAAGCAGCAGGAGCCCAAACATAGCTTGAAAGAGACACTGGAGTTGGCAGCAGGAGCCCAAAAATTGGATGAATCACACCCTGGGGTTGCAAGCAGCAGCAACAGGAGCCCAGTCATAGCTTGAAAGAGACACTGGAGTTGGCAGCAGGAGCCCAAAAATTGGATGAATCACACCCTGGAGTTGCAAGCAGCAGCAGGAGCACAAACATTGCTTTAAAGAGACACTGGAGTTGGCAGCAGGAGCCTGAAAATTGGATGAATCAAACATTGGAGTTGCAAGCAGCAGCAAGAGCCCAAACATAGCTTGAAAGAGACACTAGAGTTGACGGCAGGAGCCCGAAAATTGGATGAATCACACCCTGGAGTTGCAAGCAGCAGCAGCAGGAGCCCAAACATAGCTTGAAAGAGACACTGGAGTTGGCAGCAGGAGCCCAAAAATTGGATGAATCACACCCTGAAGTTGCAAGCAGCAGCATGAGACCAAACATAGCTTGAAAGAGACACTGGAGTTGGCTGCAGGAGCCCAAAAATCGGATGAATCAAACCCTGGAGTTGCAAGCAGCAGCTGGAGCACAAACATTGCTTTAAGGAGACACTGGAGTTGCCAGCAGGAGCATAAATATTGGATGAAACACACCCTGGAGTTGCAAGCAGCAGCAGCAGCAGCAGCCCAAACATAGCTTGAAACAGACACTGGAGTTGGCAGCAGGAGCCCAAAAATTGGATGAACCACACCCTGGAGTTGCAAACAGCAGCAGCAGGAGGAGCCCAAACATAGCTTGAAAGAGACACTGGAGTTGGCAGCAGGAGGCCAAGAATTGGACGAATCACACCCTGGAGTTGCAAGCAGCAGCAGGAGCAGCAGCAGCCCAAACATAGCTTGAAGGAGACACTGGAGTTGGCAGCAGGAGCCCAAAAATTGGATGAATCACACCCTGGAGTTGCAAGAAGCAGCAGCAGCAGGAGCCCAAACATAGCTTGAAAGACAAACTGGAGTTGGCAGCAGGAGCCCAATAATTGGATGAATCAGACCCTGGAGTTGCAAGCAGCAGCAGCCCAAACATAGCTTGAAAGACACACTGCAGTTGGCAGCAGGAGCCCAAAAATTGGATAAATCACACCCTGGAGTTGCAAGCAGCAGCAGCAGGAGCCCAAACATAGCTTGAAAGAGACACTGGAGTTGGCAGCAGGAGCCCAAAAGTTGGATGAATCACACCCTGGGGTTGCAAGCAGCAGCAACAGGAGCCCAGTCATAGCTTGAAAGAGACACTGGAGTTGGCAGCAGGAGCCCAAAAATTGGATGAATCACACGTTGGAGTTGCAAGCAGAAGCAGGAGCACAAACATTGCTTTAAAGAGACACTGGAGTTGGCAGCAGGAGCCTAAAAATTGGATGAATCAAACCCTGGAGTTGCAAGCAGCAGCAGGAGCCCAAACATAGCTTGAAAGAGACACTAGAGTTGACGGCAGGAGCCCGAAAATTGGATGAATCACACCCTGGAGTTGCAAGCAGCAGCAGCAGGAGCCCAAACATAGCTTGAAAGAGACACTGGAGTTGGCAGCAGGAGCCCAAAAATTGGATGAATCCCACCCTGGAGTTGCAAGCAGCAGAAGCCAAAACATAGCTTGAAAGAGACACTGGAGTTGGCAGCAGGAGCACAAAAATTGGATGAATCACACCCTGGAGTTGCAAGCAGCAGCAGAAGCCCAAACATTACTTTAAAGAGACACTGGAGTTGGCAGCAGGAGCCCAAAAATTGGATGAATCACACCCTGGGGTTGCAAGCAACAGCAGGAGCCCAAACATTGCTTTAAAGAGACACCGGAGTTGGCAGCAGGAGCCCAAAAATCGGCTGAATCACAACCTGGAGTTGCAAGCAGCAGCAGCAGCCAAAACATAGCTTGAAAGAGACACTGGAGTTGGCTGCAGGAGCCCAAAAATCGGACGAATCACACCCTGGAGTTGCAAGCAGCAGCTGGAGCTCAAACATTGCTTTAAAGAGACACTGGAGTTGCCAGCAGGAGCCCAAATATTGGATGAAACACACCCTGGAGTTGCAAGCAGCAGCAGGAGCCCAAACATTGCTTTAAAGAGACACTGGAGTTGGCAGCAGGAGCCCAAAAATCGGCTGAATCACACCCTGGAGTTGCAAGCAGCAGCAGCAGCAGCAGCCCAAACTTAGCTTGAAGGAGACACTGGAGTTGGCAGCAGGAGCCCAAAAATTGGATGAACCACACCCTGGAGTTGCAAGCAGCAGCAGCCGGAGGAGCCCAAACAAAGCTTGAAAGAGACACTGGAGTTGGCAGCAGGAGGCCAAGAATTGGACGAATCACACCCTGGAGTTGCAAGCAGCAGCAGGAGCAGCAGCAGCCCAAACATAGCTTGAAGGAGACACTGGAGTTTGCAGCAGGAGCCCAAAAATTGGATGAATCACACCCTGGAGCTGCAAGCAGCAGCAGCAGCCCAAACATGGCTTGAAAGACACACTGGAGTTGGCAGCAGGAGCCCAAAAATTGGATGAATCACACCCTGGAGTTGCAAAAAGCAGCACCAGCAGGAGCCCAAACATAGCTTGAAAGACAAACTGGAGTTGGCAGCAGGAGCCCAATAATTGGATGAATCACACCCTGGAGTTGCAAGCAGCAGGAGCCCAAACATAGCTTGAAAGAGACACTGGAGTTGGCAGCAGGAGCCCAAAAATTGGATGAATCACACCCTGGGGTTGCAAGCAGCAGCAACAGGAGCCCAGTCATAGCTTGAAAGAGACACTGGAGTTGGCAGCAGGAGCCCAAAAATTGGATGAATCACACCCTGGAGTTGCAAGCAGCAGCAGGAGCACAAACATTGCTTTAAAGAGACACTGGAGTTGGCAGCAGGAGCCTGAAAATTGGATGAATCAAACATTGGAGTTGCAAGCAGCAGCAGGAGCCCAAACATAGCTTGAAAGAGACACTGGAGTTGGCAGCAGGAGCCCAAAAATTGGATGAATCACACCCTGGGGTTGCAAGCAGCAGCAACAGGAGCCCTAACATAGCTTGAAAGAGACACTGGAGTTGGCAGCAGGAGCCCAAAAATTGGATGAATCACACCCTGGAGTTGCAAGCAGCAGCAGCCCAAACATAGCTTAAAGGAGACACTGGAGTTGGCAGCAGGAGCCCAAAAATTGGCTGAATCACACCCTGGAGTTGCAAGCAGCAGCAGAAGCCCAAACATTACTTTAAAGAGACACTGGAGTTGGCAGCAGGAGCCCAAAAATTGGATGAATCACACCCTGGAGTTGCAAGCAACAGCAGGAGCCCAAACATTGCTTTATAGAGACACCGGAGTTGGCAGCAGGAGCCCAAAAATCGGCTGAATCACACCCTGAAGTTGCAAGCAGCAGCAGCCAAGACATAGCTTGAAGGAGACACTGGAGTTGGCAGCAGGAGACAAAAATCGGCTGAATCACACCCTGGAGTTGCAAGCAGCAGCAGCAGCAGCCCAAACATAGCTTGAAACAGACACTGGAGTTGGCAGCAGGAGCCCAAAAATTGGATGAACCACACCCTGGAGTTGCAAACAGCAGCAGCAGGAGGAGCCCAAACATAGCTTGAAAGAGACACTGGAGTTGGCAGCAGGAGGCCAAGGATTGGACGAATCACACCGTGGAGTTGCAAGCAGCAGCAGGAGCAGCAGCAGCCCAAACATAGCTTGAAGGAGACACTGGAGTTGGCAGCAGGAGCCCAAAAATTGGATGAATCACACCCTGGAGTTGCAAGCAGCAGCAGCCCAAACATAGCTTGAAATACACACTGGAGTTGGCAGCAGGAGCCCAAAAATTGGATGAATCACACCCTGGAGTTGCAAGCAGCAGCAGCAGGAGCCCAAACATAGCTTGAAAGACAAACTTGAGTTGGCAGCAGGAGCCCAATAATTGGATGAATCACACCCTGGAGTTGCAAGCAGCAGCAGCAACAGCCCAAACATAGCTTAAAAGACACACTGCAGTTGGCAGCAGCAGCCCAAAAATTGGATGAATCACACCCTGGAGTTGCAAGCAGCAGCAGCAGGAGCCCAAGCATAGCTTGAAAGACACACTGCACTTGGCAGCAGGAGCCCAAAAATTGGATGAATCACACCCTGGAGTTGCAAGCAGCAGCAGGAGCACAAACATTGCTTTAAAGAGACACTGGAGTTGGCAGCAGGAGCCTAAAAATTGAATGAAACACACCCTGGAGTTTCAAGCAGCAGCAGGAGCCCAAACATAGCTTGAAAGAGACACTAGAGTTGATGGCAGGAGCCCGAAAATTGGATGAATCACACCCTGGAGTGGCAAGCAGCAGCAGCAGGAGCCCAAACATAGCTTGAAAGAGACACTGGAGTTGGCAGCAGGAGCCCAAAAATTGGATGAATCACACCCTGGAGCTGCAAGCAGCAGCAGCAGGAGCCCTAACATAGCTTGAAAGAGACACTGGAGTTAGAAGCAGGAGCCCAAAAATTGGATGAATCACACCCTGGAGTTGCAAGCAGCCTAAACATAGCTTGAAAGACACACTGGAGTTGGCAGCAGGAGCCCAAAAATTGGATGAATCACACCCTGGAGTTGCAAGCAGCAGCATAAGCCCAAACATTACTTTAAAGAGACACTGAAGTTGGCTGCAGGAGGCCAAAAATTGGATGAATCACACCCTGGAGTTGCAAGCAGCAGCAGCAGCCCAAACATAGCTTCAAAGAGACACTGGAGTTGGCAGCAGGAGCCCAAAAATTGGATGAATCACACCCTGGAGTTGCAAGCAGCAGCAGGAGCACAAACATTGCTTTAAAGAGACACTGGAGTTGGCAGCAGGAGCCAAAAAATTGGATGAATCACACCCTGGAGTTGCAAGCAGCAGCAGCAGCCGCAGCAGGAGCCCAAAGATTGACTGACACACCCTGGAGTTGGCAGCAGCAGGAACCCAGAAATTGGCTGTAAGCCCCCTGAAGTTGGCAGCAGCAGGAGCACAAACATTAGCTGGAAGGCACACCCTGGAGTTGGCAGCAGCATAAGCAGGAGCCCAAACATTGCTTGAAAGACACCCTGGAGTTGGCAGCAGCAGCAGCAGAGGCCAAAAATTGGCTGAAAGGCACACCCTGAAGTTGGCATCAGCAGGAGCCCAAAAATTGGCTGGAAGGCACACCCTGGAGTTGGCAGCAGCAGCAGGAGCCCAAAAATTGACTGAGAGACACACCCAGGAGTTGGCAGCAACAGCAGGAGCCCAAAAATTGTCTGGAAGGCTCCCTGAAGTTGGCAGCAGCAGGAGCACAAAAATTGGCTGGAAGGCACACCCTGGAGTTGGCAGCAGCAGCAGGAACCCAAACATTGGCTGGAAGGCACACCCTGGAGTTGGCAGCAGCAGCAGGAACCCAAATATTGGCTGGAAGGCACACCCTGAAGTTGGCATCAGCAGGAGCACAAAAATTGGCTGGAAGGCACACCCTGAAGTTGGCATCAGCAGGAGCCCAAAAATTGGCCAAAAGACATAAATATGTTTTGCACCATTTGGAAAGTGTAAAACGTGGCACCATGCTGAATCTAGTCGCATGCATCAGCCATTGGTGGGTGAAAATCCTGGCTGATCCATCCCTGATTCATTTTGACAAAGGTGAGTCTCTCCACATTTTTAGTTGACAGACGAGTTCTCCTCGCTGTAACTATGGCCCCCGCCGCACTAAACACCTGCTCAGATGGCACGCTACTGGCCGGGCAGGACAGCTTTTCCAGGGCAAACTCTGCTAGTTGCGTCCACAAGCCAAGTTTGGCTGCCCAGAAGTCCAGCGGATCCTCAGGTGTGTTGGCATGGTCATGTCAAGGTATGACATGACCTGCTGGTTGAGGTCTTGCTCCAGGTCTTCCTGCTGCTCATGAGTAGCCTCACTATGCGGGTGTAGAAAGCTACTCATTAGCGACTGAAGACTGAGGCTGCTGCTGATGGAGCTCCTGCTCCTGCCAACCCCCCCAGCAGGCATGGCAGTGGAAGGTGAGCGCAGAGGTCCCCCCGAGTCAGACCTGCGAGAGTATGGACCATGGCGCAGATAGGCATCGGCCAACTGACTACGCAGAATGTCTTTGTAGTAGTTCAGTTTGTCCTCCCGCTCGGCGGGTTTAAAAAATGGGAAGCGAGGGTCCAAAAAGGTGGACAGCCAGAAGTCATCCCGCCGACAAATGGAAACAATTCTGGGGTCACTACGCAAGCACGTGAGCATGCTTCCTGCCATTTGCGCAAGTGACTCGGAGGGACTACCTGTCTCCATCTCCACTGCATACTGCCACGGTGTGTCTGGGTCCTCTGTCTCGCCTTCCTCAAAACCCTCTAGCTCCTCTGGCTGCTCCTGCTCCTCCTCTCCTGTCCGCTGACTAGATAAACCAGCCATTTCGCCAAGCCTAAACTGTGCTTCACTAGGCCACTCCTCCTCCTCTTCCTCCTCCTCCTCCAGTTCAGCTCCAACGGGGTTCATGTGGCCGTAAGATGTAGACGCCATGTCTCCATTGCCCTGACCTGCCATGGTTTCCAACATGTGCTGTAGTACATGAAGCAGTGGAATCACATCATTCATCCCGTAATCCTGCCGACTGACAAATAAAGTGGCTTCCTCAATGGGCCTGAGCAAATTGCAGGTGTCACGTATGAGCTGCCACTGGTTGACATTGAAGTTACACAGGGGAGTCCCCCTATCCGCTTGGATCATCAGGAAATCCGTGATGGCTTTTCTCTGTTCATATAATCGGTCCAACATGTGAAGGGTGGAATTCCAACAGGTGGAAACATCGCAAATCAGACTATGTTGGGGGCTACCGTTCTGATGCTGTAGCTCAAGAAGGGTGTGTTTGGGGGTGTATGAGTGGCTGAAGTGCATGCAAAGTTTCCTTGAAGTTGTTAGGATGTCTTGCAGATGGGGGGAACACTTCAGAAACCGCTTGACAACCAGATTGAAGACGTGAGCCATGCAGGGGGCAGGGGTCAGGCTTCCTTGGTGCAGCGCAGACAAAATGTTCTTCCCATTGTCGGTAACCATGATTCCCATTTTAAGTTTTCTTGGAGTAAGCCATGTTTGGATTTCCTGATGAATAAATTTAAGCAGTTCCTCCCCTGTGTGACTCCGTGCGCCAAGACAAACCATGTGAAGCACAGCGTGACACCTCCGTGCCCTGCACACATGGTAGCCTGGAGGGGCACTGAGACTTGAGCCTACAGTGGAGGGTGAGGAGATGGCGGAGGATGAGGAGGCCGAGTCGCACGGTGTCACAGGCTCAACGGGCAGGGAGCGCGGAGGCCGAAGCGGCGTGACCTGTCCAAGTTGCTGCTGCTGCTGCAAAGGGACCACATTCACCCAGTGGGCCGTAAACGACATGTACTGTCCCTGACCGTAGTTACAGCTCCAGACGTCGGCACTGCAATGCACTTTGCTACACACCGACAGGCTCAAGGACTGGCCCACCTTCTGTTCAACAAAAGTGTGCAGCGCTGGTACTGCCTTCTTGGCAAAGAAATGACGGCTTGGGACTCTCCACCTCGGCTTGGCACAAGCCATCAGTTCTCTGAAAGGTGCAGAGTCCACCACCTGAAAAGGCAGCGACTGCAGCACCAGCAACTTGGACAGGAGCACATTCAGCTTCTGCGCCGTAGGATGAGTGGGTGCATACTGCTGTCTCTTGGACATGGCTTCGCTGATGGATTGCTGGCGGGATGCATGACTTGGAGGAGGAGGAGGAGCAGGAGCATCTGGAGCGACAGAGGACGGGTATGACGCACAGCTGCCTTCGGCTGAGGAGCCTTGGCTGGCAGAAATTGGGAGCGGCGTGCCACTTGGTGAGGAAGCAGCCTGGACCACCTCTTCGGAGCCTCGGTTCTCCCAGGCCGCTTTATGGTGACGCATCATATGTTGACGCAGGGCCGTGGTGCCAACATTTGGGCTCTGGCCACGCTTCACCTTCTGCCTACATATCTTGCATGTGGCCATGTTACCCTCCTGCGGATGCTTCAGGAAAAACTGCCACACTGCCGAGTAGCTACTTTTCCCACCAACAGCCCGCACTGCTACTGTCGCCAACTCCAGGAACCCCTGCTCCACTACCTCCCGATAAGGTAGCCTGCCACACAGCAGGTGCTCTACCCCGGCCCCGTTTGGCTCCAGGCTTTACAATTGTGCCCCCATGCTGACTGCCAACCATGCTGCTAACACCTTGCTGCCTGAGCTGCTGACTCCGGGGCAACCTGCGCCCCTCTTCTCCTGATGATGAGGATGAAGCCCCTTCTGCACCCGGCTCCCAAGTGCGATTGGCTTCATCATCATCATCATCACCGAGTTGTGGCTGCACGTCACTGATATTCTGGGTTTCCTCAACAGTGTCTGGCGCAGGAGCTAGAACGCTCGCAACAACACTCACGCCACTCTCCACATCACTATTTGCCTAGCGAAGGAAGCCATCTCCATTTCTTGGCTGGGCAGTAGCTGCTGACTGTCCTCTATCTGATCGTCCTCCTCACTAAAGAGTGGAGCTGAACCCAAAGCATAGGATACGTCGCTGGGGGAGGGAACGGCGTAGGACAGAGGTAATGGGAGGACAGGGACTGCTTCTCGGGGCATACCAACTCAGGGTTGTGTCAGAGGAACCTACCGACCCTAGAATGGGGGTGTCAGATGTAACTTGTGATGATGTGGATGACCGCGTTAACCAATCTACCACGGCAGATGCGTTACTGGTGGAGACACGACCGCTAGCAGATACTGGCAGATCAGGTCTCTCACCGCGACTCCTGCTGCCACTCGCCCCTAGTCTGCTGCGACCTCTGCCTGCTGAATCTTGGCCTCTGCTACTTATCTTTGAACATCCTGGCACTTGTCTGCCTGACATTTTTATGTATTTGAAATGCGCAATAGGCACTTAAAAAAATGTGTTTACTTTAAAAAGCAGAAGCTAAATAAAGTGAGATACTGCTTCTCTGCACCAGATATTACAAAAAATTAAAAAAATATTACAGAAAATTGGCAATATGGGATACCCTGCGGGCTGGTGTTTTTACAAGATGCAAAAAAAACTATTCAAAATGCAATATATTAATAAAACAGAGCCTGTAGAAGCTGATTTAGTATAACAGATAGGGTGAAATGTGCCGGTTTGGGATACCCTGCGGCCTGGTGTTTTCACAGGACACAAAAAAACAATTCAAAATGCAATATATTAATAAAACAGAGCCTGTAGAAGCTGCTTTAGTATAACAGGGTGAAATGTGCCGGTTTGGGATACCCTGTGGCCTGGTGTTTTTAAAGGACGCACAAAACAAATTCAACATGCAATATATTAATAAAACAGAGCCTTTAGAAGCTGATTTAGTATAACAGATAGGGTGAAATGTGCTGGTTTGGGATGCCCATGTGGCCTGGTGTTTTTACAGGACGCACAAAACCAATTCAAAATGCAATATATTAATAAACAGAGCCTTTAGAAACTGATTTAGTATAACAGATATGGTGAAATGTGCTGGTTTGGGATACCCTGCGGCCTGGTGTTTTTAAAGGACGCACAAAACCAATTCAACATGCAATATATTAATAAAACAGAGCCTTTAGAAGCTGATTTAGTATAACAGATAGGGTGAAATGTGCCTGTTTTGGGGTGCCCATGTGGCCTGGTGTTTTTACAGGACGCACAAAACCAATTCAAAATGCAATATATTAATAAACAGAGCCTGTAGAAACTGATTTAGTATAACAGATACGGTGAAATGTGCTGGTTTGGGATGCCCATGTGGCCTGGTGTTTTTACAGGATGCACAAAACCAATTCAAAATTCAATATATTAATAAAACAGAGCCTGTAGAAGCTGATTTAGTATAACAGATAGGGTGAAATGTGCCGGTCTGGGATACCCTGTGGCCTGGTGTTTTTACAGGACGCAAAAAAACAATTAAAATGCAATATATTAATAAAACAGAGCCTGTAGAAGCTGATTTAGTATAACAGATAGGCTGAAATGTGACGGTTTAGGATGCCCATGCAGCCTGGTGTTTTTACAGTACGCACAAAACCAATTCAAAATGCAATATATTAATAAAACAGAGCCTGTAAAAGCTGATTTAGTATAACAGATAGGGTGAAATGTGCCGGTTTGGGATACCCTGCGGCCTGGTGTTTTTACAGAACGCAAAAAAACAATTAAAAATGCAATATATTAATAAAACAGAGCCCGTAGAAGCTGATTTAGTATAACAGATAGGGTGAAATGTGCCGGTTTAGGATACCCTGCGGCCTGGTGTTTTTAAAGGACACACAAAGCCAATTCAAAATGCAAAATATTAATAAAACAGAGCCTTTAGAAGCTGATTTAGTGGTGTTTTTACAGGACGCACAAAACCAATTCAAAATGCAATATATTAATAAACAGAGCCTTTAGAAACTGATTTAGTATAACAGATATGGTGAAATGTGCTGGTTTGGGATACCCTGCGGCCTGGTGTTTTTAAAGGACGCACAAAACCAATTCAACATGCAATATATTAATAAAACAGAGCCTTTAGAAGCTGATTTAGTATAACAGATAGGGTGAAATGTGCCTGTTTTGGGATGCCCATGTGGCCTGGTGTTTTTACAGGACGCACAAAACCAATTCAAAATGCAATATATTAATAAACAGAGCCTGTAGAAGCTGATTTAGTATAACAGATAGGGTGAAATGTGCCGGTCTGGGATACCCTGTGGCCTGGTGTTTTTACAGGACGCAAAAAAACAATTAAAATGCAATATATTAATAAAACAGGGCCTGTAGAAGCTGATTTAGTATAACAGATAGGCTGAAATGTGACGGTTTAGGATGCCCATGCAGCCTGGTGTTTTTACAGTACGCACAAAACCTATTCAAAATGCAATATATTAATAAAACAGAGCCTGTAAAAGCTGATTTAGTATAACAGATAGGGTGAAATGTGCCGGTTTGGGATACCCTGCGGCCTGGTGTTTTTACAGAACGCAAAAAAACAATTAAAAATGCAATATATTAATAAAACAGAGCCCGTAGAAGCTGATTTAGTATAACAGATAGGGTGAAATGTGCCGGTTTAGGATACCCTGCGGCCTGGTGTTTTTAAAGGACACACAAAGCCAATTCAAAATGCAAAATATTAATAAAACAGAGCCTTTAGAAGCTGATTTAGTATAACAGATAGGGTGAAATGTGCTGGTTTGGGATGCCCATGCAGCCTGGTGTTTTTACAGGACGCACAAAACCAATTCAAAATGCAATATATTAACCCTTCGAGTGCCAGCCTACCGAGATTTTTTGTCACACTCTGTTGCCGGACTACTTTTCACGTTTTTGCGCTATACGTGTTCAACCTGGATTTTTGAAGGGATTTCCAGGGATTCTCCGAGAAAATTATATATTGTTTTTTTCAGCAGAGTCTGGGCTTCAACATGAAATGTCTTGTTTGGCCTTTTTTTAGTGTATTCTCAATACTTTTGGGTGAAATATGTGCAAAAAAATAAAAAAAAAAACTATTTTTTACAATTTGTAGTGTTTTTTTCTAATAAAAAATGTAAGTTTGTTAATAAAATATTATTGCGTGTGAAAGCCCTATTTCTCCCGGTTACAACGGTACCACATATGTATTGGTAGACACCATTTCCTGCCCAGGAAACTCCCCCCACTGAAACAGCAGTTTAGGAGATTTCAGATAGAATACAACTACGCAATATGATTGCATAGTTGTAAGGGGTTAACTTAAAAAAAAAAAATGATGTAGGGTCCCCCCTCCCAGGGGGGGGGGGGGGACACCTCATTTTTTGGGGGGAATTTTTGGGGGGACCCCTTAGCAGTTCACAAAGGGTTAAGTAAAAAAAAAGACACAGGCACAAAATTCTTTATTATTCTTTTTTCACTTATGCTCCTCTGATCCCGTGTCCCGCGCCGCTGCAGATGACAGTTGTCGGTAGTGATCAGAGCAGGGAGGGAGGGAGGCAGGGAGATCAGAGCCTCCCTGCCTGCCACCCTCCCTGCTCCGATCGCTACCGTCAACTGACAGAACGGAGCCCGGGTGCCGGTAACCCGAGGAGCGGGATGACGTCATCAAGTGGGCGGGGCTAGGGGCGGGGTTAGGGGCGGAGCCAGCGCCGGCCGAAGAGGATGGTGAGGGCCTGTTTCTGGGCCCTCACCTGAAGCGTGGAAAGCCCAGGGGGGGTGATCGGAGCCCCCCCTGGTGAAGAGAAGACCCGGGGAGAGCCATCGCGCTGCGAGGTGAGTAAATGACATTTACTTTTTTTTTTTTTTTCTCAGATGTCGGCGCCGGTGGGGGGGGGGGCTATTCCTGAAGATCAGAAGCCCGGGGCGAAAACCTACTACTTGATTCTCGTACAGAATCGCTGGCACTTTCAAATGAGGGGTCAGGTAAGTCTGTATCTTTTTTACTTTTTTTTTTATGGGGCTCTAAATTCAGCTACGTGACTCTCACGTAGCTGGCACTTAACGGTTGGAGAGGCAGCTACGTGAGAGTCACGTAGCTGGCACTAGAAGGGTTAATAAAACAGAGCCTTTAGAAGCTGATTTAGTATAACAGATAGGGTGAAATGTGCTGGTTTGGGATGCCCATGCAGCCTGGTGTTTTTACAGGACGCACAAAACCAATTCAAAATGCAATATATTAATAAAACAGAGCCTTTAGAAGCTGATTTAGTATAACAGATAGGGTGAAATGTGCTGGTTTGGGATGCCCATGTGGCCTGGTGTTTTTACAGGATGCACAAAACCAATTAAAAATGCAAAATATTAATAAAACAGAGCCTGTAGAAGCTGATTTAGTATAACAGATAGGGCGAAATGTGCCGGTTTGGGATACCCTGCGGCCTGGTGTTTTTACAGGACGCAAAAAAAAAAAACAATTCAAAATGCAATATATTAATAAAACAGAGCCTGTAGAAGCTGCTTTAGTATAACAGATAGGGTGAAATGTGCCGGTTTGGGATACCCTGCGGCCTGGTGTTTTTACAGGACGCAAAAAAAAATTCAAAATGCAATGTATTAATAAAACAGAGCCTGTAGAAACTGCTTTAGTATAACAGATAGGGTGAAATGTGTCGGCTTGGGATACCCTGCGGCCTGGTGTTTTTACAGGATGCAAAAAAGCAATTCAAAATGCAATATATTAATAAAACAGAGCCTTTAGAAGCTGATTTAGTATAACAGATAGGGTGAAATGTGCTGGTTTGGGATGCCTATGCGGCCTGGTTTTTTTACAGGACGCACAAAACCAATTCAAAATGCAATATATTAATAAAACAGAACCTTCAGAAGCTAATTTAGTATAACAGATAGGGTGAAATGTGCTGGTTTGGGATGCCCATGTGGCCTGGTGTTTTTACAGGACGCACAAAACCAATTCAAAATGCAATATATTAATAAAACAGAGCCTGTAGAAGCTGATTTAGTATAACAGATAGGGCGAAATGTGCCGGTTTGGGATACCCTGCGGCCTGGTGTTTTTACAGGACGCAAAAAAAAACAATTCAAAATGCAATATATTAATAAAACAGAGCCTGTAGAAGCTGCTTTAGTATAACAGATAGGGTGAAATGTGCCGGTTTGGGATACCCTGCGGCCTGGTGTTTTTACAGGACGCAAAAAAAAATTCAAAATGCAATGTATTAATAAAACAGAGCCTGTAGAAACTGCTTTAGTATAACAGATAGGGTGAAATGTGCCGGCTTGGGATACCCTGCGGCCTGGTGTTTTTACAGGATGCAAAAAGGCAATTCAAAATGCAATATATTAATAAAACAGAGCCTGTAGAAGCTGCTTTAATATAACAGATAGGGTGAAATGTGCCGGTTTGGGATACCCTGCGGCCTGGTGTTTTTATAGGACGCAAAAAACCCATTCAAAATGCAATATATTAATAAAACAGAGCCTTTAGAAGCTGATTTAGTATAACAGATAGGGTGAAATGTGCTGGTTTGGGATGCCTATGCGGCCTGGTTTTTTTACAGGACGCACAAAACCAATTCAAAATGCAATATATTAATAAAACAGAACCTTCAGAAGCTAATTTAGTATAACAGATAGGGTGAAATGTGCTGGTTTGGGATGCCCATGTGGCCTGGTGTTTTTACAGGACGCACAAAACCAATTCAAAATGCAATATATTAATAAAACAGAGCCTTTAGAAGCTGATTTAGTATAACAGATAGGGTGAAATGTGCTGGTTTGGGATGCCCATGTGGCCTGGTGTTTTTACAGGATGCACAAAACCAATTAAAAATGCAATATATTAATAAAACAAAGCCTGTAGAAGCTGATTTAGTATAACAGATAGGGTGAAATGTGCCGGTTTGGAATACCATGTGGCTTGGTGTTTTTACAGGACGCAAAAAAAAAAATTCAAAATGCAATATATTAATAAAACAGAGCCTGTAGAAGCTGATTTAGTATAACAGATAGGGTGAAATGTGCCGGTTTGGGATACCCTGCGGCCTGGGTCACACACACCTGCCAATTTAGCTTTTCCTTTTCTTGGTGTCACAGCATGCTAGCATTTGTCTTTAAAGAGTACCTGCCTATTTAGCTTTTCGTTTTGTAAACGTTTAAAAACTTTTGTAGTGATTCAGTTTCAATGGGGGCATCCCATGGTGTCACAGCATGCTAGCATTTGTCTTTAAAGAGTACCTGGCTATTTACCTTTTCCATTTGTAACAAAAACACGTTTTAAAATTTGCTGTAGTGAGTAACTTTCACTGGGGGCATCTCATGCTATCACAGTGTGCTAGCATTTGTCTTTAAAGAGTACCTCCATATTTATATTTTATATTTGTAACAAAAACACGTTTTAAAATTTGCTGTAGTGATTCACTTTCACTGGGGGCATCCCATGCCAGCCCATGGTGTCACAGCGTGCTAGCATTTGTCTTTAAAAAGTACCTGGCTATTTACCTTTTCCATTTGTAACAAAAACCATGTTTTAAAACTTCTGCAGTGATTCACTTTCACTGGGGTCATCCCATGCCAGCCCATGGTGTCACAGCGTGCTAGCATTTGTCTTTAAAGAGTACCTGCCTATTTAGCTTTTCCATTTGTAACAAAAAACATGTTTTAAAACTTTTGTAGTGATTCACTTTCACTGGGGGCATCCCATGGTGTCACAGCGTGCTAGCATTTGTCTTTAAAGAGTATCTGGCTATTTACCTTTTCCATTTGTAACAAAAAACACATTTTAAAATTTGCTGTAGTGATTCACTTTCACTGGGGGAATCCCATGCTGTCACAGCGTGCTAGCATTTGTCTTTAAAGAGTACCTGACTATTTACCTTTTCCATTTGTAACAAAAACCACATTTTACAATTTGCTGTAGTGATTCAATTTCACTGGGGGCATCCCATGCTGTCACAGTGTGCTAACATTTGTCTTTAAAGAGTACCTGGCTATTTAGCTTTTTCATTTGTAACACAAACCATGTTTAAAACTTCTGTAGTGATTCAGTTTCACTGGGGGCATCCCATGCCAGCCCATGGTGTCACAGCTTGCTAGCATTTGTCTTTAAAGAGTACCTGACTATTTAGCTTTTCAATTTGTAACAAAAAACACATTTTAAAACTTCTGTAGTGATTCACTTTCATTGGGGGCATCCCATGCTGTCACAGCATGCTAGCATTTGTCTTTAAAGAGTACCTGGCTATTTACCTTTTCCATTTTGAACAAAAACCATGCTGTAGTGATTCCCTTTCACTGGGGCATCCCATGCTGTCACAGCCTGCTAACATTTGACTTTAAAGAGTACCTCCATATTTACCTTTTAAATTTGTAACAAAAACCATGTTTTAAAATTTGCTGTAGTGATTCACTTTACTGAGGGCATCCCATGCCAGCCCATGGTGTCACAGCGTGCTAACATTTGTCTTTAAAAAGTACATGGCTATTTGCCTTTTCCATTTGTAACAAAAAACATGTTTTAAAACTTCTGTAGTGATTCAATTTCACTGAGGGCATCCCATTCCAGCCCATGGCATCACAGCGTGCTAGCATTTGTCTTTAAAGAGTACCTGGCTATTTAGCTTTTCAATTTGTAACATAAACATAAACCACGTTTTAAAACTTCTGTAGGGATTCAGTTTCACTGGGGGCATCCCATGCCAGCCCATGGTGTCACAGCATGCTAGCATTTGTCTTTAAAGGGTACCCTATTTAGCTTTTCCATTTGTAACAAAAACCACATTTTAAAGTTTGCAGTAGTGGTATTAACAAATTTTGAACACGGGGCATCCCATTTCAGGCAATCTGTCAATGTTTGCATTTGGTTTTATCTTCAGGTGCTGATGGGCTACTTAGTGTGAAAGGCCAGACACCTGCCACTGTTGTGTAAAAATGTTTTTTTTTTTACACCCACTGTCAGTTGGGCGATGCCTATCTGTGCCATCGTCCATCCTCTCCCAGGTCTGACTCAGGGGTCCCTCTGAGTCTTCAGTCGCTAATGAGTAGCTTTCTTCTCCCACATAGTGAGGCAACTCATGAGCAGCAGGTAGACATGAAGCAGGACCTGAACCAGCTGGTGATGCTATACCTTGACATGTCCATGCCAACACACCTTGAGGATCCACTGGACTTCTGGCCAGTCAAACTAGATCTGTGGCCACAACTAGCAGAGTTTGCCCTGGGAAAGCTGTCCTGCTCTGCCAGTAGTGTGCCATCAGAGGGGGTTTATTGCGGCAGGGGCCATAGTAACCACAAGAAGAACTTGTCTGTCCATGAAAAATGTGTCTGGCCTTTTACAGTAACTAGGCCCTGAAGACTTTAACAGGAAATAATGGTGCAACTCTCAGATGTATGTATGTGGTGTGCACTGATAAGGGCAGATCAATGCTCTCCAGTAGGCTTAAAACAGTATTTTGTGCCAGTAGCGAGGATTCAATAAAGTGGAGAGCCAGAAGTCATCCCGCTGCCGAATGGTGACAATTTGGTGGTCACTACGGAAGCACATGAGCATGCATCATGCCATTTGTGCCTCACAGGGACTACCTGTCTCCATCTCCACTGCATACCGCCATGTTCCTCTGTCTCGCCTTCCTCACTACCCTCTAGCTCCTCTGGCTGCTCCTGCTCCTCCTCTCCTGTCAGATGACTAGAAAAAATGGCCATTTTGTCAAACCTAAACTAAGCTTTGCTGTGCCCCACCCCCTCCTCCTCCTCCTCCAGTTCAGCCCCCACAGGCTTTATGTGGCCATGAGATGTAGGTACTATGTCTCCAGTGCCCTGACCAGCCCTGGTTTCCAACATGTGTTGTAGTACATAAAGCAGTGGTATCACATCATTCATCCTGATCAAACGGCATGTGTCAAGTATGAGCTGCCACTGGTTTACATTGAAGTTACACAGGGGAGTCCCCCTATCCGCTTGGAGCATCAAGAAATCGGTGATGGCTTTTCTCTGTTCGTATAGTCGATCCAACATATGGAGGGTGCAATTCCAACAGGTGGAAACTTCGCAAATCAGACTGTTACCTTGATTCAGAACCCCTTTTCACCAGTTCCCCAGTGAGAATTCCCATTCTCGCCCATTTCCCCCCCCTCACCTGATTCAGCAGACAATTTTTTTGGAGCAAGAATTCTTGGGTAAAATATTTTCCTTTTGTGTGATTTTTTGCTTGGTTGCGGGACCTAATAAAAAATCACCCTAATTTATGAGAATTTAAACTATCGAGTTTACTTTCTCACAAAAGCAGGACTTTCCATGGAGGCTCTGAATCAACCCCTATGTTGGGGCATACAGTTCTGACACTGTAGCTCAAGAAGGGTGTGCTTGGCGGTGTAGGAGTGGCTGAAGTGCATGCAAAGTTTCCTTCCCAATGATAATAATAATAATAATAATCATCATCATCATCATCGAGTTGTGTCTGCACATCACTGATGTCCTCCTCAGGTTCCTCAACAGTGTCTGCTTCAGAAGCCAGAACGCTTGCAACACCACCTCCCACGCCGCTCTCCTCATCACTACTTGCCCGCCTAGTGGAGGAAGCGGCGAGTGTCTCCTCCACTTCTTGACTGGGCAGTAGCTGCTGATTTTTCTCTAATAGATTGTCCTCACTGAATAGTGGAGCTGAACCCAAAGCATAAGATACAACCGAAAGTTGACTGGGGGTGTCAGATGTCACTTGTGATGGCAGATGGGTTGTTGGTCAAGACACGACCGCTAGCTGATACCGGGAGATCAGGCCTCTCGCTGAGACTCCTGCTGCCACTCACTCCTTGTCTTCTGCTACCTCTGCTTGATGAATTTAGGCCTATGCCACTCTTCTGTGCTCATCCTTGAACTTCTCTGCCTGATATACTTAGTGCGTATATTAAGGGAGGACAAAATGCTACACTACACTTAAAACAGGATCTGTAGATAACAGCAGCAGGTGTGTAACTATGTATGACTATGTATGGCCTTTCACTAAGTAGTAAATAGACTCTAAAAACTTTAACAGGAACAAAGTGGTAAAACTCTTAGATGTGTGTATGTGATGCACTGATGAGGGCAGTTCAATGTGCTCCAGTATGCTTGAAAAAAGTTTTTTTTGTACAACACCAGCGGTTTTGTAACCATGGAGAGACTGGCCTTTGTGAAGATGAATCAGGCATGGATCAGGCAAGATTTCCACCCACCAATGGCTGATGCATCAGAGTAGGTTGATCATGGTGCCAGACCAAGACTTCAGAAATATGGATAGTGCAAAACAGATTTAAGGCACTGCTCTCCAGTTACAGACATTCCTCCGCATAGGACCACAAGTAATTATAGAGGAAATGCTTTACGTTAATCTTAATTTTTAATAATATTCTTAGGATAAGATATATGTGCCCAACATTTTTATATGCTCTCTTCATGCTGCTGCCAACTCCAGGGCATGTCTTTCAGGCAATATATGGGCACCTCATGCTGCTGCCAACTCCAGGGTGTTACGCACCGGGTGCGAAGAAGTGGACCCGCAGGGTCTGCAGAACTGTTTTGGCAGATACCGCGTCAGGGGAGCGGAGTCTAAGGAGCCACTGGTTTTCACCAGAGCCCACCGCAAGGCGGGATGGTCTTGTGCGGCAGGTGACTCCCAGGTCGCTACCCCCCAACAGCGGCACAGTTCCACAAACTGCTGAAGTGACGTGCAGCAGAGACAAACAGTGGTCGGAGGAGAAGGCCGAGGTCAGGACTGGCAGCGCGGGTTCAGTAGCGGTGAGACAAGCCGAGGTCGGGACTGGCAGCGCGGGTTCAATAGCGGTGAGACAAGCCGAGGTCGGGACGGGCAGCACAGGTTCGAAGGTCAATAGGAGAGCCGAGGTCATACACGAGGAATCAAGCAATACAGCGATAATCATTCAGGGAACAACACCGAAGATCCGGCACAGGAAGTAAGGCAGGGTTTAATTTATAGGAAGCGCCAAAAAGGGATTGGATGGCAGAGACCAATTAACAGGGCCTTGGCCCTTTAAATCTGAGGAGGTTGACGCGCGCGCCCCCTAGTGGCCGGGGACGTGCGCGCAGGGAAGACGGAACAGACACAGAAGGAGGAAGCCGGCGGCCATGCCGGTCAGAGGAGGAAGCGCGGGGACCAGGTAAGGGGGAACCGCAGCCAGGGGGGCCAGCAGCAGACGCCCGGATGGCGGTGAAGCGGGGAGCGCTGCAGGAAGGGGACGCAGCGCTCGCCCGAGGAGAGGCACGGAGGGGGGCGCTGCGCGGGGAAGACGCAGCGCTCGCCCTAACAGTACCCCCCCCCCCCTTAGGTCTCCCCCTCTTTTTGGGACCGAGGAAGTTTGAAATAAGGCTCCGATCGAGGATATTCTCCTCAGGCTCCCAGGACCTCTCTTCAGGACCGCAATTCTCCCAATCCACTAGAAAGTATCGTCTCCCTCTGGATGTTTTGGAAGCCAGAATCTCTCTCACCGAGAAGGCATCTTCGGTACCCGCGACCGGAAGTGGCTCCAACGTTTTAGAAGAGAATCGATTAGTCGTCAGAGGTTTCAATAAAGAAACATGAAAAGAGTTGGGAATACGTAAGGAGGCTGGCAAATGAAGTTTGTAACAGACCGGATTAATTTGTTGCTTGATCCTGTACGGCCCTAAATAGCGAGGGCCCAATTTATAACTGGGTATCTTGAAACGAATGTACTTGGCTGAAAGCCAAACTTTGTCTCCAGGAGAGAAAACAGGAGCGATTCTTCTTCTTTTATTAGCGCTGCTCTTCATGCGGGTAGAGGCTAGAACAAGAGAATGTCGTGTTTCACGCCAGATAGAGGAAAAAAACTGTGTTAAGTCATCCACGGCGGGTACCCCCGACTGTGTAGGTAAGGGTAGAGGAGGCAAAGGTTGGCGGCCATAAACAACGAAGAATGGGGATTTCTTTGTGGCTTCAGAATCTTTGAAATTATAAGAGAACTCCGCCCATGGCAAGAGATCGACCCAGTCGTCTTGTCGGGCCGAAACAAAGTGACGTAGATATTGTCCTAGAACCTGATTGACCCTCTCCACTTGGCCGTTGGACTGGGGGTGGTAAGCCGAGGAAAAATCTAATTTCACCTTTAACTGAGTACAGAGAGCCCTCCAGAATTTTGAAACAAACTGAACTCCCCTGTCGGAGACAATGTGGGAAGGAAGTCCATGGAGCCGAAAAATATGTTTAAAAAAGTTCTTAGCCAACTGAGGAGCGGATGGGAGTCCTGGAAGCGGAACGAAGTGCGCCATTTTTGAAAAACGATCCACAACAACCCAGATCACTGTATTGCCTTGAGATGGAGGAAGATCCGTGATAAAGTCCATAGCGATGTGAGACCAAGGGATTTCAGGAATAGGAAGAGGATGAAGAAGACCCGCCGGTCTTTGGCGAGGCGTTTTATTACGTGCACAGGTGGTACAAGCTTGCACGAATTCTGCCACATCCTTCTCAATGGAGGGCCACCAATAATATCTGGCAATAATTGCGTTAGACTTTTTGATACCAGCATGACCGGCAATACGGGAAGCATGACCCCATTTTAATATTTGGAGGCGTCGGCGAACCGGGACAAAGGTTTTCCCAGGCGGAGCCTGCACTAGGGAGGCAGGAGCGGAATGAACCAAATGATCAGGAGATATAATGAACTGAGGAGCAGCGTCCACGTCTGTGACGTCCGAGGAGCGAGATAGAGCATCTGCCCTGATGTTCTTAGAGGCAGGTCGAAAATGAATGCGGAAATTAAACCGCGCGAAGAATAGTGACCAACGAGCTTGGCGAGGATTCAAGCGTTGAGCAGTTTGAAGATACAAAAGGTTCTTATGGTCGGTAAAAATAGATATGGGGTGAAGCGACCCTTCTAGAAGATGTCTCCACTCTTCAAGAGCTAATTTGATAGCCAGGAGTTCACGATCCCCAATAGAATAATTTCGCTCCGCGGAAGAAAAAGTCCTAGAAAAGAACCCACAAGTATGATTTTTCCCTGAAGGAGACCTCTGTGTGAGAACAGCTCCTGCTCCGATGGAAGAAGCGTCAACCTCTAGAGAAAAAGGACGAGAAGGGTCTGGTCTGGTGAGCACCGGGGCCATAGAGAAGGTCTTTTTCAAAGTTAAAAAGGCTGCCTCCGCCTGTGGAGGCCATGACTTGGGGTTGGCTCCCTTTTTGGTGAGAGCCACAATGGGGGCCACGATAGTGGAAAAATGGGGTATGAATTGACGGTAATAGTTGGCGAAGCCCAGAAATCGTTGAATGGAACGCAGACCAACAGGCCGAGGCCAATCTAAAACCGCTCTCAATTTGCTAGGGTCCATTTGTAGTCCTTGGGCTGAAACAGTATAACCCAAAAAGGGCAGAGCGGTCTGGTGAAAGAGACACTTTTCTAATTTGGCATAAAGACGATGCTGCCGAAGGCGGGATAGTACCAGACGAACGTGCCGGTGATGCTCTTCGAGGGAAGAAGAGAAGATGAGGATATCATCTAAGTAGACCACGACACAGGAGTACAACAAGTCCCGGAAGATGTCATTGACGAACTCTTGAAATACGGCAGGGGCATTACAAAGCCCGAAGGGCATCACCAAATACTCGAAATGACCGTCACGGGTATTAAAGGCAGTCTTCCATTCGTCTCCCTTGCGGATGCGGATCAGATTGTAGGCTCCTCGGAGATCCAGTTTGGAAAAGATCCTGGAGCCACGAAGACGGTCGAAGAGTTCTGGAATTAAGGGTAAGGGGTATCGGTTCTTTACCGTGATCTTGTTAAGACCCCGATAGTCGATACAGGGTCGGAGAGAACCGTCTTTTTTCTGTACAAAAAAAAAGCCAGCCCCAGCGGGAGAAGAGGACTTCCGGATGAAGCCCCTCTGCAGATTTTCTTGTATGTAAGTAGCCATTGCTTGAGTTTCGGGGACGGATAGTGGGTAGATACGGCCACGAGGAGGAGTGGTCCCAGGCAGGAGGTCGATCGGGCAGTCATAAGGGCGATGAGGCGGAAGAGTCTCAGCTTGCTTCTTACAGAAGACATCAGCGTAAGCCCGGTAAACTTCGGGTAGGCCCGGTAGAGATGTGGTAGGATGATCGGTTCGGACTGGTAAGGCTTTCAAGCAATTCTTGAAGCAGGTTGTACCCCACGCCTTGATGTCCCCAGTGACCCAGTCTAGGGTAGGATTATGAAGCTGAAGCCAAGGAAGGCCCAATAGGATTGGGGAAGTACAATGGGGTAACACAAAGAGTTCCAAGTATTCCTGGTGAAAGAGGCCAATCTTAAGGAGCAAAGGCTTGGTACGGTACTGCACCATACAATTCAGTCTATCTCCATTAACTGAGGCGATGAATAACGGTTTGGTCAAGCGGTTAACTGCTATGTCGTATTTCTTGATCAGGGAGGCCTCTATGAAATTGCCCGCCGAACCAGAATCCAGGAAGACCGGCAAATTAAGCACAGAGGCAGATGAGAGACAAAGCTGTGCAGGTACGGTAAATCTTGGAGAGGAAGCACACACACCCAGAGACGCCTCTCCCACCGAGTCTAGGTGCGCCCGTTTCCCAGTCGAGAAGGACGAATGGGGTAATCTCTTAGAAAATGATCAGGACTGGCGCAATACAGACAGAGATTTTCATTTCTCCTGCGAGACCTCTCCACGGGGGTTAGGCGAGAGCGGCCGACCTGCATGGCTTCCACCTCTGGAGAAGATGGTACAGACAAAGGTTTCTGAAAGGTGGGAGCCAAACGGAACATCCTCCTGTCACGTTGGGAATCTCTCTCCAGGCGAAGTTCCTCACGCCTCTCAGCAAAGCGTATGTCAATGCGAGTGACGAGATGAATGAGTTCAGAAAGGGAGTCAGGTATCTCTCGGGCCGCTAGAACATCTTTGATCTTGCTAGAAAGACCTTTCTTAAAACAAGCGCAGAGGGCCTCATTATTCCATGCTAACTCGGAGGCCAAAGTACGGAATCGAATAGCATATTCACCAACAGAAAGATCGCCTTGCGTTAAATTCAATAGAGCGGACTCGGCAGATGAGGCCCGAGCGGGTTCTTCAAAAACCTGACGGAATTCAGTAACAAAGGCCTGGACGGTGAAGGTGAGAGGATCATTACGGTCCCACAAGGGAGTGGCCCAAGCCAAGGCTTTTCCGGAGAGCAAACTAATGATGAAGGCCACTTTAGAGCGTTCGGTGGGAAATTGATCAAACAATAATTCCAGGTGCATAGAGCACTGGGCTAGAAAGCCTCTGCACAACTTCGCGTCCCCCTCATATTTTGCTGGTAAGGAGAGGCGGATTCTGGATGGGGAAACTGCTGGAGACTGCGGTGGCGGCACCGGTGGCGGTGGAGAAGGCGACAGCTGCTGGGTCAAGAGTTGCTGCATCATAGCGGTAAGCTGATTAATCTGCCGAGACTGCAAAGCCACCAGCGCTGGGAGTTCGGAAGTCTCCGGCAAGGGCACCTCAGCGGGATCCATGGCCGGATCTTACTGTTACGCACCGGGTGCGAAGAAGTGGACCCGCAGGGTCTGCAGAACTGTTTTGGCAGATACCGCGTCAGGGGAGCGGAGTCTAAGGAGCCACTGGTTTTCACCAGAGCCCACCGCAAGGCGGGATGGTCTTGTGCGGCAGGTGACTCCCAGGTCGCTACCCCCCAACAGCGGCACAGTTCCACAAACTGCTGAAGTGACGTGCAGCAGAGACAAACAGTGGTCGGAGGAGAAGGCCGAGGTCAGGACTGGCAGCGCGGGTTCAGTAGCGGTGAGACAAGCCGAGGTCGGGACTGGCAGCGCGGGTTCAATAGCGGTGAGACAAGCCGAGGTCGGGACGGGCAGCACAGGTTCGAAGGTCAATAGGAGAGCCGAGGTCATACACGAGGAATCAAGCAATACAGCGATAATCATTCAGGGAACAACACCGAAGATCCGGCACAGGAAGTAAGGCAGGGTTTAATTTATAGGAAGCGCCAAAAAGGGATTGGATGGCAGAGACCAATTAACAGGGCCTTGGCCCTTTAAATCTGAGGAGGTTGACGCGCGCGCCCCCTAGTGGCCGGGGACGTGCGCGCAGGGAAGACGGAACAGACACAGAAGGAGGAAGCCGGCGGCCATGCCGGTCAGAGGAGGAAGCGCGGGGACCAGGTAAGGGGGAACCGCAGCCAGGGGGGCCAGCAGCAGACGCCCGGATGGCGGTGAAGCGGGGAGCGCTGCAGGAAGGGGACGCAGCGCTCGCCCGAGGAGAGGCACGGAGGGGGGCGCTGCGCGGGGAAGACGCAGCGCTCGCCCTAACACAGGGCATGACTTTCAGGCAATACATGGGCTCCCCATGCTGCTGCCAATATCAGGATGTGTATTTTCAGGCAATATATGGGCTCCCCATGCTGCTGCCAACTTCAGGGTGTGTCTTTCAGGCAATATATGGGCTCCTCATGCTGCTGCCAACTCCAGGGTGTGTCCTTCTGGCAATATATGAGCTCATCATGCTGCTGCCAACTCCAGGGCATGTCTTTCAGGCAATATATGGGCTCCCCATGCTGCTGCCAACATCACTATAAGTCTTTCAGGCAATATATGGGCTCATCATGCTGCTGCCAACTCCAGGGTGTGTCCTTCTGGCAAATTTTTGGGCTCCTCCTGCTGCTGCCAACTTCAGGGTGTATCTTTCAGGCAATATATGGGCTCCCCATGCTGCTGCCAACTCCATTGTGTCTTTCAGGCAATATATGGGCTCCTCATGCTGCTGCCAACTCCAGGGTGTGTCCTTCTGGCAATATATGGGCTCCTCTTGCTGCTGCCAATATCAGGATGTGTATTTTCAGGCAATATATGGGCTCCTCATGCTGCTGTCAACTCTAGGGTGTGTTTTTCAGGCAATATATGGGATCCTTATGCTGCTGCCAACTCCAGGGTGTGTTTTTCAGGCAATATATGGTCTCCTCATGCTGCTGCCAACTCCAGGGTGTGTCCTTCTGGCAATATATGAGCTCCTCATGCTGCTGCCAACTTCAGTGTGTCTTTCATGTAATTTATGGGCTCCTTATGCTGCTGCCAACTCCAGGGTGTGTCTTTCAGGCATTATACGGGCTCCTTATGCTGCTGTCAACTCCAGGGTTTGTCCTTCAGGCAATACATGGGCTCCTCATGCTGCTGACAACTCCAGGGCATGTTTTTCAGGCAATGTATGGGCTCCCTATGCTGCTGCAAACTCCGGGGTGTGTTTTTCAGACAATGTATGGGCTTATTATGCTGCTGCCAACTCCAGTGTGTCTTTCAGGCAATATATGGGCTCCTCATGCTGCTGCCAACTCCAGGGTGTGTCTTTCAGGAAATATACGGACTCCTCATGCTGCTGCTAACTCCAGGGTGTGTCTTTAATGCAATATATGGGCTCCTTATGCTGCTGCCAACTCCAGAGTGTCTTTCAGGCAATGTATCGGCTTCTCATGCTGCTGCCAACTCCAGGGTGTGTCCTTCTGGCAATTTATGGGCCCCTTATGCTGCTGCCAACTCCAGGATACGTTTTCAGGCAATATATGGGCTCTTTATGCTGCTGCCAACTTTAGGGTGTTTCTTTAAGGCAATATTTGGGCTCCTCATGCTGATGCCAACTTTAGGGTGTGTCTTTCAGCTAATGTTTGGGCTGCTTATGCCGCTGCCAACTGCGAATTAGCCGAATCAAATTTTTCAAAAATTCGCTCATCTCTAATTGGATATTATAGGGAGCTGTGTATTTGTTTTTAAATGTCTTGTGTTATGTGTTTTTGTGCATTTTTAATATTTTTGTGAGTGTACATTTATTGCTAATAAAAATTTTGTGAAACATTATCTATTTTGGTGCTCCTCAATTAAGGAAGGTGTGGCCCATTGCCATGTCCACTCTATGATGGTCTTCTTGCTAGCATTTAAGGAGTGAGCTCAACAATTGCCACCTTCCTTATCATCCTAGTTGGATGACTCTGTAGTGGGTGAAGCCTCACAAGGTGGAGCAGAAGGTGGCTGGCAAGAACTCAGCCGAGGAGGACAACCAGCAGATGCCAATGGCCCAAGAATCAGATAAGTTAAAATGAAACACAAATTAAATATGCAGACAACATGAAGATTTGGATACAGGAAAAATTTCCACATTTAGAACCAGAGGACTCAGAAGAAGGGCCAGCACCACCAAAGGGGGGAGCTCCCCAAGAAGCCAACCAAATCGGACTAGTAAGTTTTTGAAACACAATTATAGAAATGCATAGACACCTGACATGTCCAAAAAAAAAGAAAAAAATGAATTCACCAAAAAAGCCCATATTATGAAACATACAGATCTTAGACACATGTTCACATATAATACTGACATTGCTTATCTTCTTTTTACAGCAGACAGTGCCAGTGCAAAAAAAGTTCTCGCCCAATTCAGCGAAAGTATCTATATGCTGATTCGAAATTCTCTATATGTGGATTCACCCAACTTAGAAAAAATCATGGACATATCAAGCAGGTAATTTTACAACTGTTTTTATCTGATTCTAAAGTTAATGTTTAACTTTTTGTATTGTTAACAAGATATATGTTACATAAAAAATATAATATTTTACATACCCTAAAAAAAATAATAGAAAGTAAGAGAAAGTATTGTTGCGACATCATACACGCTAGGGATAGTTTAAAATGTAATTAAAAAAATAAAGAGCCATTGAACAGCAATGAAAAAATGTAGTGCAGGGCAATTAACTTGAGCTTACATTTGGATGTGAAAAGCAGCATGCATGTAGAGAGCTTTTAAAGTTTAACACAAAAAATGGACATGCCTAAAAATATGTACCTCACATGTAAAATTGCTACATGTGCCGGCCTTTTTATTTTTTTAAAGAAATCTTCTGCTTATGCTTTGGGATGTTAAAGTATTAAAGTTTACAGAGAGTAAAAAAAAAATAATAATGAGTCTTAAATGTATACATTTGCCACCTAAACCATAAATAATAAATGAATTAATATAAACACCTGAAGAAGCCCAAAAATAACTCTTAAAAGAGGAGCTGAGCATCAACTGTGCCTTTTTATTAGAGACCACCAACATGTTTTTGAAGTCACACAGAGGTTCCATATTGAATGCTTGTTTGCAAGGATAACATTTGGAATAAGCAATTGGGAAATCATGTACTGTATTTGTGCCATATAAGACGCACTTAGGATTTGGAGGAAGAAAGGAAAAAATATTCTAAACCAAATATGCTAAAACACCATCCCCCCAAGAATCAAATAATAGGCAATGGGCAAAATTCCCCTATTAAAAGCACAGTGGCATTCTCTCCTATTCCCCTATTATAAGCAGTGTGGCATCCCCCCCCCCTCCCATGCCCCATTACATAGGCAGTATTGGCATCCCCCTCTCTCATGTCCCCATTATATAGGCAGTGTGGCATCCCCCTCTCCCATGCCTCATTATATAGGCAGTGTGGCATCCTCCGATCCCATGCCCTCATTATATAGGCAGTGTGGCATCCCCTTCTCCCATACCATGCCTGCCCGCCGCTCCTCCATTTTTTTGGCCTCCCGGTGGCTGTGGAGCGGGTGAGATGGTTAGGTAAGTTCACTTTTTTTTACATTCGACCAGGAAGACGCACTGATATTTCCCCCCCATTTTTGTGCATTTTAAAGGGCAAAAACTAACAAATATTAGGCACCATAGTTTCCTATTATTTGAACATGATGATTAATCTTTATTTTTGAAGAGTGGAGAGAGGTCAGCAGGAATCCCAATCCATTCTGGGAGAAAGGCAGTCTTGTATGTAAAAGCAGTAATACGGGGATAACCAGGCAATGTATAGTTTGTAAGGTAGATGGTTTCACCTCCAGCCAAATAGGCAGCAAAGTAGCCAAATGTTCCTATAGTCATGATGGTGTGGTTGCAATGGGCCAAAAGGGCAAAGTCACGGGAGGGTGACCCTTCCTTACCATCCCCTGCAAAGTGTACATCCCCCAAGGAGTTATTAATATTCTCTTTACACCAGTCCATCCCATTGCTGGTCACCACAAAAAGTGGGTTCTTATATTTGCTTCTGAAATAGTCCATGGCTTTTTGCAGGTACTCCTCGTCAGCTACCACGCCTTTCTTAGTCCTCAACATAATACTGACATAGTCACCTCTACGAACATGGACGCCAATAAAGGTGACATTAATCATCTTTCCTCGTATGCTGTCAAGATAGTCATTTGTCCTCTTTTTGACAAAGTCATGAAAAGTAAATTCCTGAAGAATCTCCCCCCTTAAGTGGTGGTAGAAGGTCCATGAATATGGGTAACCTGTAAATTTAACATAATCCCCAGACACTTTATAATATTTTTCAGACATCCAGTCATGATCAATGTTGCATATCTTCCACTGAATTTGTTTCTCAACTTCCCAATGAAGAACAGGCAGCTTTATTTTAAACATTTGTGATAGCTCAGAATGCATTCTGGGTAGAATATAGGCTTGGTGTCCATGTTGTTTTGCTAATGCATAGAGAGTTGCATATTCTCCCATTAGGTTTCCAAGACGACCAGCTGGTTCTACTGTCCACATTCCAGTGGGTAAGGAGGCATTGTCTTGTACTGATTCCATTCTAATTCCTAATATATTTCCATAAATGGATTTTGGGGTGTTGGCACAGGAACAGGATGAGATTTCATGGTCTTTTTTCATATTTATACTGAACCAGTAGGATATGCTTGTGACTAGGAATATTATTAGCAAATATATTGCAATCAGCTGGCTGTTTTTGACCATGTTTGTGCAGGGTCCGGCTCCTGAATGTATAAAAACAGACATAGTCATTACACTTTATTAAATACTTGTAATAAGCTTTGTTATTTAATGTCAATCAGTGTTAAATTTGACCCACATTTGGCCTATTCAGCTCAGCTTGGCCAGCTCAGAAGAAACCCTTTATTTATTTATGTACTTTTGTATTTACAAAATACCCCCTACCCCTGCTTTATGCATAGGGGCTGGTATTCCCACTGCACGTAGGCCACATGGCTGATCTACAGCCCTGGGAATGCTAGCCCCATGTCCTTTGGCAAAGGGATTTCTACCATTGTGTTCAGCGAGAGTGTAATTGTAGGGATATCAGATACCCTCCTACCTTCTACATCTGACATCTTGCTTGGTCTCTGTTGGCTAGTTAAAAGATCTGCCACTTCTGACATGCTTGTACAGTGCTGGTCGGTTGTGTCCCCCACCAGTGTCCTTGCCCATCCCCATAGTGTTATGTTTTTCAAGGTACACCTCCTTCATCTCAAGCTTTTTTACCTCAGGGGCATGACTTATAGTAATTGCCTTGGGGGAATTCCCTAAAGCCATGTCATTCCTCTGGAGGAATGCCAGGTATGGGGGAGGGGGAACCGGTCCAGAAGAGACCACCATCTGAGCTGGGGCACTGCTGCCATCCAAGAAAGAGATAGAAGACTGCAAGCAAGTCATTAGTAGTTGGTATGGTTACCTTTATGTTTAGCTGCTATTATTGTCATACTGGAATCAAATTGTAAATGGTAAAGGTACCACATACTTGTATACCAGTTAAAAGAAATGGGGAGTTGGTAAGCCCCCTATATAGCATGTAGCAGGTGGACAAAAATAGAACACATCCCCTATTGCTATTAAAGGTAGACCAGATTACTTAATATAAAGTCAGTATACTTTATTGACCACATAGATCCAACTAACACAACATTTTAAAATCACGTAAAACATTAAATCACATGAAGATCCCACAAGATGGAAGTATGAATTCAGACAATAATATTTGATGGGAATATTGTTGCAATCATTTTAATGCAACAAATACATCCTTTATGAGACTGTTTGCTTGTTGTGCTGTCGATAAAAAAACAGGATGTCTTAGGCAGACCATGTGGCCACCTGTGTGTATAATGTGTTCAGCCTACTAACAGAAAGGAGCTGTTTGCTTTGCTCCATATTGAGATATCTTGCTGATGTATCAAGTTCATGTTTATGTTCCTGATTTTTGCTGAACGTAAAAGCCATTGTTCCTGCATGCCGAAAAAGTGTTGTGTACAATCTGCTGTCAACTGTTTATGGGCCAAGAGCTGGAATAGCCCAGGCATAGAGGAGGTTTTTCCCAGAGCAACAGTGATGATGTTACTGATTAGAGAATGTTCGTGGACATTTACTCAGGAATGTATGCCTAATCCATTACTAGATGATTGGTTAGAAAAAGGATCAGAAAGCACAGAGCAGATTGTACATATATGCAAGTGTGCAACTGCAAAGGAGATGTGAGAAGAGTTACAGAAAGTGCATGGAAGATAAAACCTCAGCTATATCTCATGAGAAAGCTGTATCAGTCTAAGCTAAGTGAGAACCAGAATATGCAGGACTATAAAAGAGACACCCTAGAGATTGTGGTGTGCCTCAGGGGCATTGGGGAAGATATTAAAGATTTTCATGTTGCTGCACTTCTACTAAGTGGTCTTCCAGAAAGTTATGACACACTTGTCACAGCACTAGATGCCCTGCAAGATGATGAGCTCAGAGTAGAGTATGTTAATGAACTAGAGGGGGGTCGAATAAGCATCAGGTTGGTGTTGTGCTCAATTTGAGGCACGGGCAAATCAAGGCAATACCCCGCATTTTGCTACAATAGCAGGCACCCCAGATCTAGACCTATACAAATCGTTTTAAGCACGCTGAGGAAGCCGGCAGGTGAAATGCATCCGTGCACCATTCACTTGCTACAATTGAGGGTCTTTACCCGTGCCACAATCGTGCCTTGAACACTTGTACAACTGAGGGCCTTTGCCCATGCCTCAAATTGAGCACAACACCGACCTGACGCTTATACCTGGGAACAGGAATTTTATAAGCAGTATTAGTAAAGAAAAGGACTTTTACGGTATACCAGATACTAGGAAAGCACCCTACATCTGGAACGAGCTATTAATTTGTATATATATGAACACTACCACTGTATTTATTTTTTGTATATATGTATTAATATTTGTTTTGCATAATAAACCAAGAACACATTTAGAATGCCTGTGAGTGAACTGGCACTTGGGAGCCCCTGACTAAAAACCCACTGGAAGGGTTACTATATATTACATAAAATATATATCCCCCCAGAAGGCAGCGACTCCCATTTTTCCAAACCCCCCCTAGTTCATGTATAATTCTCTGGATAATCCAGAGGTGCCAGTCCTCACAGACAGATAACAAAACCACTTTCCCTCCCTGTACCCCACCATTATCCAATCCCCTACCCGCTCACAAACCTCTAGAAATAGAGTATGTTAACCCTTTAAGTGCCAGCCTACCTAGAGTTTTTGTCACCCTCTGTTGCCAGACCATTTTCACTTTTGTGCTACACATATTCACATATTTTAAGGGATTTTCCACAAAAATGATATATTGTTTTTTTTTCATTAATGTCTGGGCTTTAACACGGAATGTCTTGTTTGTCATTTTTTTTGTGTATTCTCAATATTCTTGGGTGAAATATGTGCAAAAAAAAAATAAAAAATGAGTAGTGTTTTTGTTAAAAAAAAAAGTTTTTCAATAAAACTTACATTTCATGTAAAGGCCAAATTTGTACCCCAGTTACAGTGGTACCACATGTTTATTGGTAAACCCCCTTTCCTGCCCAGAAGGCTCCCCCAAACTGAAACAGGGTTTTAGGAAGTTTTCAGATAAAGTACAAATGCTAGGCGTACCTTGTCGTTTCTCAAGAAAAACAACCCCTTACATTTGAAATATCCCCCACAAACAAAATAATTCTCTGGAAGTACACACCTAAAGCTTTCTAGTCATACTAGGCTTGTTGACGTGGGCACAGTTTTTGGAAGTAATCCCTCAGTTAATTCTTTGGTTGCACAGTTTCCTTAAAAAGAATAAAAAGAAGAATCAGTGCCACAATTTCCTAAAAAAAATATGCAAACAAGTAAAAACAAGTTAATTCTGAAAAAGCAAGATCCCCGAACAGAACACTATCCAACAGGTATAGGTATTGTCATGGGAAAGTTGCCAAACACCCCAAAATAAAGCATGTGCGTAAGGGTAATTTTATTTGAAAATTTCAGCTTTGCAGACAAAGTGCGGACCTTGTGCTTTTTTAACCAAAACAACCCTTTACATTTAGAATATCCCCCACAAACCATATATTTGGAAAGTGCACACAATAAGCTTTCTAGACAAACCCAGCTTTTTGCAGTGGCTTCATTTTTCTGGAAGTAAGCCCTCAAAGAATTCTTTGGTTGCACAGGGTTTCCCTTAATATTTATAAAAAAGCAGAATAAAAAACACATTTTCCAAAAATATCAATATGCAAACAAGAAAAAACAGGCTAAATCTGAAAGAAATTATGGGTTTTGTTGGGTATAGGTAAACCTCAACCAATAAGACCTTAGAGTTTGACCACGCCAATAAATCTTATTAACGCATGGTACTTTAAAAATATTCAAAAGTTTATTAATTTATCAATAGATGAAGGTAAAAAAGAGAGGAATAGTTGTCTCTTAATGAATTGCGGTGTGACAACACCCGGATAAAATATTTGATATACATAATTGTCTATATTAATAGTACATGAAGCAATAGATTATAGGTTAATTCATACGTACAGTACAAGAAGAATTGCATGATTGGTATATAATAATAAACATAGTAGAAGTAATTAGGATAGGTGAAGGTGAACTAGTTTCGCCCTTCTGGGCTTCTTCTGCACCAATTTACACCTTATATTTTTCCTGATTGGAATTATTGCTGCTTCATACCATGGATTCATAGCCATTCCTAATGCAGGCCAAAAAAGAAAAGGGAGAGGGAAACGGCATCCGATGTGTCAGTGTAATTGTTTTAAATATATGTACTTTTTACATTAGGACATGAATTATATTAGAATACCTGATGGTTATACATTTTCATAAGAGGCTGACTGGAGATCAATTACATATATACAACACACTGTGTATCCATCACAATGACTCCTCGCCCCATCTACAACACATAAAATGGGCATTGCACACATGTACATTATATTGGTGAGCCCTGGTGAAGTTATACATAAACATATTGCCTTATATCAAATGGGGTATGGACTTACATGGCAGTGGTTCAGTGGTCGGTATTATTCAGGACACAAGCAGAGTTGCCCCCGCCTACCATGTGCATGGAGGCTGGGGAAGATGATGCGACGCTGGCAGTGTCGTGGCAGTGTCGCAACCCTGGGTTCACCCTGGAAGTGATGATTGCTTCCGGGACGTGCGGAGCGCATTGCGCCCAATATCGCCCCCAGAAACACGTCACCTCGCTGGGGGAAAGGGTCACATAAGGGGGGGAAGATGTAAGGGGACACGCGGAGACATTGTTTGTGCGCAGGCGCACCCTGCACCTCTGTCTCCAGTAGATGACAAATAGCGCCTTCCGCCGCCCTGAGGTGGGCTGCTGACAGCATCGCCCATCCAGGAAGTGCGGCTCGCTGATGCGCTCCACACCTCACGGAAAAATTTGGTGTTTGTGGTAACCCAGTCTGCCTCTTGCCACCCAATCCCACAGCCTTTTTCATGATTCTCCTCGCTCTTCCATGCAGTCCTCTAATTACCAGCACTCTAGACCATCCTTGCCTGATGGCAGAGGAGCTCTTTGGGACAACTAGAGTGGCAAGCGTGACCCGGTGAGTATGTCCACAGTGCCAGAGCCAGAGAATTTGTTAAATATCCCACTGTGCTCCCATCTTTAAAATGGACCGAAAGTTTTAAGGCTATTGGTCTGCTACGGGGCATAGGTAAGTGGATCAAGAGTATTTTGAGGAATTTGTTCCATGTTAAAGGGGACCAAAACCTGTTTACCTCCTCCCCACTGTGGGATCACTGTAAAATGTACTATACTGGTGATCCCCAGCACATGCACAGACAGCATCCCCCTGGCTAATGCGCACTCCTGTTCAAGTCTATCAAAATGTCTGCTATGGGCACACATAGACGAAAGAGAGCAGCCTGTGGGAGGCGCCTGGCAATCCATATTTTTATTTTATATTAGGATTATCTGTTACATCTATTTAAAGTTTGGTCCACAAGCATGATCCCTAGGGGACATTCAAATTTGGGATGCCCTGCAGTGTGTACTAACCTAATTCCGGCATCCTACAGCAGTGACCTGTGCAAAAAGCATAGGGCACTGCTTTTGAATGCCACTGCTGGCAGACCACCAGTGCTCGGTGCCACAGGTCCCCACTGCAAGACGCAGGGGAGTATGCAACGTGCCCTGTGGCTTTTAGTAGAGCACACTGCAGGATGTGGATAATACTATGTGAACCAAAACTCTGTTTAGTGATTTAGTCCACTTAAATAGGCACAAAACCCAGGATTTTGAATGCCCCACTGTGTAAAATCCCCCAAATCATCTGGAGAAACTCATGCTGCTGGCTGCACCCCCACTCCTAGCATTCAAAAATGCCTATTGCTGGTACATACCTCAGCTAAAGGTATAGGTGCACTTGGCTAGAGGGCAGTGCTGGCTGGAGGTGCACAGCACTTCATTCATGCAGAATGGATTACCGGATGACGCAATCCATTCTGATTGGCTGGTGTCACCTGACAATACATTCTGAATGGCGGACGGCCCAAACAGGCACTGTGGGATTGCCAGAGACGAAAGAATACCAGCCAAACGGGAGGTTTCATGCACTGGATGCCCCGGTAAAGCAGACCAAAGCACAGGTGAGTGAAAAATAAAAAGCTGGGTTTTGGTACACTTTGATACACTAACAAAAAACAGAGTATGGGCTCACAATCGACCTGGCTGGTGCTAGGCCTGGTTAGCATTGTAACACCACACTTAGTAGTGACAGCAGGGTTGCCGTGATTGGGCCAGCTAGAAGGGTTAGCTGTCAGAGTTTAATATAAAGTCCGCCCATGCACAGCTGTGATGGTGAGTACTGTTATTTATTTACCACAAAATTATAACATGTATATGTATGTGTCCCGTGTTAGTGGTCTCGAGTTAACATTCATACATGGAGACCCACTTTTAATGAGATTCAACCATCATTGAATCAAAGCATGGTAGTTTTCTGCCACTGCTAAGTTAACCTAACCCTACATGTTAAATGCAGCAGTTGGGTATGTGCTATATTTGCTGGATTTCTATTCCTGTAACTATTGTAACAGGCCATTCCATATTTTTTAGAAATTAAAAAAATATATATATCAAAAGGTGGATGTTTGTAGATCATATTAGCTCAGGTATAATTGACCACTACATTAAATAAATATTTCCAGTGGTAGTTTAGACATTATTTGGTAAGGTTAAGTCCTTTGGGATGTTAAAGTAGGGTGGTTAGGTATTTTTGCAAAACAGGTAGAAAATGTGCAGTGATAAACTATACATATAGCGTCTGGTCTGGTATGTGGCCCTTACAGACAAGAAAAATAAGTTTCTGACTAGGGCATAGTAGACCCTCTCCCTAGCCAGATAGTGTGGGAACAGGGCTCATCAATTCCTGGAACTAACCAACAATATAGTATATAAAAAATGATTAATTTATTGATATGGCAATTTACTAATACAGAAGTCAGGTCTGTGCTCCGGCCGAAGCACAGGCCACATAGATAATTAAAACCATTGCTGGTGGATAACAGAATTTTTACAATACAAGCAATTAGCAACAGAGTTGGACTTATCCTTGCAGGACAGACTAGTTTCGCTATCATAAGCTTCCTCAGTGTCTGCTAGGACTCTGTCAATTTCACTTTATCCACGATAGTCTAATACATAGAAAAACATTTTCAATCAACAAAGCATTATATGACACTAGGAGATACAGTTGTAAATACAGCAAAGGTACAATGTGTTTACCTAGGAGTGCGGGGTAGCTGCTCCAGATCATCGGACTGCTTTAAGCAATACAATGAATGCCGATATTTCCAGCACATACACAGAAGTATTTTCCTTTTATGGAGTAATTGGTTAAGTGCTGCAGAGGATTATAAATATATTGTATGTAGTCAATGACTGCAGCAATAGACAAAGTTTTCCTTCACCGCACTCACCTAAAATCACCCTGGTGGATAAGGTTGCCTCTAGGGCTGGATACATCATAAGGTCAGGCAGCTTACTGTGTAATTGATGTGGCTTCCTTTATGATTCCCATTGAAAAGGTAGCAAAAAAAGGTAGCAAAATAATTATGTAATGATGGGACTAATACCCATCTAAGGTATATATGTAGTAGCCATGCAGTAAGTGCTGGAAAAGGGAAAGGAGGGAGTACCTGAAATGTTATACCGCTGCAAGCATTACGACTGGCCTATGCATCCACGGGTGCCGAGAGGTACAGGACGCCCCCCCGCCGATGGAGTACCAGGCGGGCATCAACAAGTGTGCTGACACGTCCCTGCCTCCTCTGCGTCGCGCTGCCTACTCGCCCCCCGCCGCTGGAATGAGACTCGGAGGGCTGAGGGGAAATGGATGCGCGGCGCCTACGTCACTTCCGGCGGCCGGAGCGCACACATCAACAAGCCTGTTGCTGGAACGCATATGTGCTCCAGCAAGCCGGAAGTGACGCCGGCACCCGTCCGCATCTGTTCGCTAGCTGCGGCGTCATTGTAGTTGGGCACTATCTTCATTTATCTCTGATCTATACAGCTAATACTGGGCAATAACGGCCAAACCAAAAAGAGGCACCTCCTATTGCCCTATGAAGAAATTTTTGATGTTTATATAGCCTTTCATGATAAAAAGGAGTAAAGGAATATAGGAACACCGCTGCTATGCAGAACAGCATAAGGCTAACGTCCTAGATAATGGCAACCATCTCCCCGTCAGGTGAATGGAACTAGATGTTACGGCTAGGAAAAACTGGAAAAATCTATTTGTCACCCAATATACCATACACTAAGGAAGATAAAAAATACAAAAAAAATTACACAAAAAAGAAAAAAGGGAGCAATTTTAAGGGTAAGGGAAACAAATAATGATAAGTTCAAGAAAATTATCATTAGCCCACGATCAGGAGCAAATATCCCACACTTTCACAAAAACAGACAAAAAATCAGGGGAAAATGAAGAACAGACCCACATCTTACTACAGACCAGTGTAAATATTAAGGTCCCAGAGAATGATGTTAAACAGTATCAAATCATTTAACCAAAAAAGGGCACAAAGCTTATGGATTCATTCAGTCCGGGTGGACGATAGGCCTTAAAATGATAGATCCACTTCGTTTCCCTTTGAAGGGTAATTCTTTCCATGTCCCCCCCCTCGGATATTGGGATGGATACGATCTAATCTTATTATCCTTATGCCCTCCGGGTTTTTGTCATGACAAGTGGCAAAATGTCTGCCTATGGGTGTTTTCAAATTGCCTGTTCGTATATCGTAGGTGTGCTCATATACCCGTCTCCTTAATTGACGATTCGTTTTCCCAATGTAAAAATATTTACATGGACAAATCAGGACATATATGATATGGCATATATGATATGGCATGACTATACCCCTATAGTTAAAGTTTTTGTGGTATCTATGTATTTGCACATGAGCCTCGATTCAAAGACACATTCGTCCGGACTTCCGTAGCTGTCTGTGAAAGTTTTGGTGGGTGTTTGTTATTTTTTTGCTTTTTTTCGTTAATTTTTCATTCGTACGAACGTTCGGGAATGTGCTTTCGATGAACAGAAGCAAATCGGAACATTTCCTTTAGTTCGGATCATTTTCCAAACAAAATCGGAAATTTTCCGTTCGTTCAGAAAACTTCCGTTGTTGGGATGGGTTTCTGTCTGATTCAGAGAGCCGATTTCCGACGGACCACCACCCTATAAATCCGTTTCATTTCCGATCCACTTACGAGACCTTTGAGGGCTCGGATTGCTATAGTTGAACATGTTTTGCGGCTATGTGGAGGAGTCTGCGCGCCTTTAGCACCAAGGCATTGCATGTATCAGCATGGCCGAGCCCATAAATTGTATAGCAATGCATACCTGAATCAATACATTTCATGTATGCCTTATAGATGCATTTTAATGCTGACCTTAATTAGTCCTTAGCATGTAAACATTTATTTTCCCACACATCCATATAATTGCTATATTTTTTTAGACTTATGTCCTTTGTGAATTATAATCGGATTGTTGAACTTGAATCTTAATTTGTTGTAGGAGTTATTGTTTTAGTCGGTTACCTTTGCTTTGTGTAATTATTTTATATTTGGTTGCAGGAACCGCAAGATGTGCCGCTCACACAACATAAAAGCAGTGATTGGTCCAGCTATGCGATTCCTCAGTGTTCTTGCAGGGCATCCAGGGTCGTCCCATGATGCTTATATATTGCGGAGCTCCGGCTTATTTCGGCAGTTTGAGTCAGGAGAATTATCTGGTGGATGGCTCCAGGGTAAGTTTGCTCACATTCCATCAATCCATTTTCACTGTATGGCAATGAATATAGTTGATGACTCATGACTTAACCTATTGCTGTTTTTAGCCCTTGATGACATGTTAAACAATATTGTAGCTTAGAATGTGTATTTTATGTTAGTATTTTTAAATTCTTTCAGGGGATTCTGGATATCCACTCCTGCCCTTGCTCCTGATGCCCATTCTTTGCCTGCAGAATGCGGGCCAGGGGTTCTATAATCGGGCACTATGCAAAACCCGGCCCGTTGTGGCAAGGGCCCTCTGGCTTTTGAAGTCCAGATTTAGGTGTTTGGACCATACGGGGGGGGGGGGGGGGGCACTGCAGTATGACCCCAACAAGGTTATACCAATATTTTAATTTAAGTTTTTTAACAGGGACCACACATGCCAGAGTGACACAACTGAGTGTCAGGGTTCTTCAGTTGGTGGGAGAGATGCAGGAGCTGCGCAACTCGTTGGGGACCACAGATGAAGAATAATGTTCTGTGGCCTGCCATTGCTATGTATTTTGTTTTTTATAGTTGTAAAAATTTGAAATTTTCAAAATTTTTATAAATTTTATATTTTATGATGGAATCCAAAAAAAAAATGTTACAGTGTAATTTCATTTACAAAATACATTAACACAAAACTAATGGGCCCAAAAATATTTAAAGATGAATATTCACATGACCGAGAAGTGATTTGGGTGAGCTTTAAGGTTCCAAAAGGGAAGATGGAGGATAGTGCTAAGTGGTTTGGGTGAGCTTTAAGGTTCCAAAAGGGAAGCTGGAGGATAGTGCTAACATTGTAGTAGAAGTGATGGTGGCAAATATGTAGGCGAGCACTTTAATGAGTTAAGTTTGTAGTGCGCAGGCGCAAGAACGGGAAACGTAAAGGATTCGTTGGAGGATACGATGGGAAAAGGGCAAAAACGGAAGCCTACGTTGTAACATGTGGAAATGAAACGGAAAAGTCTGGATGGAAAATGACATCCTCGAATTTGTAATCTGCCGTACGAACGGACGGAAACTTTACAGAAGGTTTTCAATGCATGCATAGAATCGCTCGTACGCTCATACGAGAACGGAAACATTTCACAAAAAAAACAGATCGGCACTAAAACTGAAGGTTTTTTTTGTCTCTCTGAATCGAGCCTATGGTGCAGCTTTGGCATTGGTATGTGCCGACAGGGTTACGGCATGATCTCTTGGACATATCACTATAGTGGCTATGGACTAGATGATCCTTAAGGTTTTTTGCTCGTCTGAATGTGAAAGTAGGATTCTTAGGAATAAGGGGCGCAAGGCTCTGATCGTTAGTAAGAATATGCCAGTGGCGGGCAAAGATTGAACTGTGGAACTTAATTGTGTATTTTCTTTAACACAGCTGGCAGAGGAGAGCATCACAGACTGCGGCTGTACGTGATGGAGTTGCGGAGAATGCTGCTGGAGTTTCTATAAGGGTGTTTTTGGCTGTTGGCCATGTAGGCCCTTTTGTAAAATAAATATTTTGTTCATAATTATACAAAAATTAGTGTTTGTTTTTTATTTACAACAGTATGTCTGAATACACACACTCAGAAAACACATTTTTTTAAATTTGTTTACCAAAAAAAAGGCCATGTAGATTGTTCCCAGTCTAAGTGACTGGTACAACCTCCGGCATCTTTATTCTACCTGTCAGTTACCCAATTAACCATTCATGCTCTTTTTCTGTTTTTTTTTTTATATAACAACCTCTGTGTCAGGTTAGCCACCCAGAGACAAGGTTGTGGTGGTCAGCAACTGGGTTAAGCTTCAGTTGTGAGGATTGCCTAGCCAATGACAAGCAACCCACCCATGGGGACTGGACTCTTTTGGCAGGCTTGATAATCACTGGAGTCTCCCGACACAACAAGGTTCAGACTGCCCTGCAGGCATAACCAGGGTTGGTCCCCGGAAAGCTGGAAGTTCAAACAGGCATAGAGGTGATATACAGGAGAATTAGACAAAAACAGCATTCAGACAAGCCGAGGTCAGGGGTCAAAGGTAGAGGTGCAGATGGATGTACCGACCAAAGTCAGTTCAGGCAGAACAGGCTTAAGGTCCAATGGATAGCAGAGGTCACAAAAGGGATTCAGTCTAAGATCAGGGTACAGTAGGAAACAAGGCACAAGGACCCATGCAAGCTGATAAGACAGCAGTGTGTAATTGCCAGGAGATCTCTTTTAAAGTACCAAGAGGCCACGTGCACAGACAACAGTGCATTCAGACTGATATGAGCAGGAAATAGTGAATGCGTGGAAAACAGCACATGTGCACAAACATCCAAACACCATTCACAGGAACGTCATGGAACTGTGTGTCTGTGTGGAAGTCTACGATTTTGAGCCAACGAAACCAATTCCACATGCACACACACACACCACGGCAAGGAACCTTACACGCCCAACCTCCTCTGGATATGACTGGCTTATTACTGTTTATGTTTCAACTTGGGTTGAGCAAACCCAGACTGTAAATCTGAACAGCTGGTGTCCATGTGCACAAACACGGGCACAAACTTCACCTGGAAGTCCGTGTTCATATTTGCAGTTTGGTAGACGAACCTGGGACTGCTGGGGACCACAGCGTGGGGGGGGGGGTGTAAGAAGGTGCCGATGATGACTCCATACATTCATGTTTCAATGTGAGGGTTCCCTCAGAAGTCAATTCAGTTTGGGGACCCTAAGAAAATTGGCAGAAGAAAGCACGTTCTTTAGGGGTTTTCACGGAATGCAAAGCCCTGGGGAATGAAAGATGTCCCCCTGACAGCCAGCATGAGGCAATGAGAAAGCAGCCTAATTTAACTCTGTGCCGGGAATGTCCCTTTAACATGTATGGCGTGATGCGCAGCTATCTTCGGCGCTCCCAAAAAAGTTAATGGAGAGGCAACAGCGCATCCTGCTGTGGGAGGGGTTTAGTATGGGGGTTTCATTCTCAGTATAGGTGAGAGTTGAGACCCCCAACTATAACACATTAGTGGTAGAGATGAGCAAACTCATAAATGCCCCTATGTGCAGTATAAATGCCCCTATGTGCAGAGTGGCACAGGACAGATAGAAAGAGCACAGGTGAGCCAGGATTACAGGGAAAGTTCAGTCGGCATGAATCCCAAAACTTTGGGTTTGTGACAAATCAAACTTACCCTTAAACTTGGAGCGAGCTCTAGTTCTTGCAAACCGGTTCACTCATCTATAATTGGTGGCATACCCTAGCAACATGCCACCAATAAGCCCCCTAGCCATTGCAATGACCATTTTACACAAAGGTTTGGTCCCTTGTTGACTTCTATGGGGTTTGGTGTTTGGGTCAAGTTTTGGCTGAAGTGGGTGAACCTGCACATCAATGACTCCACTACCTAGTTTCAACCCCTAAACTGGTCTCACTGTTAGCTTTACCTAACCCTACCAGATGATCACACCAGGAACTTCGTTTTTCTTGCAGCTCTGGTTTCTTGCATTGATAAAATATTACATCATAACCAAAAGATCTGATCCTTTTAAGGCTGAAGGAAGCAAAATAAAACAGTATTCCTGCTATTTCAGAGTTTGGTAATATGGCAGAGTTTATTCATGACCACCCCATATGAACTCTTGGCTCTTGATTAAGTAAACTTTCATGCTGTATAGGGTTTATCAGGGAATGCAAAGTGCTGAGGAAAGATACTGTAGATGCCATCCCTGAAAGCCATCATAGGGCAAGCAGATATCAGGATAATTTAACCATTAACTATGGGGGCTTTATTCTCGGTAACGGTGTGTGTCACAGAGATGGGACCTGCAGCTATAAGACTGTGGTGGCATATCCTAGCGATATGTCAGCAATGAGCCCCCTAGCTCTTACAATGACCATTTTACAGACATTTTACAGTACCAAAGTTCAGGTCCCCATGGACTTCTATAGGGTCAAGTTTTGGTCCTGAACAAAACACTTTTATAATGTTCGGCTGAACCTGGTGAATCCAAACATCCACAGGTCCGCTTATGCCTTATCAGAACTGATAAACAAACAGCTTAACCCTCCAGTGCTGCATAAGCTGCCACTATCCCATTACACTGAAAGGTGCTGAGAATGCCATTCACTGATTTACGGCATGCAGAATCCACAGCCCATGAACCCAGTAGCAGGGTTACCTATCCAGCCCTAAACCTGCTGTTTGTTATATTTAACTAGTGGGGCATCCTAAATAGGCCTACCCTCCAGTATGCCTATACCTCACATAAAGGGGACTCTCACTCGGATTCAGTACCCTTAAACAATAAAACCTATGGAGGGTGGATAGGTAGATGGCCAGGCAGGTAGGTTATTGAAAAAAAATCACCTCATGGCGAGCCTGGTCTCACACTGTAAACCTTGCAATTTAGCCCTTGTTTTTCCCTTTTGGAGCAACTGAACAACATGAGTGTCAGTCTTGTGCTATGTATGGTGTGTGGACCCCACCCACCAAAAGTAGGTAGGTAGGTGGGTCAGTAGGGCAGGGCAGTGAGTGGGCAGGTATGTAGGTAGGTGTATGGGTAGGTAGGTCGTTAGGTGGGTTAACAGGCCGGTAAGTAGGTGGGAAGGTCAGTAGACAGGTAGATGGGTAGGTAGGTGAGTCATGCGGCAGATAGGTAGATAGGCAAATGGTGAGGTAGGTAGATGGTTAGGTAAGTAGGTGGGTCAGTATGCAGATAGATAGGTGGGTGAGCAGGTAGGTAGGTAGTTGGGAAGGTCAGTAGACAGGTAGATGGGTAGGTAGGTGGTTATGAGGCAGATGGATAGGTGGGTATATGGACAGGTAGGTAGATGGGTAGTTAGGTGGGTCAATAGGCAGATAGGTGGGTGGGTGAATGGGCAGGTAGGTAGGTGGAAGGGTCAGCAGATAGTTAGGTAGGTAGTTAGGTGGATGGAGCGGTAAGCAGATAAGTAGGTGGGTGAGTGAGCAGGTAGGTGAGTCAGTAGACAGGTAGGTGAGTGAGTAGGCAGGTATGTAAGTGGCAGGGTCAGTAGGTCGGTAGATGGGTAGGTAGGTAGTTAGGTGGGTGGGTCCGTAAACAGATAGGTAGGTGTGTGAGTGGGCAGGCAGGTAGATGGGTAGGTAGTTAGGTGCATCAGTAGGCAGATAGGTAGATGGGTGAATCACATAGGTGGGTGGGTCAGTAGGTAAATAGATGTGTAGGTGGATGAGTGGGCAAGTAGGTAGATAGGTAGGTAGATAGTGGGGTGGGTCAGCATGTTACAGTCAACATCATTTTTAATACAATAAAAAAATGTTGCTGACACGGCCTGCAGATCTGAGTTGGAGAACCCTCCTGACTTATGCTACGGGATCCAGTCCTTGCCAACTTGCTATCATTTCCGCACTGCCCTCCTCCCTCCTCCATCAGCTGAGTTCATGGACACTAAGCCCACATGCCAGCCAGTCTTCCATTTCGCAATCCAGCTGACCCGCCCACACGTACGGCGGGCCAATGCTCCCTACTGCATGCCAACTGGTCAGCAGGTCCTGCTGCCGACCGTTACACCCGCTTCCCAGCTGGCCGATTCTCCCATCTGCCTGCCCGCTAGCTGGCTTATTCTCCCGCCCACTTTCCTGCTAGCTGTCCGATCTTCCTGCCTGCCCATCTCCTTGCCTGCTTGCTAGCCAGCCAATCCTCCCGGCAGCCATCCAGTCCTCCTGCCTACATGCTACCCGGCTGATCCCCCCGCCCGTACTCCAGCATTTCGAACCTCCCACCCACACATCTGCCCGACAGCTGATCCTGCTGCTCACCCAACCCGTCTGCTGGCCAAACCCCCCGTACACACCATGAGGCCGATCCTCCTGCCCGCACCGCAGTCAAGTGATGGAGGGGAACACGGAATTTAGTCAAAGAACGACTGTAACGAGGTTAGATACCCTTTCCAGAACATTAAGATATCGTCTATGTAGTGACCCACAAAATCACATGTTGTTGGAACAGAGAGGAGGGATATATGAACAGTTTACTATATGTCTGTTTTTTGGATGCCATATGCACTGTATCGGCACGGATAGTCCGAATATAACTTTCGATCGAACCGAATTCCCCTTGGGGTACGAATTGACTTTTTAATTTAAATGACTTGGTAGGCTTACCCTCGTCCTTAAATAATTGTTTTAGCTTGAGACTCCACTCAAACTTGAACAGTTCCACATCAAATTTAAAGAGATCAAACCTCCCGCCCGTACGCCAGCCTTTCAAACCTCCCACCCACACATCTGCCCGACAGCTGATCCTGCTGCTCACCCGACCTGTCTGCTGGCCAAACCCCCCGTACACACCATGAGGCAGATCCTCCTGCCCGCACCGCAGTCAATCCACCCATCTGCTGATTATTAAAGATTCCCTTCCCTCCTGGAAGGCAAAATGGTGGGGGCCTTGGGGCGCCCTGCCGAGAATCTGACCCTGGATGTGGAGGATGTAACTAATGTAGATACATCAAAACAGGTCCAGATATAACTTCTCCATCAGGCAGGACAACAAAAGCACTTCATTTTGCTAAATGTGATACTGTGATATGTGAAATTATATTTCTATCACCATGGGGTTTGTTTTCAAGCATTTAGCTCGAAAAGTATATCCAAAAATGGTCTTTTTATGGGTTCCACACTTTTGCTTCATATTCTCTATAGCCCACTTTGAAAACTTGTTTCAGTACACTTTTCGATCTTGTTCACTACGTGAAGTGAACATATAATTATAACATGTATGGAATTTATTTTATCTGATACACACATTAGATAAAATTTACAAAAAGTTGCCATATTTTTTTTTTATACTTACATTTTGATCATACATACAGGTGCCCATTAATGCTGGGCTTTGTAGTTTCGCTCTACCGGTTTTGTTCACAAGGATGGATCTTGTCCCTTTACAGCTTTTCATTTTCCTCTATCTCTTTCCCCTATCCTCTTTCTATACTGATACCTGTATTTCCCATCCCCTTTAAAGATTAGTTAGTAATTAAGTGATTACCTCATTGTTGATCTTTGGGGCATATTGCTCAGTCCACACGACCCTGGGGTATCCTCCTCCACTGTTTTACAAGTGTGAAGTAATGGATTTTCCAACATGCCCCGAATTAGATGGTGTGTGCCGATGTTCTCTCACACATGGGGTTCTGCCAAATGGCGGGCACAACCTCGCACTACTCTAGTGGCCTCCTCCCTTCCTGTGCCATCTGGAGGAGAGGAGATATTATTGGGCAGACTGTGAACTGATTGGCCGCGTCCCACCTATGACTGAGCAAGTTGAGCGATAAAGAGCTGGGTAGGTGGCTGCACAATTAGCGAAGACACCGCAGATCCAAGTCCAAGCATGAGGAGCTGGTCTCCAGGATACTCCGGTTAGCATACTGCAAACATGTAGCACCAGACGTGAAACATTGAAAACCAAATGACATATTAAGGCCCCGGGTTAAAGAGTGTCCAACTTGTGGATCCAAACAGTCTCTCTCTGGAGTAAACTGTGTTCCTTGTCCCCTCCTTGGTGAGGTTTGGGGACATGATCTATCACCATGCCGCGTAGTTCATGTATCTGGTGTCTCCACTGAAGAAAATGCATAGCAACCGGTTTATCTGTAGGGTCTGTAGGGTCACCACTTGCTTTCGCTTGTAGCACCCTAATGTCACTTCTGTGATTCTGAAAACGTCATTTAAACGGACCGACAGATTTCCCCACGTACACTAGGCTACGGGGACATTTCTAGATATAGATGCAGAAGTCCGTCAAACACGAAAAATATTCCTTAATCCTAAATTGCCTCCCAGTGTGTGGATGTAAAAACACGTCACCCCGTGATCAGGGATTTGCACACATTACAGTTTAAGCACCGTTAGCATCCTGTCCTGGATGAGAAAGTATGAGAGGACTTCTTATATTTCTGTACAGGATCATCTTTAACCAGAAGATCTCTCAAGTTACGGTTCTTCTGGTACACCTTCAACGGAGGTTGTTTAATGATTGGTGCTAGATCTCGGTCAGCCGTGAGTATCGCTTGTTGTTCAAGGGTAATATGTTCGATTTGTGGTGACACCTGGCAAAAGGTTTGTATGAATGGTATCCGGGTGCCCTTGTTGGACCTCTGTGCGGATTTATCAAATATGTCATGGGCTTTGCTCATTGCTTTTTCTAGCACAGGCACCGGATAGCCCCGTGCCAGAAATTTGTCATACATAAGTCTAAGTTGATGTTCCCGATTGGGGATTTCCTAATTGATCCTGAACACCGTGAGAAATTGGGAAATGGGTAAGTTGTCCAGCAAATGCTTAGGGTGTGAACTCTCATATCTAAGCAGGGTGTACCGGTCAGTAGGTTTGCTAAATAGGCCTGTGGAGATCCGGCCTTCTCTGTCCCTTGTTAGAGCAACATCAAAAAACGTGACATGGTCCGTGGAGACCTCGGGGTTGAAAGTGATGCAGGGGAACATGGAATTTATAAAGTCAAAGAACCTCTGTAACGAGGTTAGATCCCCTTTCGTCTATGTAGTGACCCCACAAAATCACATGTTGCTGGAACAGAGAGGAGGGATATATGAACCTTTCTTCGAGGTACCCCATAAATAAATTAGGGAACGATAGTGCGACTGCACTACCCATCGCCACACCCATAATCTGTTGGTAGAATGTTGATTCAAATTTGAAAAAATTGCCAGTCAGTACCAGTTCCAAGCCGTCAAGAATGTACTCTGTAGGAACTTCAGCGGGCTGCTGTAGCAGGAAATGTTTAGTGGCCTTAATCCTATCAGTGTTGGGAATGTTAGTGTAGAGTGATGAGATATCCATCGTCCCCATGTGGGATACCTCGGTGGTGGTGATGTCTCAGTTTCATCAGAAAGTCCCCTGTGTCCTTCAAATATGAAGGCAATTGCCTAACCAGGGGTTGTAGCAGAAAATCCAGCCAATGTGCCACCGGTTGTGTGGCAGCATTCGTGCCGGCTACTATCGGTCTAAATTTCAGGGGATCAAGCCCCTTGTGAATTTTTGGGAGACCATAAATCACTGGAATGGTTGGATGTTCCATAACCAGAATTCGGCTGTCTCTGAGGTGATCCATCTGTTGGTCAGCCCTGTTGAAACATAGGTGCGAACTCTATTCGGTATGGACGAAGTGGGGTTCCCATTTAGTCTCTGGTAGCTGTTGGTATCCAGCAGCATCTCTTGTATCTCTTGGCTATAGTCCTTGTAGTCCATAACTACAATAGCCCCGTCTTTATCGGCAGGTTTAATAATGATGCGCGGGTCCGCCATCAGGGATCTTAGCGCATTTCGCTCCCTCTGGGACAGTTTACTATATGTCTGTTTCTTGGATGCCATATGCACCGTATCGGCACGGATAGTCCGAATATAACTTTCGATCGAACCGAATTCCCCTTGGGGTACGAATTGACTTTTTAATTTAAATGACTTGGTGGGCTTACCCCATGTTTGCTCGTCCTTAAAGAATTGTTTTAGTTTGAGACTCCACTCAAACTTGAACAGTTCCACATCAAATTTAAAGAGATTGAACCTAGATGATGGACTGAATGACAGACCGCATTAAATGCGGCCCTTGCATATTCCTTTTGTTCTTTGCATATGTCCTGAAGAAGGGGGTCTCTGTTTAACCCCCGAAACGTTGATAACATTATGTGATGTACTGTTTTCTTGAATACAATTATTTGATCTCTGAAGATCGTTTTGGAGTGTTGATTATTTGCTGGCCTATGACTGAGCGGCGCGTCACGAGCTTCTGCCCGTCAGACACCTCAGAGCTCCAAGCTGGAGTGCTGCGTACACAAATGCTCATTTTACTTCCTACTCCTCCTTAAAGTGACACAGCAGGAAAAGGTAATTATTACACCATTTTGTCGGACTACATTTGACACTGTCCTAAACTGTTTTCTGTTTTTAAATTGAAGCAGAAATGGCCAAGATATCGCAGTTTACAGGTTCAGCCAATGACATTCTCATTTTCATCCTGTCCCCCAATCAGCTCAGCAGAGTGGGACGGGATTGCTGGTCCCTCCCTCCTCCCGCCCATCCCTCCACCTCTTCCTCCGCCTCCCCCTCCCCCTCCATCACATTGCTGATTATTATGCAGCAACACAGATCCAAGGGCCACGCCCACTTTTTTCAGAAGATAAATCATGAGGTGAAAATGTAAATCTCGATATGTCGGCCATTTCTTCTTCAATTTTAAAATGGACAGCAGTTTAGGACAGCGCCAAATGTAGCCTGACGCAATGGTGTAACAATTATCTTTGCCTGCAGTAGCACTCTAATTGGTCAAGAGGAGAAGATGCCTGTAACCAATCAGTTTACACTGGATGTCTATATTAGCATCCCTGTCTCTGTCTGCACAGCGCATATCCTCTGTACTGATCTCACTATGTCACACATGCAGCATGTAACCATTCTGCATATGTGCATATTACTATGGGGGGCACTGTCAGTTACAAAAATTAATTGTGACCATGTCACGTATCTAGGAATAAATCCAAACCTGTAGATCCACATATGCACAAAATGTGTGTTTTACTACACATTTACGTTCTTGAACTTCTTTTCATCAGACACCTATCAATACATTATTACACATAATTGTTATTTCATCTTATATTTGGAAACTCATAGGAAATGGGAAAATCTACTGTAGAGAGTTAGCTGATCCATGAGACTCTGACACACTTCATAAATTCCCACACCAAGGACATAGTATACCTCCTCACATGTCCCTGTGAAAGTCATTATATTGGTTCATATTCCAAGAGCACCTATTGGATATTAAAAACAATAATTTGAAAACTCCAATAGGGTGACATTTTTTCTTTCACTATAATGGAAATAGTGATGGGGTGAAGTTTAAAGGATTGGATAGAATACATGAATAGGAATGAGTGGGTGATATAAAAAAAATGATTTTTACCTTTTATCAGCCCCTGGGGCTGAATGAAGGACGTAGTTTTGCCCCAATCCTATGGTAAGTTCCCAAATAAAATATGAAATAAAAAAATATATGTATTAATGTATTGAGATGTGTCTGATGAACACACATTTTGTGCCTGTGTGAATCTAATTTACAGGTCTGGACGAGAATGGATCTGTCCCAAGATTAGATATAATAATTTTAATGTATTATTAGTTACAATTAAAGTATTACTGCAGGCAAATGTAATTGTTACACCATTGTGTCAGGCTACATTTGGTTCTGTCCTAAACTGTTTTACTTTTTTAAATTGAAGCAGAAATGGCCGAGATATTGAGGTTTACAGGTTCAGCCAATGACATTCTCTTTTTTTATCCTGTCCCTCAATCAGCTCAGCAGAGCAGGACAGGATTGCTGGTCCCTAACTCCTCTCGCCCCTCCTGCCTCCTCCACCTCCAGATTCATCACATTGCCGATTATTATGAAGCATCACAGATCCAAGTGCCACTCCCACTTTTTTCAGAAGAGAAATCATGAGGAGAAAGTGTAAACCTCGATATCTCGGCCATTTCTTCTACAATTTAACAACAGAAAACAGTTTAGGACAGCGCCAAAAGTAGCCCGACGCAATTATGTAACAATCACCTTTGCCTGCATTAGCACTTTAATTTTTCTAACTGACAGTGCCTCCTCATAGCGCGGGTGGCACAATCCAGAGGTTAGTGGTCATATGCACATATGCAGATTGGCCACATAGCAAGATCGCTGCAGAGGATATGCACCAAGCAGACAGAGACAGGGATGCTAACCTGATTGGTTACAGGCTTTTTCCCCTCTTGACCAATTAAGGAGGAGTAGGAAGTGAAATGAGCGTTCGTGCACACAGCTTGAAGGGCAGACATGTCTGTACAGTACAGGTGCGTCTCATGGGCAGAAGCTCAAATCGCGCTGCTCAGTCATAGGCGGGACGTGTCCAATAACCTCACAGTCTGCCCAATAATATCTTCTCCCTTCCAGATGATACAGGAAGGGAGGGAGCAGCTGAAGTAGAGCCAGCCAGCCATCTTGACGGAGCCCCATGTGCAAAAGAACTTCAGCATACAGGGGAAAGGTAAAAAATTAGTTACTCCACACTTGTAAACCGTGAAAGAGGATATCCCAGGGCCATTAATGGGCACCCGCATGTATGATCAAAATGTAAGTACAAACAATAGCCTCGATTCAGAGACACATTCGTCCGGACTTCCGTAGCTGTCTGTGAAAGTTTTGGTGGGTGTCATTTTTTTGCTTTTTTTCGTCCATTTTCTACTCGCATGAACGTTCGGGAATGCGCTTCCGATGAACGGAAGCAAATCGGAACATTTCCGTTAGTTCGGATCATTTTCCAAACAAAATCGGAAATTTTCCGTTCGTTCAGAAAACTTCCGTTGCTGGGATGGGTTTCTGTCTGATTCAGAGAGCTGATTTCCGACGGATCACCACCCTATAAATCCGTTTCATTTCCGATCCACTTACGAGACCTTTGAGAGCTTGGATTGCTATTGTTGAACATGTTTTGCGGCTATGTGGAGGAGTCTGCGCACCTTTAGCACCAAAGGCATTGTATGTATCAGCATGGCCGAGGCCATAAATTGTATAGCAATGCATACCTGAATTAATACATTTCATGTATGCCTTATAGATGCATTTTAATGCTGACCTTAATTAGTCCTTAGCATGTAAACATTTATTTTTCCACACATCCATATAATTGCTATATTTTTTTAGACTTATGTCCTTTGTGAATTAGATTTGGATTGTTGAACTTGAATCTTAATTTGTTGTAGGAGTTATTGTTTTAGTTGGTTACCTTTGCTTTGTGTAATTATTTTATATTTGGTTGCAGGAACTGCAAGATGTGCCACTCGCCCTTGCTCCTGATGCCCGTTCTTTGCCTGCAGAATGCGGGCCAGGGGTTCTCTAATTGGGCGCTATGCAATACCCGGGCCGTGGTGGCGAGGGCCCTCTGGCTTTTGAAGTCCAGATTTAGGTGTTTGGACCATACGGGGGGGGGGGGGGCACTGCAGTATGACCCCCAACAAGGTTATACCAAAATTTTAATTTAAGTTTTTTAACAGGGACCACACGTGCCAGAGTGGCACAACTGAGTGTCAGGGTCCTTCAGTTGGTGGGCGAGATGCAGGAGCTGCGCAACTCGGACCACAGATGAAGAATAATGTTCAGTGGCCTGCCATTGCTATGTATTTTGTTTTTTATAGTTGTAAAAATGTGACATTTTCAAAATTTGTTAAAATTTTAAATTTTATGATGGTATAAAAAAAATGTTACATTGTCATTTCATTTACAAAATACATTAATACAAAACTAATGGGCCCAGAAATATTTAAAGATGAATATTCACATGACCGAGAAGTGATTTGGGTAAGTTTTAGGAGGCTAAAATGAAAGAAGAACCTAACCAAGAAGTGGTTTGGGTGAGCTTTAAGGGTCCAAAAGGGAAGATGCAGAATAGTGCTAAGTGGTTTGGGTGAGCTTTAAGGGTCCAAAAGGGAAGATGCAGGCTAGTGCTAAGTGGTTTGGGTGAGCTTTAAGGTTCCAAAAGGGAAGATGGAGGATAGTGCTAAGTGATTTAGCTAAACATTGTAGTAGAAGTGAGGGTGGCAAATATGTAGGCGAGCACTTTAATGAGTTAAGTTTGTAGTGCACAGGCGCAAGATCATAAGGATTTCCGTCTGGGAGAATATTTAATGAAAAAGGGAAACACAATCGAACGGGAAACGTAAAGGATTCGTGTGAGGATACGATGGGAAAAGGACCAAAAATACGAAAGCCTACGTTGTAACATGTGAAAATGAAACGGAAAAGTCTGGATGGAAATTGACATCCTCGTATTCGTAATCTGCCGTACGAACGGACGGAAACTTTACAGAAGGTTTTCAATGCATGCATAGAATCGCTCGTACGCTCATATGAGAACGGAAACATTTCACAGATCGGAACTAAAACGGAAGTTTTTTTTGTCTCTCTGAATCGAGGCTAATATGGGAAACTGGAAGGGCAGAGCGGGATCAACAAATGTACAAAGTAAGGGAATAACAACTAATAATGTAATTAACTTGTCATCAGTGCTACTAACCGAACCCCAAATGAGTACTCTCACTGGGATTAAACTTTTTTACAGACCAGGGCAATGATAGGTTTGAGCTGATGGAAGGCACACAATCGTTCGGGAGAGAACTGGCACTTAAAGGGTAAGTCCACTTTCGATTGAATTTTTGAAAGTGTATATTTTGTGTGCCAAAAGGCTCTGAGCTGATCTAGTAATTTTTTCTATGTTAGCAAAGTGTTATATGGAAGCAGTTTTCACTATCTACAATCAATTGCTATTAGCAATGTATACCAAGTGTGTAAACCAAGAAAAGAGAAGTGAGCCCAGCACACACAAAACACTGATGCTATGGTCACTGCTGAGGTGAAGGAGCTCACTCAGCCTTACACATTTCCCACTAATATTTAGAGTGGGCTAAAGCAATTAAGGAATTAAAGGAAAAGGAAAAGTTAACCATAACACTTGCTGATTAAGGCGACGATGTGGTGGTAATGACTAGGGATGAGCGAATCGATCCGGACGAACCCGGATTCATTCCGAATTTCATTAAAAATTCGATTCTGAACGAATCCGAATTTCCCCGCGATCCGATCGATCGAAGTTTTCCTTTAAACTCCATTTATTTCAATTACAGGCATTCTAAAATGGTGGATGAACATGTCCAGACATCTCCCCTGGGGCAAGGTATCATGGGTAAGTCACATGCAGCCTATCAGCAGGCAGGAAGCCCAGTGACGTCACCGTGCTATATAAAGAGGCGGCCATCTTGCTTGTGCGCATTTCAGCCTTGCATTGCGGCCAGAGCACAGCCAGTTAGAGACAGGGACAGAGAGTTAGAGATAGGTAGGGAGAGTCAGAGAGGCAGACAGAGAGGTAGACAGAGCCAGGGAAAGATAGGGAAAGATAGGGAAAAACCGGAACCATCCAGCCAGGGACAGCTTAGAAGTGACAGTGAATTTTTTTTTTTTCATTAGCCAGATCAATTTTCAATTCGATTTCAGTTCTTTGTGCTGTAAATCTGCCTTGCCACTGTGCATGCCATCTATGCAGTGGCTTTTTTAACCCTATCTGTTACACACAAGCATTTATCATAATATATAACTGGATTAGTTTAAATATTTTTTGGTCTGCCTTTAACAAAAAAAACACCAGCCCACCTGGGTATCCCAAACCTGCACTTAGCAGCCTATCTGTTATACTAAATATGCTTGTTCATCCTTCCTCAGCTTAATCAAAGTATTGCATTTTGAATTGGTTTTTGGTCTGCCTTTAACAAAAAAACACCAGGCCGCAGGGCATCCCAAACCTGCACTTAGCAGCCTATCTGTTATACTAAATACGCTTGTTGATCCTTCCTCAGCTTAATCAAAGGATTGCATTTTGAATTGGTTTTTGGTCTGCCTTTAACAAAAAAAAACACCAGGCCGCAGGGCATCCCAAACCTGCATTTAGCAGCCTGTTATATTAAATACACTTGTTCATCCTTCCTCAGCTTAATCAAAGTATTGCATTTTGAATTGTTTTTTGTCCTGCTGCCAAAACACTAGGCCGCAGGGCATCCCAAACCTGCACTTAGCAGCCTATCTGTTATATTAAATACGCTTGTTGATCCTCCTCAGCTTAATCAAAGTATTTCATTTTGAATTGGTTTTTGGTCTGCCTTTAACAAAAAAAAACACCAGGCCACAGGGCATCCCAAACCTGCACTTAGGAGCCTGTTATACTAAATACGCTTGTTCATCCTTCCTCAGATTAATTAAAGTATTTCATTTTGAATTGGTTTTTGGTCTGCCTTTAACAAAAAAAACACCAGGCCGCAGGGCATCCCAAACCTGCACTTAGCAGCCTATCTGTTATATTAAATACGCTTGTTCATCCTTCCTCAGCTTAATCAAAGTATTGCATTTTGAATTGGTTTTTGGTCTGCCTTTAACAAAAAAAAAAACAGGCCGCAGGGCATCCCAAACCTGCATTTAGCAGCCTATCTGTTATATTAAATACGCTTGTTCATCCTTCCTCAGCTAATTCAAAGTATTGCATTTTGAATTGGTTTTTGTCCTGCTGCCAAAACACTAGGCCGCAGGGCATCCCAAACCTGCACTTAGCAGCCTATCTGTTATACTAAATACGCTTGTTGATCCTCCTCAGCTTAATCAAAGTATTTCATTTTGAATTGGTTTTTGGTCTGCCTTTAACAAAAAAAAAACACCAGGCCGCAGGGCATCCCAAACCTGCATTTAGCAGCCTATCTGTTATATTAAATATGCTTGTTCATCCTTCCTCAGCTTAATCAAAGTATTGCATTTTTAATTAGTTTTTGTCCTGCTGCCAAAACACTAGGCCGCAGGGCATCCCAAACCTGCACTTAGCAGCCTATCTGTTATACTAAATACGCTTGTTGATCCGCCTCAGCTTATTCAAAGTATTTCATTTTGAATTGGTTTTTGGTCTGCCTTTAACAAAAAAAACACCAGGCCACAGGGCATCCCAAACCTGCACTTAGGAGCCTGTTATACTAAATACGCTTGTTCATCCTTCCTCAGCTTAATCAAAGTACTGCATTTTGAATTGGTTTTTGGTCTGCCTTTAACAAAAAAAAACAGGCCGCAGGGCATCCCAAACCTGCATTTAGCAGCCTATCTGTTATATTAAATACGCTTGTTCATCCTTCCTCAGCTTATTCAAAGTATTGCATTTTGAATTGGTTTTTGTCCTGCTGCCAAAACACTAGGCCGCAGGGCATCCCAAACCTGCACTTAGCAGCCTATCTGTTATACTAAATACGCTTGTTGATCCTTCTCAGCTTAATCAAAGTATTTCATTTTGAATTGGTTTTTGGTCTGCCTTTAACAAAAAAAAAAACACCAGGCCGCAGAGCATCCCAAACCTGCATTTAGCAGCCTATCTGTTATATTAAATACGCTTGTTCATCCTTCCTCAGCTTAATCAAAGTATTGCATTTTTAATTGTTTTTTGTCCTGCTGCCAAAACACTAGGCCGCAGGGCATCCCAAACCTGCACTTAGCAGCCTATCTGTTATACTAAATACGCTTGTTGATCCTCCTCAGCTTAATCAAAGTATTTCATTTTGAATTGGTTTTTGGTCTGCCTTTAACAAAAAAAACACCAGACCACAGGGCATCCCAAACCTGCACTTAGCAGCCTATCTGTTATACTAAATACGCTTGTTGATCCTCCTCAGCTTAATCAAAGTATTTCATTTTGAATTGGTTTTTGGCCTGCCTTTAGCAAAAAAAAAACACCAGGCCACAGGGCATCCCAAACCTGCATTTAGCAGCCTATCTGTTATATTAAATACGCTTGTTCATCCTTCCTCAGCTTAATCAAAGTATTGCATTTTTAATTGGTTTTTGTCCTGCTGCCAAAACACTAGGCCGCATGGCATCCCAAACCTGCACTTAGCAGCCTATCTGTTATACTAAATACGCTTGTTGATCTCCTCAGCTTAATCAAAGTATTTCATTTTGAATTGGTTTTTGGTCTGCCTTTAACAAAAAAAACACCAGACCACAGGGCATCCCAAACCTGCACTTAGCAGCCTATCTGTTATACTAAATACGCTTGTTCATCCTTCCTCAGATTATTCAAAGTATTTCATTTTGAATTGGTTTTTGGTCTGCCTTTAACAAAAAAAAACAGGCTGCAGGGCATCCCAAACCTGCATTAGGCAGCCTATCTACTAAATACGCTTGTTGATCCTTCCTCAGCTTAATCAAAGTATAGCATTTTGAATTGGATTTTGTCCTGCTGCCAAAACACTAGGCCGCAGGGCATCCCAAACCTGCACTTAGCAGCCTATCTGTTATACTAAATATGCTTGTTCATCCTTCCTCAGCTTAATCAAAGTATTGCATTTTGAATTGGTTTTTAGTCTGCCTTTAACAAAAAAAACACCAGGCCGCAGGGCATCCCAAACCTGCATTAGGCAGCCTATCTACTAAATACGCTTGTTGATCCTTCCTCAGCTTAATCAAAGTATTGCATTTTGAATTGGTATTTGGTCTGCCTTTAACAAAAGAAGCACCAGGCCGCAGGGCATCCCAAACCTGCACTTAGCAGCCTATCTTTTATACTAAATACGCTTGTTGATCCTTCCTCAGCTTAATCAAAGTATTGAATTTTGATTGGTTTTTGGTCTGCCTTTAACAAAAAAAACACCAGACCACAGGGCATCCCAAACCTGCACTTAGCAGCCTATCTGTTATACTAAATACGCTTGTTCATCCTTCCTCAGATTATTCAAAGTATTTCATTTTGAATTGTTTTTTGGTCTGCCTTTAACAAAAAAAAAAAAAACAGGCTGCAGGGCATCCCAAACCTGCACTTAGCAGCCTATCTGTTATACTAAATACACTTGTTGATCCTCCTCAGCTTAATCAAATTATTTCATTTTGAATTGGTTTTTGGTCTGCCTTTAACAAAAAAAACACCAGACCACAGGGCATCCCAAACCTGCACTTAGGAGCCTGTTATACTAAATAAGCTTGTTCATCCTTCCTCAGATTAATCAAAGTATTTCATTTTGAATTGGTGTTTGATCTGCCTTTAACAAAAAAAAAAACAGGCCGCAGGGCATTCCAAACCTGCACTTAGCAGCCTATCTGTTATACTAAATACACTTGTTGTTCTTTCTCAGCTGTTATATTAAATACGCTTGTTCATCCTTCCTCAGATTAATCAAAGTATTGCATTTTTAATTGGTTTTTGTCCTGCTGCCAAAACACTAGGCCGCAGGGCATCCCAAACCGGCACTTAGCAGCCTATCTGTTATACTAAATATGCTTGTTGATCCTCCTCAGCTTAATCAAAGTATTTCATTTTGAATTGGTTTTTGGTCTGCCTTTTAACAAAAAAAACACCAGGCCGCAGGGCATCCCAAACCTGCATTAGGCAGCCAATCTGTTATACTAAATTCGCTTGTTGATCCTTCCTCAGCTTAATCAAAGTATTGCATTTTGAATTGGTTTTTGGTCTGCCTTTAACAAAAAAAACACCAGGCCGCAGGGCATCCCAAACCTGCATTAGGCAGCCTATCTATTATACTAAACATGCTTGTTGATCCTTCCTTAGCTTAATCAAAGTATTGCATTTTGAATTGGTTTTTGGTCTGCCTTTAACAAAAAAAACACCAGGCCGCAAGGCATCCCAAACCTGCATTTAGCAGCCTGTTATATTAAATACGCTTGTTCATCCTTCCTCAGCTTAATCAAAGTATTGCATTTTTAATTGGTTTTTGTCCTGCTGCCAAAACACTAGGCCGCATGGCATCCCAAACCTGCACTTAGCAGCCTATCTGTTATACTAAATACGCTTGTTGATCTCCTCAGCTTAATCAAAGTATTTCATTTTGAATTGGTTTTTGGTCTGCCTTTAACAAAAAAAACACCAGACCACAGGGCATCCCAAACCTGCACATAGCCTCTCTGTTATACTAAATACGCTTGTTCATCCTTCCTCAGATTATTCAAAGTATTTCATTTTGAATTGGTTTGTGGTCTGCCTTTAAAAAAAAAAAAACAGGCTGCAGGGCATCCCAAACCTGCACTTAGCAGCCTATCTGTTATACTAAATACGCTTGTTGATCCTCCTCAGCTTAATCAAAGTATAGCATTTTGAATTGGATTTTGTCCTGCTGCCAAAACACTAGGCCGCAGGGCATCCCAAACCTGCACTTAGCAGCCTATCTGTTATACTAAATATGCTTGTTCATCCTTCCTCAGCTTAATCAAAGTATTGCATTTTGAATTGGTTTTTAGTCTGCCTTTAACAAAAAAAACACCAGGCCGCAGGGCATCCCAAACCTGCATTAGGCAGCCTATCTACTAAATACGCTTGTTGATCCTTCCTCAGCTTAATCAAAGTATTGCATTTTGAATTGGTATTTGGTCTGCCTTTAACAAAAGAAGCACCAGGCCGCAGGGCATCCCAAACCTGCACTTAGCAGCCTATCTTTTATACTAAATACGCTTGTTGATCCTTCCTCAGCTTAATCAAAGTATTGAATTTTGATTGGTTTTTGGTCTGCCTTTAACAAAAAAAAACACCAGGCCGCAGGGCATCCCAAACCTGCATTTAGCAGCCTATCTGTTATATTAAATACGCTTGTTGATCCTTCCTCAGCTTAATCAAAGTATTGCATTTTGAATTGGTTTTTGGTCTGCCTTTAACAAAAAAAACACCAGGCCGCAGGGCATCCCAAACCTGCATTAGGCAGCCAATCTGTTATACTAAATTCGCTTGTTGATCCTTCCTCAGCTTAATCAAAGTATTGCATTTTGAATTGGTTTTTGGTCTGCCTTTAACAAAAAAAACACCAGGCCGCAGGGCATCCCAAACCTGCATTAGGCAGCCTATCTATTATACTAAACATGCTTGTTGATCCTTCCTTAGCTTAATCAAAGTATTGCATTTTGAATTTGTTTTTGGTCTGCCTTTAACAAAAAAAACACCAGGCCGCAAGGCATCCCAAACCTGCATTTAGCAGCCTGTTATATTAAATACGCTTGTTCATCCTTCCTCAGCTTAATCAAAGTATTGCATTTTTAATTGGTTTTTGTCCTGCTGCCAAAACACTAGGCCGCAGGGCATCCCAAACCTGCATTTAGCAGCCTATCTGTTATACTAAATACGCTTGTTGATCCTCCTCAGCTTAATCAAAGTATTTCATTTTGAATTGGTTTTTGGTCTGCCTTTAACAAAAAAAACACCAGGCCACAGGGCATCCCAAACCTGCACTTAGGAGCCTGTTATATTAAATACGCTTGTTCATCCTTCCTCAGATTAATCAAAGTATTGCATTTTTAATTGGTTTTTGTCCTGCTGCCAAAACACTAGGCCGCAGGGCATCCCAAACCGGCACTTAGCAGCCTATCTGTTATACTAAATATGCTTGTTGATCCTCCTCAGCTTAATCAAAGTATTTCATTTTGAATTGGTTTTTGGTCTGCCTTTTAACAAAAAAAACACCAGACCACAGGGCATCCCAAACCTGCACTTAGCAGCCTATCTGTTATACTAAATACGCTTGTTCATCCTTCCTCAGATTATTCAAAGTATTTCATTTTGAATTGTTTTTTGGTCTGCCTTTAACAAAAAAAAAAAAAAAACAGGCTGCAGGGCATCCCAAACCTGCACTTAGCAGCCTATCTGTTATACTAAATACGCTTGTTGGTCCTCCTCAGCTTAATCAAAGTATTTCATTTTGAATTGGTTTTTGGTCTGCCTTTAACAAAAAAAACACCAGACCACAGGGCATCCCAAACCTGCACTTAGGAGCCTGTTATACTAAATAAGCTTGTTCATCCTTCCTCAGATTAATCAAAGTATTTCATTTTGAATTGGTTTTTGATCTGCCTTTAACAAAAAAAAAAACAGGCCGCAGGGCATTCCAAACCTGCACTTAGCAGCCTATCTGTTATACTAAATACACTTGTTGTTCTTTCTCAGCTCAATCAAAGTATTGAATTTTGAATTGGTTTTTGGTCTGCCTTTAACAAAAAAAAACACAAGGCCGCAGGGCATCCCAAACCTGCATTTAGCAGCCTATCTGTTATATTAAATACGCTTGTTCATCCTTCCTCAGCTTAATCAAAGTATTGCATTTTGAATTGGATTTTGTCCTGCTGCCAAAACACTATGCCGCAGGGCATCCCAAACCTGCACTTAGCAGCCTATCTGTTATACTAAATACGCTTGTTGATCCTCCTCAGCTTAATCAAAGTATTTCATTTTGAATTGGTTTTTGGTCTGCCTTTAACAAAAAAAACACCAGGCCACAGGGCATCCCAAACCTGCACTTAGGAGCCTGTTATACTAAATATGCTTGTTCATCCTTCCTCAGATTAATCAAAGTATTTCATTTTGAATTGGTTTTTGGTCTGCCTTTAACAAAAAAAACACTAGGCCGCAGGGCATCCCAAACCTGCACTTAGCAGCCTATCTGTTATATTAAATACGCTTGTTCATCCTTCCTCAGCTTAATCAAAGTATTGCATTTTGAATTGGATTTTGTCCTGCTGCCAAAACACTATGCCGCAGGGCATCCCAAACCTGCACTTAGCAGCCTATCTGTTATACTAAATACGCTTGTTGATCCTCCTCAGCTTAATCAAAGTATTTCATTTTGAATTGGTTTTTGGTCTGCCTTTAACAAAAAAAACACCAGGCCACAGGGCATCCCAAACCTGCACTTAGGAGCCTATCTGTTATATTAAATACGCTTGTTCATCCTTCCTCAGCTTAATCAAAGTATTGCATTTTTAATTGGTTTTTGTCCTGCTGCCAAAACACTAGGCCGCAGGGCATCCCAAACCGGCACTTAGCAGCCTATCTGTTATACTAAATATGCTTGTTGATCCTCCTCAGCTTAATCAAAGTATTTCATTTTGAATTGGTTTTTGGTCTGCCTTTAACAAAAAAAACACCAGACCACAGGGCATCCCAAACCTGCACTTAGCAGCCTATCTGTTATACTAAATACGCTTGTTCATCCTTCCTCAGATTATTCAAAGTATTTCATTTTGAATTGTTTTTTGGTCTGCCTTTAACAAAAAAAAAAAAACAGGCTGCAGGGCATCCCAAACCTGCACTTAGCAGCCTATCTGTTATACTAAATACACTTGTTGATCCTCCTCAGCTTAATCAAATTATTTCATTTTGAATTGGTTTTTGGTCTGCCTTTAACAAAAAAAACACCAGACCACAGGGCATCCCAAACCTGCACTTAGGAGCCTGTTATACTAAATAAGCTTGTTCATCCTTCCTCAGATTAATCAAAGTATTTCATTTTGAATTGGTGTTTGATCTGCCTTTAACAAAAAAAAAACAGGCCGCAGGGCATTCCAAACCTGCACTTAGCAGCCTATCTGTTATACTAAATACACTTGTTGTTCTTTCTCAGCTCAATCAAAGTATTGAATTTTGAATTGGTTTTTGGTCTGCCTTTAACAAAAAAAACACAAGGCCGCAGGGCATCCCAAACCTGCATTTAGCAGCCTATCTGTTATATTAAATACGCTTGTTCATCCTTCCTCAGCTTAATCAAAGTATTGCATTTTGAATTGGATTTTGTCCTGCTGCCAAAACACTATGCCGCAGGGCATCCCAAACCTGCACTTAGCAGCCTATCTGTTATACTAAATACGCTTGTTGATCCTCCTCAGCTTAATCAAAGTATTTCATTTTGAATTGGTTTTTGGTCTGCCTTTAACAAAAAAAACACCAGGCCACAGGGCATCCCAAACCTGCACTTAGGAGCCCGTTATACTAAATACGCTTGTTCATCCTTCCTCAGATTAATCAAAGTATTTCATTTTGAATTGGTTTTTGGTCTGCCTTTAACAAAAAAAACACTAGGCCGCAGGGCATCCCAAACCTGCACTTAGCAGCCTATCTGTTATATTAAATACGCTTGTTCATCCTTCCTCAGCTTAATCAAAGTATTGCATTTTTAATTAGTTTTTGGTCTGCCTTTAACAAAAAAAAACAGGCCGCAGGGCATCCCAAACCTGCATTTAGCAGCCTATCTGTTATATTAAATACGTTTGTTCATCCTTCCTCAGCTAATTCAAAGTATTGCATTTTGAATTGGTTTTTGTTCTGCTGCCAAAACACTAGACCGCACGGCATCCCAAACCTGCACTTAGCAGCCTATCTGTTATACTAAATACGCTTGTTGATCCTCCTCAGCTTAATCAAAGTATTTCATTTTGAATTGGTTTTTGGTCTGCCTTTAGCAAAAAAAAAACACCAGGCCACAGGGCATCCCAAACCTGCATTTAGCAGCCTATCTGTTATATTAAATACGCTTGTTCATCCTTCCTCAGCTTAATCAAAGTATTGCATTTTTAATTGGTTTTTGTCCTGCTGCCAAAACACTAGGCCGCAGGGCATCCCAAACCTGCACTTAGCAGCCTATCTGTTATACTAAATACGCTTGTTGATCTCCTCAGCTTAATCAAAGTATTTCATTTTGAATTGGTTTTTGGTCTGCCTTTAACAAAAAAACACCAGACCACAGGGCATCCCAAACCTGCACATAGCCTCTCTGTTATACTAAATACGCTTGTTCACCCTTCCTCAGATTATTCAAAGTATTTCATTTTGAATTGGTTTTTGGTCTGCCTTTAAAAAAAAAAACAGGCTGCAGGGCATCCCAAACCTGCACTTAGCAGCCTATCTGTTATACTAAATACGCTTGTTGATCCTCCTCAGCTTAATCAAAGTATAGCATTTTGAATTGGATTTTGTCCTGCTGCCAAAACACTAGGCCGCAGGGCATCCCAAACCTGCACTTAGCAGCCTATCTGTTATACTAAATATGCTTGTTCATCCTTCCTCAGCTTAATCAAAGTATTGCATTTTGAATTGGTTTTTAGTCTGCCTTTAACAAAAAAAAAAACACCAGGCCGCAGGGCATCCCAAACCTGCATTAGGCAGCCTATCTACTAAATACGCTTGTTGATCCTTCCTCAGCTTAATCAAAGTATTGCATTTTGAATTGGTATTTGGTCTGCCTTTAACAAAAGAAGCACCAGGCCGCAGGGCATCCCAAACCTGCACTTAGCAGCCTATCTTTTATACTAAATACGCTTGTTGATCCTTCCTCAGCTTAATCAAAGTATTGAATTTTGATTGGTTTTTGGTCTGCCTTTAACAAAAAAAAACACCAGGCCGCAGGGCATCCCAAACCTGCATTAGGCAGCCTATCTGTTATATTAAATACACTTGTTGATCCTTCCTCAGCTTAATCAAAGTATTGCATTTTGAATTGGTTTTTGGTCTGCCTTTAACAAAAAAAACACCAGGCCGCAGGGCATCCCAAACCTGCATTAGGCAGCCAATCTGTTATACTAAATTCGCTTGTTGATCTTTCCTCAGCTTAATCAAAATATTGCATTTTGAATTGGTTTTTGGTCTGCCTTTAACAAAAAAAACACCAGGCCGCAGGGCATCCCAAACCTGCATTAGGCAGCCTATCTATTATACTAAACATGCTTGTTGATCCTTCCTTAGCTTAATCAAAGTATTGCATTTTGAATTGGTTTTTGGTCTGCCTTTAACAAAAAAAACACCAGGCCGCAAGGCATCCCAAACCTGCATTTAGCAGCCTGTTATATTAAATACGCTTGTTCATCCTTCCTCAGCTTAATCAAAGTATTGCATTTTTAATTGGTTTTTGTCCTGCTGCCAAAACACTAGGCCGCAGGGCATCCCAAACCTGCATTTAGCAGCCTATCTGTTATACTAAATACGCTTGTTGATCCTCCTCAGCTTAATCAAAGTATTTCATTTTGAATTGGTTTTTGGTCTGCCTTTAACAAAAAAAACACTAGGCCGCAGGGCATCCCAAACCTGCACTTAGCAGCCTATCTGTTATATTAAATACGCTTGTTCATCCTTCCTCAGCTTAATCAAAGTATTGCATTTTTAATTAGTTTTTGGTCTGCCTTTAACAAAAAAAAACAGGCCGCAGGGCATCCCAAACCTGCATTTAGCAGCCTATCTGTTATATTAAATACGTTTGTTCATCCTTCCTCAGCTAATTCAAAGTATTGCATTTTGAATTGGTTTTTGTTCTGCTGCCAAAACACTAGACCGCACGGCATCCCAAACCTGCACTTAGCAGCCTATCTGTTATACTAAATACGCTTGTTGATCCTCCTCAGCTTAATCAAAGTATTTCATTTTGAATTGGTTTTTGGCCTGCCTTTAGCAAAAAAAAAACACCAGGCCACAGGGCATCCCAAACCTGCATTTAGCAGCCTATCTGTTATATTAAATACGCTTGTTCATCCTTCCTCAGCTTAATCAAAGTATTGCATTTTTAATTGGTTTTTGTCCTGCTGCCAAAACACTAGGCCGCATGGCATCCCAAACCTGCACTTAGCAGCCTATCTGTTATACTAAATACGCTTGTTGATCTCCTCAGCTTAATCAAAGTATTTCATTTTGAATTGGTTTTTGGTCTGCCTTTAACAAAAAAAACACCAGACCACAGGGCATCCCAAACCTGCACATAGCCTCTCTGTTATACTAAATACGCTTGTTCATCCTTCCTCAGATTATTCAAAGTATTTCATTTTGAATTGGTTTTTGGTCTGCCTTTAAAAAAAAAAAACAGGCTGCAGGGCATCCCAAACCTGCACTTAGCAGCCTATCTGTTATACTAAATACGCTTGTTGATCCTCCTCAGCTTAATCAAAGTATAGCATTTTGAATTGGATTTTGTCCTACTGCCAAAACACTAGGCCGCAGGGCATCCCAAACCTGCACTTAGCAGCCTATCTGTTATACTAAATATGCTTGTTCATCCTTCCTCAGCTTAATCAAAGTATTGCATTTTGAATTGGTTTTTAGTCTGCCTTTAACAAAAAAAACACCAGGCCGCAGGGCATCCCAAACCTGCATTAGGCAGCCTATCTACTAAATACGCTTGTTGATCCTTCCTCAGCTTAATCAAAGTATTGCATTTTGAATTGGTATTTGGTCTGCCTTTAACAAAAGAAGCACCAGGCCGCAGGGCATCCCAAACCTGCACTTAGCAGCCTATCTTTTATACTAAATACGCTTGTTGATCCTTCCTCAGCTTAATCAAAGTATTGAATTTTGATTGGTTTTTGGTCTGCCTTTAACAAAAAAAACACCAGACCACAGGGCATCCCAAACCTGCACTTAGCAGCCTATCTGTTATACTAAATACGCTTGTTCATCCTTCCTCAGATTATTCAAAGTATTTCATTTTGAATTGTTTTTTGGTCTGCCTTTAACAAAAAAAAAAAAAAACAGGCTGCAGGGCATCCCAAACCTGCACTTAGCAGCCTATCTGTTATACTAAATACACTTGTTGATCCTCCTCAGCTTAATCAAATTATTTCATTTTGAATTGGTTTTTGGTCTGCCTTTAACAAAAAAAACACCAGACCACAGGGCATCCCAAACCTGCACTTAGGAGCCTGTTATACTAAATAAGCTTGTTCATCCTTCCTCAGATTAATCAAAGTATTTCATTTTGAATTGGTGTTTGATCTGCCTTTAACAAAAAAAAAACAGGCCGCAGGGCATTCCAAACCTGCACTTAGCAGCCTATCTGTTATACTAAATACACTTGTTGTTCTTTCTCAGCTCAATCAAAGTATTGAATTTTGAATTGGTTTTTGGTCTGCCTTTAACAAAAAAAAACACAAGGCCGCAGGGCATCCCAAACCTGCATTTAGCAGCCTATCTGTTATATTAAATACGCTTGTTCATCCTTCCTCAGCTTAATCAAAGTATTGCATTTTGAATTGGATTTTGTCCTGCTGCCAAAACACTATGCCGCAGGGCATCCCAAACCTGCACTTAGCAGCCTATCTGTTATACTAAATACGCTTGTTGATCCTCCTCAGCTTAATCAAAGTATTTCATTTTGAATTGTTTTTTGGTCTGCCTTTAACAAAAAAAACAGCAGGCCACAGGGCATCCCAAACCTGCACTTAGGAGCCTGTTATACTAAATACGCTTGTTCATCCTTCCTCAGATTAATCAAAGTATTTCATTTTGAATTGGTTTTTGGTCTGCCTTTAACAAAAAAAACACTAGGCCGCAGGGCATCCCAAACCTGCACTTAGCAGCCTATCTGTTATATTAAATACGCTTGTTCATCCTTCCTCAGCTTAATCAAAGTATTGCATTTTTAATTAGTTTTTGGTCTGCCTTTAACAAAAAAAAACAGGCCGCAGGGCATCCCAAACCTGCATTTAGCAGCCTATCTGTTATATTAAATACGTTTGTTCATCCTTCCTCAGCTAATTCAAAGTATTGCATTTTGAATTGGTTTTTGTTCTGCTGCCAAAACACTAGACCGCACGGCATCCCAAACCTGCACTTAGCAGCCTATCTGTTATACTAAATACGCTTGTTGATCCTCCTCAGCTTAATCAAAGTATTTCATTTTGAATTGGTTTTTGGCCTGCCTTTAGCAAAAAAAAAACACCAGGCCACAGGGCATCCCAAACCTGCATTTAGCAGCCTATCTGTTATATTAAATGCGCTTGTTCATCCTTCCTCAGCTTAATCAAAGTATTGCATTTTAATTGGTTTTTGTCCTGCTGCCAAAACACTAGGCCGCATGGCATCCCAAACCTGCACTTAGCAGCCTATCTGTTATACTAAATACGCTTGTTGATCTCCTCAGCTTAATCAAAGTATTTCATTTTGAATTGGTTTTTGGTCTGCCTTTAACAAAAAAAACACCAGACCACAGGGCATCCCAAACCTGCACATAGCCTCTCTGTTATACTAAATACGCTTGTTCATCCTTCCTCAGATTATTCAAAGTATTTCATTTTGAATTGGTTTTTGGTCTGCCTTTAAAAAAAAAAAAACAGGCTGCAGGGCATCCCAAACCTGCACTTAGCAGCCTATCTGTTATACTAAATACGCTTGTTGATCCTCCTCAGCTTAATCAAAGTATAGCATTTTGAATTGGATTTTGTCCTGCTGCCAAAACACTAGGCCGCAGGGCATCCCAAACCTGCACTTAGCAGCCTATCTGTTATACTAAATATGCTTGTTCATCCTTCCTCAGCTTAATCAAAGTATTGCATTTTGAATTGGTTTTTAGTCTGCCTTTAACAAAAAAAACACCAGGCCGCAGGGCATCCCAAACCTGCATTAGGCAGCCTATCTACTAAATACGCTTGTTGATCCTTCCTCAGCTTAATCAAAGTATTGCATTTTGAATTGGTATTTGGTCTGCCTTTAACAAAAGAAGCACCAGGCCGCAGGGCATCCCAAACCTGCACTTAGCAGCCTATCTTTTATACTAAATACGCTTGTTGATCCTTCCTCAGCTTAATCAAAGTATTGAATTTTGATTGGTTTTTGGTCTGCCTTTAACAAAAAAAAACACCAGGCCGCAGGGCATCCCAAACCTGCATTAGGCAGCCTATCTGTTATATTAAATACGCTTGTTGATCCTTCCTCAGCTTAATCAAAGTATTGCATTTTGAATTGGTTTTTGGTCTGCCTTTAACAAAAAAAACACCAGGCCGCAGGGCATCCCAAACCTGCATTAGGCAGCCAATCTGTTATACTAAATTCGCTTGTTGATCCTTCCTCAGCTTAATCAAAGTATTGCATTTTGAATTGGTTTTTGGTCTGCCTTTAACAAAAAAAACACCAGGCCGCAGGGCATCCCAAACCTGCATTAGGCAGCCTATCTATTATACTAAACATGCTTGTTGATCCTTCCTTAGCTTAATCAAAGTATTGCATTTTGAATTGGTTTTTGGTCTGCCTTTAACAAAAAAAACACCAGGCCGCAAGGCATCCCAAACCTGCATTTAGCAGCCTGTTATATTAAATACGCTTGTTCATCCTTCCTCAGCTTAATCAAAGTATTGCATTTTTAATTGGTTTTTGTCCTGCTGCCAAAACACTAGGCCGCAGGGCATCCCAAACCTGCATTTAGCAGCCTATCTGTTATACTAAATACGCTTGTTGATCCTCCTCAGCTTAATCAAAGTATTTCATTTTGAATTGGTTTTTGGTCTGCCTTTAACAAAAAAAACACCAGGCCACAGGGCATCCCAAACCTGCACTTAGGAGCCTGTTATATTAAATACGCTTGTTCATCCTTCCTCAGATTAATCAAAGTATTGCATTTTTAATTGGTTTTTGTCCTGCTGCCAAAACACTAGGCCGCAGGGCATCCCAAACCGGCACTTAGCAGCCTATCTGTTATACTAAATATGCTTGTTGATCCTCCTCAGCTTAATCAAAGTATTTCATTTTGAATTGGTTTTTGGTCTGCCTTTTAACAAAAAAAACACCAGACCACAGGGCATCCCAAACCTGCACTTAGCAGCCTATCTGTTATACTAAATACGCTTGTTCATCCTTCCTCAGATTATTCAAAGTATTTCATTTTGAATTGTTTTTTGGTCTGCCTTTAACAAAAAAAAACACCAGGCCGCAGGGCATCCCAAACCTGCATTAGGCAGCCTATCTGTTATATTAAATACGCTTGTTGATCCTTCCTCAGCTTAATCAAAGTATTGCATTTTGAATTGGTTTTTGGTCTGCCTTTAACAAAAAAAACACCAGGCCGCAGGGCATCCCAAACCTGCATTAGGCAGCCTATCTATTATACTAAACATGCTTGTTGATCCTTCCTTAGCTTAATCAAAGTATTGCATTTTGAATTGGTTTTTGGTCTGCCTTTAACAAAAAAAACACCAGGCCGCAAGGCATCCCAAACCTGCATTTAGCAGCCTGTTATATTAAATACGCTTGTTCATCCTTCCTCAGCTTAATCAAAGTATTGCATTTTTAATTGGTTTTTGTCCTGCTGCCAAAACACTAGGCCGCAGGGCATCCCAAACCTGCATTTAGCAGCCTATCTGTTATACTAAATACGCTTGTTGATCCTCCTCAGCTTAATCAAAGTATTTCATTTTGAATTGGTTTTTGGTCTGCCTTTAACAAAAAAAACACTAGGCCGCAGGGCATCCCAAACCTGCACTTAGCAGCCTATCTGTTATATTAAATACGCTTGTTCATCCTTCCTCAGCTTAATCAAAGTATTGCATTTTTAATTAGTTTTTGGTCTGCCTTTAACAAAAAAAAACAGGCCGCAGGGCATCCCAAACCTGCATTTAGCAGCCTATCTGTTATATTAAATACGTTTGTTCATCCTTCCTCAGCTAATTCAAAGTATTGCATTTTGAATTGGTTTTTGTTCTGCTGCCAAAACACTAGACCGCACGGCATCCCAAACCTGCACTTAGCAGCCTATCTGTTATACTAAATACGCTTGTTGATCCTCCTCAGCTTAATCAAAGTATTTCATTTTGAATTGGTTTTTGGCCTGCCTTTAGCAAAAAAAAAACACCAGGCCACAGGGCATCCCAAACCTGCATTTAGCAGCCTATCTGTTATATTAAATACGCTTGTTCATCCTTCCTCAGCTTAATCAAAGTATTGCATTTTTAATTGGTTTTTGTCCTGCTGCCAAAACACTAGGCCGCATGGCATCCCAAACCTGCACTTAGCAGCCTATCTGTTATACTAAATACGCTTGTTGATCTCCTCAGCTTAATCAAAGTATTTCATTTTGAATTGGTTTTTGGTCTGCCTTTAACAAAAAAAACACCAGACCACAGGGCATCCCAAACCTGCACATAGCCTCTCTGTTATACTAAATACGCTTGTTCATCCTTCCTCAGATTATTCAAAGTATTTCATTTTGAATTGGTTTTTGGTCTGCCTTTAAAAAAAAAAAACAGGCTGCAGGGCATCCCAAACCTGCACTTAGCAGCCTATCTGTTATACTAAATACGCTTGTTGATCCTCCTCAGCTTAATCAAAGTATAGCATTTTGAATTGGATTTTGTCCTACTGCCAAAACACTAGGCCGCAGGGCATCCCAAACCTGCACTTAGCAGCCTATCTGTTATACTAAATATGCTTGTTCATCCTTCCTCAGCTTAATCAAAGTATTGCATTTTGAATTGGTTTTTAGTCTGCCTTTAACAAAAAAAACACCAGGCCGCAGGGCATCCCAAACCTGCATTAGGCAGCCTATCTACTAAATACGCTTGTTGATCCTTCCTCAGCTTAATCAAAGTATTGCATTTTGAATTGGTATTTGGTCTGCCTTTAACAAAAGAAGCACCAGGCCGCAGGGCATCCCAAACCTGCACTTAGCAGCCTATCTTTTATACTAAATACGCTTGTTGATCCTTCCTCAGCTTAATCAAAGTATTGAATTTTGATTGGTTTTTGGTCTGCCTTTAACAAAAAAAACACCAGACCACAGGGCATCCCAAACCTGCACTTAGCAGCCTATCTGTTATACTAAATACGCTTGTTCATCCTTCCTCAGATTATTCAAAGTATTTCATTTTGAATTGTTTTTTGGTCTGCCTTTAACAAAAAAAAAAAAAACAGGCTGCAGGGCATCCCAAACCTGCACTTAGCAGCCTATCTGTTATACTAAATACACTTGTTGATCCTCCTCAGCTTAATCAAATTATTTCATTTTGAATTGGTTTTTGGTCTGCCTTTAACAAAAAAAACACCAGACCACAGGGCATCCCAAACCTGCACTTAGGAGCCTGTTATACTAAATAAGCTTGTTCATCCTTCCTCAGATTAATCAAAGTATTTCATTTTGAATTGGTGTTTGATCTGCCTTTAACAAAAAAAAAACAGGCCGCAGGGCATTCCAAACCTGCACTTAGCAGCCTATCTGTTATACTAAATACACTTGTTGTTCTTTCTCAGCTCAATCAAAGTATTGAATTTTGAATTGGTTTTTGGTCTGCCTTTAACAAAAAAAAACACAAGGCCGCAGGGCATCCCAAACCTGCATTTAGCAGCCTATCTGTTATATTAAATACGCTTGTTCATCCTTCCTCAGCTTAATCAAAGTATTGCATTTTGAATTGGATTTTGTCCTGCTGCCAAAACACTATGCCGCAGGGCATCCCAAACCTGCACTTAGCAGCCTATCTGTTATACTAAATACGCTTGTTGATCCTCCTCAGCTTAATCAAAGTATTTCATTTTGAATTGTTTTTTGGTCTGCCTTTAACAAAAAAAACACCAGGCCACAGGGCATCCCAAACCTGCACTTAGGAGCCTGTTATACTAAATACGCTTGTTCATCCTTCCTCAGATTAATCAAAGTATTTCATTTTGAATTGGTTTTTGGTCTGCCTTTAACAAAAAAAACACTAGGCCGCAGGGCATCCCAAACCTGCACTTAGCAGCCTATCTGTTATATTAAATACGCTTGTTCATCCTTCCTCAGCTTAATCAAAGTATTGCATTTTTAATTAGTTTTTGGTCTGCCTTTAACAAAAAAAAACAGGCCGCAGGGCATCCCAAACCTGCATTTAGCAGCCTATCTGTTATATTAAATACGTTTGTTCATCCTTCCTCAGCTAATTCAAAGTATTGCATTTTGAATTGGTTTTTGTTCTGCTGCCAAAACACTAGACCGCACGGCATCCCAAACCTGCACTTAGCAGCCTATCTGTTATACTAAATACGCTTGTTGATCCTCCTCAGCTTAATCAAAGTATTTCATTTTGAATTGGTTTTTGGCCTGCCTTTAGCAAAAAAAAAACACCAGGCCACAGGGCATCCCAAACCTGCATTTAGCAGCCTATCTGTTATATTAAATGCGCTTGTTCATCCTTCCTCAGCTTAATCAAAGTATTGCATTTTAATTGGTTTTTGTCCTGCTGCCAAAACACTAGGCCGCATGGCATCCCAAACCTGCACTTAGCAGCCTATCTGTTATACTAAATACGCTTGTTGATCTCCTCAGCTTAATCAAAGTATTTCATTTTGAATTGGTTTTTGGTCTGCCTTTAACAAAAAAAACACCAGACCACAGGGCATCCCAAACCTGCACATAGCCTCTCTGTTATACTAAATACGCTTGTTCATCCTTCCTCAGATTATTCAAAGTATTTCATTTTGAATTGGTTTTTGGTCTGCCTTTAAAAAAAAAAAAACAGGCTGCAGGGCATCCCAAACCTGCACTTAGCAGCCTATCTGTTATACTAAATACGCTTGTTGATCCTCCTCAGCTTAATCAAAGTATAGCATTTTGAATTGGATTTTGTCCTGCTGCCAAAACACTAGGCCGCAGGGCATCCCAAACCTGCACTTAGCAGCCTATCTGTTATACTAAATATGCTTGTTCATCCTTCCTCAGCTTAATCAAAGTATTGCATTTTGAATTGGTTTTTAGTCTGCCTTTAACAAAAAAAACACCAGGCCGCAGGGCATCCCAAACCTGCATTAGGCAGCCTATCTACTAAATACGCTTGTTGATCCTTCCTCAGCTTAATCAAAGTATTGCATTTTGAATTGGTATTTGGTCTGCCTTTAACAAAAGAAGCACCAGGCCGCAGGGCATCCCAAACCTGCACTTAGCAGCCTATCTTTTATACTAAATACGCTTGTTGATCCTTCCTCAGCTTAATCAAAGTATTGAATTTTGATTGGTTTTTGGTCTGCCTTTAACAAAAAAAAACACCAGGCCGCAGGGCATCCCAAACCTGCATTAGGCAGCCTATCTGTTATATTAAATACGCTTGTTGATCCTTCCTCAGCTTAATCAAAGTATTGCATTTTGAATTGGTTTTTGGTCTGCCTTTAACAAAAAAAACACCAGGCCGCAGGGCATCCCAAACCTGCATTAGGCAGCCAATCTGTTATACTAAATTCGCTTGTTGATCCTTCCTCAGCTTAATCAAAGTATTGCATTTTGAATTGGTTTTTGGTCTGCCTTTAACAAAAAAAACACCAGGCCGCAGGGCATCCCAAACCTGCATTAGGCAGCCTATCTATTATACTAAACATGCTTGTTGATCCTTCCTTAGCTTAATCAAAGTATTGCATTTTGAATTGGTTTTTGGTCTGCCTTTAACAAAAAAAACACCAGGCCGCAAGGCATCCCAAACCTGCATTTAGCAGCCTGTTATATTAAATACGCTTGTTCATCCTTCCTCAGCTTAATCAAAGTATTGCATTTTTAATTGGTTTTTGTCCTGCTGCCAAAACACTAGGCCGCAGGGCATCCCAAACCTGCATTTAGCAGCCTATCTGTTATACTAAATACGCTTGTTGATCCTCCTCAGCTTAATCAAAGTATTTCATTTTGAATTGGTTTTTGGTCTGCCTTTAACAAAAAAAACACCAGGCCACAGGGCATCCCAAACCTGCACTTAGGAGCCTGTTATATTAAATACGCTTGTTCATCCTTCCTCAGATTAATCAAAGTATTGCATTTTTAATTGGTTTTTGTCCTGCTGCCAAAACACTAGGCCGCAGGGCATCCCAAACCGGCACTTAGCAGCCTATCTGTTATACTAAATATGCTTGTTGATCCTCCTCAGCTTAATCAAAGTATTTCATTTTGAATTGGTTTTTGGTCTGCCTTTTAACAAAAAAAACACCAGACCACAGGGCATCCCAAACCTGCACTTAGCAGCCTATCTGTTATACTAAATACGCTTGTTCATCCTTCCTCAGATTATTCAAAGTATTTCATTTTGAATTGTTTTTTGGTCTGCCTTTAACAAAAAAAAACACCAGGCCGCAGGGCATCCCAAACCTGCATTAGGCAGCCTATCTGTTATATTAAATACGCTTGTTGATCCTTCCTCAGCTTAATCAAAGTATTGCATTTTGAATTGGTTTTTGGTCTGCCTTTAACAAAAAAAACACCAGGCCGCAGGGCATCCCAAACCTGCATTAGGCAGCCAATCTGTTATACTAAATTCGCTTGTTGATCCTTCCTCAGCTTAATCAAAGTATTGCATTTTGAATTGGTTTTTGGTCTGCCTTTAACAAAAAAAACACCAGGCCGCAGGGCATCCCAAACCTGCATTAGGCAGCCTATCTATTATACTAAACATGCTTGTTGATCCTTCCTTAGCTTAATCAAAGTATTGCATTTTGAATTGGTTTTTGGTCTGCCTTTAACAAAAAAAACACCAGGCCGCAAGGCATCCCAAACCTGCATTTAGCAGCCTGTTATATTAAATACGCTTGTTCATCCTTCCTCAGCTTAATCAAAGTATTGCATTTTTAATTGGTTTTTGTCCTGCTGCCAAAACACTAGGCCGCAGGGCATCCCAAACCTGCATTTAGCAGCCTATCTGTTATACTAAATACGCTTGTTGATCCTCCTCAGCTTAATCAAAGTATTTCATTTTTAATTGGTTTTTGGTCTGCCTTTAACAAAAAAAACACCAGGCCACAGGGCATCCCAAACCTGCACTTAGGAGCCTGTTATATTAAATACGCTTGTTCATCCTTCCTCAGATTAATCAAAGTATTGCATTTTTAATTGGTTTTTGTCCTGCTGCCAAAACACTAGGCCGCAGGGCATCCCAAACCGGCACTTAGCAGCCTATCTGTTATACTAAATATGCTTGTTGATCCTCCTCAGCTTAATCAAAGTATTTCATTTTGAATTGGTTTTTGGTCTGCCTTTTAACAAAAAAAACACCAGACCACAGGGCATCCCAAACCTGCACTTAGCAGCCTATCTGTTATACTAAATACGCTTGTTCATCCTTCCTCAGATTATTCAAAGTATTTCATTTTGAATTGTTTTTTGGTCTGCCTTTAACAAAAAAAAAAAAAAAACAGGCTGCAGGGCATCCCAAACCTGCACTTAGCAGCCTATCTGTTATACTAAATACGCTTGTTGGTCCTCCTCAGCTTAATCAAAGTATTTCATTTTGAATTGGTTTTTGGTCTGCCTTTAACAAAAAAAACACCAGACCACAGGGCATCCCAAACCTGCACTTAGGAGCCTGTTATACTAAATAAGCTTGTTCATCCTTCCTCAGATTAATCAAAGTATTTCATTTTGAATTGGTTTTTGATCTGCCTTTAACAAAAAAAAAAACAGGCCGCAGGGCATTCCAAACCTGCACTTAGCAGCCTATCTGTTATACTAAATACACTTGTTGTTCTTTCTCAGCTCAATCAAAGTATTGAATTTTGAATTGGTTTTTGGTCTGCCTTTAACAAAAAAAAACACAAGGCCGCAGGGCATCCCAAACCTGCATTTAGCAGCCTATCTGTTATATTAAATACGCTTGTTCATCCTTCCTCAGCTTAATCAAAGTATTGCATTTTGAATTGGATTTTGTCCTGCTGCCAAAACACTATGCCGCAGGGCATCCCAAACCTGCACTTAGCAGACTATCTGTTATACTAAATACGCTTGTTGATCCTCCTCAGCTTAATCAAAGTATTTCATTTTGAATTGGTTTTTGGTCTGCCTTTAACAAAAAAAACACCAGGCCACAGGGCATCCCAAACCTGCACTTAGGAGCCTGTTATACTAAATATGCTTGTTCATCCTTCCTCAGATTAATCAAAGTATTTCATTTTGAATTGGTTTTTGGTCTGCCTTTAACAAAAAAAACACTAGGCCGCAGGGCATCCCAAACCTGCACTTAGCAGCCTATCTGTTATATTAAATACGCTTGTTCATCCTTCCTCAGCTTAATCAAAGTATTGCATTTTGAATTGGATTTTGTCCTGCTGCCAAAACACTATGCCGCAGGGCATCCCAAACCTGCACTTAGCAGCCTATCTGTTATACTAAATACGCTTGTTGATCCTCCTCAGCTTAATCAAAGTATTTCATTTTGAATTGGTTTTTGGTCTGCCTTTAACAAAAAAAACACCAGGCCACAGGGCATCCCAAACCTGCACTTAGGAGCCTGTTATATTAAATACGCTTGTTCATCCTTCCTCAGATTAATCAAAGTATTGCATTTTTAATTGGTTTTTGTCCTGCTGCCAAAACACTAGGCCGCAGGGCATCCCAAACCGGCACTTAGCAGCCTATCTGTTATACTAAATATGCTTGTTGATCCTCCTCAGCTTAATCAAAGTATTTCATTTTGAATTGGTTTTTGGTCTGCCTTTAACAAAAAAAACACCAGACCACAGGGCATCCCAAACCTGCACTTAGCAGCCTATCTGTTATACTAAATACGCTTGTTCATCCTTCCTCAGATTATTCAAAGTATTTCATTTTGAATTGTTTTTTGGTCTGCCTTTAACAAAAAAAAAAAAAAAACAGGCTGCAGGGCATCCCAAACCTGCACTTAGCAGCCTATCTGTTATACTAAATACACTTGTTGATCCTCCTCAGCTTAATCAAATTATTTCATTTTGAATTGGTTTTTGGTCTGCCTTTAACAAAAAAAACACCAGACCACAGGGCATCCCAAACCTGCACTTAGGAGCCTGTTATACTAAATAAGCTTGTTCATCCTTCCTCAGATTAATCAAAGTATTTCATTTTGAATTGGTGTTTGATCTGCCTTTAACAAAAAAAAAACAGGCCGCAGGGCATTCCAAACCTGCACTTAGCAGCCTATCTGTTATACTAAATACACTTGTTGTTCTTTCTCAGCTCAATCAAAGTATTGAATTTTGAATTGGTTTTTGGTCTGCCTTTAACAAAAAAAACACAAGGCCGCAGGGCATCCCAAACCTGCATTTAGCAGCCTATCTGTTATATTAAATACGCTTGTTCATCCTTCCTCAGCTTAATCAAAGTATTGCATTTTGAATTGGATTTTGTCCTGCTGCCAAAACACTATGCCGCAGGGCATCCCAAACCTGCACTTAGCAGCCTATCTGTTATACTAAATACGCTTGTTGATCCTCCTCAGCTTAATCAAAGTATTTCATTTTGAATTGGTTTTTGGTCTGCCTTTAACAAAAAAAACACCAGGCCACAGGGCATCCCAAACCTGCACTTAGGAGCCTGTTATACTAAATACGCTTGTTCATCCTTCCTCAGATTAATCAAAGTATTTCATTTTGAATTGGTTTTTGGTCTGCCTTTAACAAAAAAAACACTAGGCCGCAGGGCATCCCAAACCTGCACTTAGCAGCCTATCTGTTATATTAAATACGCTTGTTCATCCTTCCTCAGCTTAATCAAAGTATTGCATTTTTAATTAGTTTTTGGTCTGCCTTTAACAAAAAAAAACAGGCCGCAGGGCATCCCAAACCTGCATTTAGCAGCCTATCTGTTATATTAAATACGTTTGTTCATCCTTCCTCAGCTAATTCAAAGTATTGCATTTTGAATTGGTTTTTGTTCTGCTGCCAAAACACTAGACCGCACGGCATCCCAAACCTGCACTTAGCAGCCTATCTGTTATACTAAATACGCTTGTTGATCCTCCTCAGCTTAATCAAAGTATTTCATTTTGAATTGGTTTTTGGTCTGCCTTTAGCAAAAAAAAAACACCAGGCCACAGGGCATCCCAAACCTGCATTTAGCAGCCTATCTGTTATATTAAATACGCTTGTTCATCCTTCCTCAGCTTAATCAAAGTATTTCATTTTGAATTGGTTTTTGGTCTGCCTTTAACAAAAAAAACACCAGACCACAGGGCATCCCAAACCTGCACATAGCCTCTCTGTTATACTAAATACGCTTGTTCACCCTTCCTCAGAATATTCAAAGTATTTCATTTTGAATTGGTTTTTGGTCTGCCTTTAAAAAAAAAAACAGGCTGCAGGGCATCCCAAACCTGCACTTAGCAGCCTATCTGTTATACTAAATACGCTTGTTGATCCTCCTCAGCTTAATCAAAGTATAGCATTTTGAATTGGATTTTGTCCTGCTGCCAAAACACTAGGCCGCAGGGCATCCCAAACCTGCACTTAGCAGCCTATCTGTTATACTAAATATGCTTGTTCATCCTTCCTCAGCTTAATCAAAGTATTGCATTTTGAATTGGTTTTTAGTCTGCCTTTAACAAAAAAAAAAACACCAGGCCGCAGGGCATCCCAAACCTGCATTAGGCAGCCTATCTACTAAATACGCTTGTTGATCCTTCCTCAGCTTAATCAAAGTATTGCATTTTGAATTGGTATTTGGTCTGCCTTTAACAAAAGAAGCACCAGGCCGCAGGGCATCCCAAACCTGCACTTAGCAGCCTATCTTTTATACTAAATACGCTTGTTGATCCTTCCTCAGCTTAATCAAAGTATTGAATTTTGATTGGTTTTTGGTCTGCCTTTAACAAAAAAAAACACCAGGCCGCAGGGCATCCCAAACCTGCATTAGGCAGCCTATCTGTTATATTAAATACACTTGTTGATCCTTCCTCAGCTTAATCAAAGTATTGCATTTTGAATTGGTTTTTGGTCTGCCTTTAACAAAAAAAACACCAGGCCGCAGGGCATCCCAAACCTGCATTAGGCAGCCAATCTGTTATACTAAATTCGCTTGTTGATCCTTCCTCAGCTTAATCAAAGTATTGCATTTTGAATTGGTTTTTGGTCTGCCTTTAACAAAAAAAACACCAGGCCGCAGGGCATCCCAAACCTGCATTAGGCAGCCTATCTATTATACTAAACATGCTTGTTGATCCTTCCTTAGCTTAATCAAAGTATTGCATTTTGAATTGGTTTTTGGTCTGCCTTTAACAAAAAAAACACCAGGCAGCAAGGCATCCCAAACCTGCATTTAGCAGCCTGTTATATTAAATACGCTTGTTCATCCTTCCTCAGCTTAATCAAAGTATTGCATTTTTAATTGGTTTTTGTCCTGCTGCCAAAACACTAGGCCGCAGGGCATCCCAAACCTGCATTTAGCAGCCTATCTGTTATACTAAATACGCTTGTTGATCCTCCTCAGCTTAATCAAAGTATTTCATTTTGAATTGGTTTTTGGTCTGCCTTTAACAAAAAAAACACCAGGCCACAGGGCATCCCAAACCTGCACTTAGGAGCCTGTTATATTAAATACGCTTGTTCATCCTTCCTCAGATTAATCAAAGTATTGCATTTTTAATTGGTTTTTGTCCTGCTGCCAAAACACTAGGCCGCAGGGCATCCCAAACCGGCACTTAGCAGCCTATCTGTTATACTAAATATGCTTGTTGATCCTCCTCAGCTTAATCAAAGTATTTCATTTTGAATTGGTTTTTGGTCTGCCTTTTAACAAAGAAAACACCAGACCACAGGGCATCCCAAACCTGCACTTAGCAGCCTATCTGTTATACTAAATACGCTTGTTCATCCTTCCTCAGATTATTCAAAGTATTTCATTTTGAATTGTTTTTTGGTCTGCCTTTAACAAAAAAAAAAAAAAAACAGGCTGCAGGGCATCCCAAACCTGCACTTAGCAGCCTATCTGTTATACTAAATACGCTTGTTGGTCCTCCTCAGCTTAATCAAAGTATTTCATTTTGAATTGGTTTTTGGTCTGCCTTTAACAAAAAAAACACCAGACCACAGGGCATCCCAAACCTGCACTTAGGAGCCTGTTATACTAAATAAGCTTGTTCATCCTTCCTCAGATTAATCAAAGTATTTCATTTTGAATTGGTTTTTGATCTGCCTTTAACAAAAAAAAAAACAGGCCGCAGGGCATTCCAAACCTGCACTTAGCAGCCTATCTGTTATACTAAATACACTTGTTGTTCTTTCTCAGCTCAATCAAAGTATTGAATTTTGAATTGGTTTTTGGTCTGCCTTTAACAAAAAAAAACACAAGGCCGCAGGGCATCCCAAACCTGCATTTAGCAGCCTATCTGTTATATTAAATACGCTTGTTCATCCTTCCTCAGCTTAATCAAAGTATTGCATTTTGAATTGGATTTTGTCCTGCTGCCAAAACACTATGCCGCAGGGCATCCCAAACCTGCACTTAGCAGCCTATCTGTTATACTAAATACGCTTGTTGATCCTCCTCAGCTTAATCAAAGTATTTCATTTTGAATTGGTTTTTGGTCTGCCTTTAACAAAAAAAACACCAGGCCACAGGGCATCCCAAACCTGCACTTAGGAGCCTGTTATACTAAATACGCTTGTTCATCCTTCCTCAGATTAATCAAAGTATTTCATTTTGAATTGGTTTTTGGTCTGCCTTTAACAAAAAAAACACTAGGCCGCAGGGCATCCCAAACCTGCACTTAGCAGCCTATCTGTTATATTAAATACGCTTGTTCATCCTTCCTCAGCTTAATCAAAGTATTGCATTTTTAATTAGTTTTTGGTCTGCCTTTAACAAAAAAAAACAGGCCGCAGGGCATCCCAAACCTGCATTTAGCAGCCTATCTGTTATATTAAATACGTTTGTTCATCCTTCCTCAGCTAATTCAAAGTATTGCATTTTGAATTGGTTTTTGTTCTGCTGCCAAAACACTAGACCGCACGGCATCCCAAACCTGCACTTAGCAGCCTATCTGTTATACTAAATACGCTTGTTGATCCTCCTCAGCTTAATCAAAGTATTTCATTTTGAATTGGTTTTTGGTCTGCCTTTAGCAAAAAAAAAACACCAGGCCACAGGGCATCCCAAACCTGCATTTAGCAGCCTATCTGTTATATTAAATACGCTTGTTCATCCTTCCTCAGCTTAATCAAAGTATTGCATTTTTAATTGGTTTTTGTCCTGCTGCCAAAACACTAGGCCGCAGGGCATCCCAAACCTGCACTTAGCAGCCTATCTGTTATACTAAATACGCTTGTTGATCTCCTTAGCTTAATCAAAGTATTTCATTTTGAATTGGTTTTTGGTCTGCCTTTAACAAAAAAACACCAGACCACAGGGCATCCCAAACCTGCACATAGCCTCTCTGTTATACTAAATACGCTTGTTCACCCTTCCTCAGATTATTCAAAGTATTTCATTTTGAATTGGTTTTTGGTCTGCCTTTAAAAAAAAAAACAGGCTGCAGGGCATCCCAAACCTGCACTTAGCAGCCTATCTGTTATACTAAATACGCTTGTTGATCCTCCTCAGCTTAATCAAAGTATAGCATTTTGAATTGGATTTTGTCCTGCTGCCAAAACACTAGGCCGCAGGGCATCCCAAACCTGCACTTAGCAGCCTATCTGTTATACTAAATATGCTTGTTCATCCTTCCTCAGATTATTCAAAGTATTTCATTTTGAATTGTTTTTTGGTCTGCCTTTAACAAAAAAAACACCAGGCCACAGGGCATCCCAAACCTGCACTTAGGAGCCTGTTATACTAAATACGCTTGTTCATCCTTCCTCAGATTAATCAAAGTATTTCATTTTGAATTGGTTTTTGGTCTGCCTTTAACAAAAAAAACACTAGGCCGCAGGGCATCCCAAACCTGCACTTAGCAGCCTATCTGTTATATTAAATACGCTTGTTCATCCTTCCTCAGCTTAATCAAAGTATTGCATTTTGAATTGGATTTTGTCCTGCTGCCAAAACACTATGCCGCAGGGCATCCCAAACCTGCACTTAGCAGCCTATCTGTTATACTAAATACGCTTGTTGATCCTCCTCAGCTTAATCAAAGTATTTCATTTTGAATTGGTTTTTGGTCTGCCTTTAACAAAAAAAACACCAGGCCACAGGGCATCCCAAACCTGCACTTAGGAGCCTGTTATATTAAATACGCTTGTTCATCCTTCCTCAGATTAATCAAAGTATTGCATTTTTAATTGGTTTTTGTCCTGCTGCCAAAACACTAGGCCGCAGGGCATCCCAAACCGGCACTTAGCAGCCTATCTGTTATACTAAATATGCTTGTTGATCCTCCTCAGCTTAATCAAAGTATTTCATTTTGAATTGGTTTTTGGTCTGCCTTTAACAAAAAAAACACCAGACCACAGGGCATCCCAAACCTGCACTTAGCAGCCTATCTGTTATACTAAATACGCTTGTTCATCCTTCCTCAGATTATTCAAAGTATTTCATTTTGAATTGTTTTTTGGTCTGCCTTTAACAAAAAAAAAAAAAACAGGCTGCAGGGCATCCCAAACCTGCACTTAGCAGCCTATCTGTTATACTAAATACACTTGTTGATCCTCCTCAGCTTAATCAAATTATTTCATTTTGAATTGGTTTTTGGTCTGCCTTTAACAAAAAAAACACCAGACCACAGGGCATCCCAAACCTGCACTTAGGAGCCTGTTATACTAAATAAGCTTGTTCATCCTTCCTCAGATTAATCAAAGTATTTCATTTTGAATTGGTGTTTGATCTGCCTTTAACAAAAAAAAAACAGGCCGCAGGGCATTCCAAACCTGCACTTAGCAGCCTATCTGTTATACTAAATACACTTGTTGTTCTTTCTCAGCTCAATCAAAGTATTGAATTTTGAATTGGTTTTTGGTCTGCCTTTAACAAAAAAAACACAAGGCCGCAGGGCATCCCAAACCTGCATTTAGCAGCCTATCTGTTATATTAAATACGCTTGTTCATCCTTCCTCAGCTTAATCAAAGTATTGCATTTTGAATTGGATTTTGTCCTGCTGCCAAAACACTATGCCGCAGGGCATCCCAAACCTGCACTTAGCAGCCTATCTGTTATACTAAATACGCTTGTTGATCCTCCTCAGCTTAATCAAAGTATTTCATTTTGAATTGGTTTTTGGTCTGCCTTTAACAAAAAAAACACCAGGCCACAGGGCATCCCAAACCTGCACTTAGGAGCCTGTTATACTAAATACGCTTGTTCATCCTTCCTCAGATTAATCAAAGTATTTCATTTTGAATTGGTTTTTGGTCTGCCTTTAACAAAAAAAACACTAGGCCGCAGGGCATCCCAAACCTGCACTTAGCAGCCTATCTGTTATATTAAATACGCTTGTTCATCCTTCCTCAGCTTAATCAAAGTATTGCATTTTTAATTAGTTTTTGGTCTGCCTTTAACAAAAAAAAACAGGCCGCAGGGCATCCCAAACCTGCATTTAGCAGCCTATCTGTTATATTAAATACGTTTGTTCATCCTTCCTCAGCTAATTCAAAGTATTGCATTTTGAATTGGTTTTTGTTCTGCTGCCAAAACACTAGACCGCACGGCATCCCAAACCTGCACTTAGCAGCCTATCTGTTATACTAAATACGCTTGTTGATCCTCCTCAGCTTAATCAAAGTATTTCATTTTGAATTGGTTTTTGGTCTGCCTTTAGCAAAAAAAAAACACCAGGCCACAGGGCATCCCAAACCTGCATTTAGCAGCCTATCTGTTATATTAAATACGCTTGTTCATCCTTCCTCAGCTTAATCAAAGTATTGCATTTTTAATTGGTTTTTGTCCTGCTGCCAAAACACTAGGCCGCAGGGCATCCCAAACCTGCACTTAGCAGCCTATCTGTTATACTAAATACGCTTGTTGATCTCCTTAGCTTAATCAAAGTATTTCATTTTGAATTGGTTTTTGGTCTGCCTTTAACAAAAAAAACACCAGACCACAGGGCATCCCAAACCTGCACATAGCCTCTCTGTTATACTAAATACGCTTGTTCACCCTTCCTCAGATTATTCAAAGTATTTCATTTTGAATTGGTTTTTGGTCTGCCTTTAAAAAAAAAACAGGCTGCAGGGCATCCCAAACCTGCACTTAGCAGCCTATCTGTTATACTAAATACGCTTGTTGATCCTCCTCAGCTTAATCAAAGTATAGCATTTTGAATTGGATTTTGTCCTGCTGCCAAAACACTAGGCCGCAGGGCATCCCAAACCTGCACTTAGCAGCCTATCTGTTATACTAAATATGCTTGTTCATCCTTCCTCAGCTTAATCAAAGTATTGCATTTTGAATTGGTTTTTAGTCTGCCTTTAACAAAAAAAAAAACACCAGGCCGCAGGGCATCCCAAACCTGCATTAGGCAGCCTATCTACTAAATACGCTTGTTGATCCTTCCTCAGCTTAATCAAAGTATTGCATTTTGAATTGGTATTTGGTCTGCCTTTAACAAAAGAAGCACCAGGCCGCAGGGCATCCCAAACCTGCACTTAGCAGCCTATCTTTTATACTAAATACGCTTGTTGATCCTTCCTCAGCTTAATCAAAGTATTGAATTTTGATTGGTTTTTGGTCTGCCTTTAACAAAAAAAAACACCAGGCCGCAGGGCATCCCAAACCTGCATTAGGCAGCCTATCTGTTATATTAAATACACTTGTTGATCCTTCCTCAGCTTAATCAAAGTATTGCATTTTGAATTGGTTTTTGGTCTGCCTTTAACAAAAAAAACACCAGGCCGCAGGGCATCCCAAACCTGCATTAGGCAGCCAATCTGTTATACTAAATTTGCTTGTTGATCTTTCCTCAGCTTAATCAAAATATTGCATTTTGAATTGGTTTTTGGTCTGCCTTTAACAAAAAAAACACCAGGCCGCAGGGCATCCCAAACCTGCATTAGGCAGCCTATCTATTATACTAAACATGCTTGTTGATCCTTCCTTAGCTTAATCAAAGTATTGCATTTTGAATTGGTTTTTGGTCTGCCTTTAACAAAAAAAACACCAGGCCGCAAGGCATCCCAAACCTGCATTTAGCAGCCTGTTATATTAAATACGCTTGTTCATCCTTCCTCAGCTTAATCAAAGTATTGCATTTTTAATTGGTTTTTGTCCTGCTGCCAAAACACTAGGCCGCAGGGCATCCCAAACCTGCATTTAGCAGCCTATCTGTTATACTAAATACGCTTGTTGATCCTCCTCAGCTTAATCAAAGTATTTCATTTTGAATTGGTTTTTGGTCTGCCTTTAACAAAAAAAACACCAGGCCACAGGGCATCCCAAACCTGCACTTAGGAGCCTGTTATATTAAATACGCTTGTTCATCCTTCCTCAGATTAATCAAAGTATTGCATTTTTAATTGGTTTTTGTCCTTCTGCCAAAACACTAGGCCGCAGGGCATCCCAAACCGGCACTTAGCAGCCTATCTGTTATACTAAATATGCTTGTTGATCCTCCTCAGCTTAATCAAAGTATTTCATTTTGAATTGGTTTTTGGTCTGCCTTTTAACAAAAAAAACACCAGACCACAGGGCATCCCAAACCTGCACTTAGCAGCCTATCTGTTATACTAAATACGCTTGTTCATCCTTCCTCAGATTATTCAAAGTATTTCATTTTGAATTGTTTTTTGGTCTGCCTTTAACAAAAAAAAAAAAAAAACAGGCTGCAGGGCATCCCAAACCTGCACTTAGCAGCCTATCTGTTATACTAAATACACTTGTTGATCCTCCTCAGCTTAATCAAAGTATTTCATTTTGAATTGGTTTTTGGTCTGCCTTTAACAAAAAAAACACCAGACCACAGGGCATCCCAAACCTGCACTTAGGAGCCTGTTATACTAAATAAGCTTGTTCATCCTTCCTCAGATTAATCAAAGTATTTCATTTTGAATTGGTTTTTGATCTGCCTTTAACAAAAAAAAAAACAGGCCGCAGGGCATTCCAAACCTGCACTTAGCAGCCTATCTGTTATACTAAATACACTTGTTGTTCTTTCTCAGCTCAATCAAAGTATTGAATTTTGAATTGGTTTTTGGTCTGCCTTTAACAAAAAAAAACACAAGGCCGCAGGGCATCCCAAACCTGCATTTAGCAGCCTATCTGTTATATTAAATACGCTTGTTCATCCTTCCTCAGCTTAATCAAAGTATTGCATTTTGAATTGGATTTTGTCCTGCTGCCAAAACACTATGCCGCAGGGCATCCCAAACCTGCACTTAGCAGCCTATCTGTTATACTAAATACGCTTGTTGATCCTCCTCAGCTTAATCAAAGTATTTCATTTTGAATTGGTTTTTGGTCTGCCTTTAACAAAAAAAACACCAGGCCACAGGGCATCCCAAACCTGCACTTAGGAGCCTGTTATACTAAATACGCTTGTTCATCCTTCCTCAGATTAATCAAAGTATTGCATTTTGAATTGGATTTTGTCCTGCTGCCAAAACACTATGCCGCAGGGCATCCCAAACCTGCACTTAGCAGCCTATCTGTTATACTAAATACACTTGTTGATCCTCCTCAGCTTAATCAAAGTATTTCATTTTGAATTGGTTTTTGGTCTGCCTTTAACAAAAAAAACACCAGGCCACAGGGCATCCCAAACCTGCACTTAGGAGCCTGTTATACTAAATACGCTTGTTCATCCTTCCTCAGATTAATCAAAGTATTTCATTTTGAATTGGTTTTTGGTCTGCCTTTAACAAAAAAAACACTAGGCCGCAGGGCATCCCAAACCTGCACTTAGCAGCCTATCTGTTATATTAAATACGCTTGTTCATCCTTCCTCAGCTTAATCAAAGTATTGCATTTTTAATTAGTTTTTGGTCTGCCTTTAACAAAAAAAAAACAGGCCGCAGGGCATCCCAAACCTGCATTTAGCAGCCTATCTGTTATATTAAATACGTTTGTTCATCCTTCCTCAGCTAATTCAAAGTATTGCATTTTGAATTGGTTTTTGTTCTGCTGCCAAAACACTAGACCGCACGGCATCCCAAACCTGCACTTAGCAGCCTATCTGTTATACTAAATACGCTTGTTGATCCTCCTCAGCTTAATCAAAGTATTTCATTTTGAATTGGTTTTTGGTCTGCCTTTAGCAAAAAAAAAACACCAGGCCACAGGGCATCCCAAACCTGCATTTAGCAGCCTATCTGTTATATTAAATACGCTTGTTCATCCTTCCTCAGCTTAATCAAAGTATTGCATTTTTAATTGGTTTTTGTCCTGCTGCCAAAACACTAGGCCGCAGGGCATCCCAAACCTGCACTTAGCAGCCTATCTGTTATACTAAATACGCTTGTTGATCTCCTCAGCTTAATCAAAGTATTTCATTTTGAATTGGTTTTTGGTCTGCCTTTAACAAAAAAAACACCAGACCACAGGGCATCCCAAACCTGCACATAGCCTCTCTGTTATACTAAATACGCTTGTTCATCCTTCCTCAGATTATTCAAAGTATTTCATTTTGAATTGGTTTTTGGTCTGCCTTTAAAAAAAAAACAGGCTGCAGGGCATCCCAAACCTGCACTTAGCAGCCTATCTGTTATACTAAATACGCTTGTTGATCCTCCTCAGCTTAATCAAAGTATAGCATTTTGAATTGGATTTTGTCCTGCTGCCAAAACACTAGGCCGCAGGGCATCCCAAACCTGCACTTAGCAGCCTATCTGTTATACTAAATATGCTTGTTCATCCTTCCTCAGCTTAATCAAAGTATTGCATTTTGAATTGGTTTTTAGTCTGCCTTTAACAAAAAAAAACACCAGGCCGCAGGGCATCCCAAACCTGCATTAGGCAGCCTATCTGTTATACTAAATACGCTTGTTGATCCTTCCTCAGCTTAATCAAAGTATTGCATTTTGAATTGGTATTTGGTCTGCCTTTAACAAAAGAAGCACCAGGCCGCAGGGCATCCCAAACCTGCACTTAGCAGCCTATCTTTTATACTAAATACGCTTGTTGATCCTTCCTCAGCTTAATCAAAGTATTGCATTTTGAATTGGTTTTTGGTCTGCCTTTAACAAAAAAAAACACCAGGCCGCAGGGCATCCCAAACCTGCATTAGGCAGCCTATCTGTTATATTAAATACGCTTGTTGATCCTTCCTCAGCTTAATCAAAGTATTGCATTTTGAATTGGTTTTTGGTCTGCCTTTAACAAAAAAAACACCAGGCCGCAGGGCATCCCAAATAGGGATGAGCGAATCGATCCGGACGAACCCGGATTCGATCCGTATTTCAGGAAAAATTCGATTCGGATCGAATCCGAATTTCCCCGCGATTCGATCACTCGAAGTTTTCCTTTAACATCCATTCATTTACATTTACAGGCATTCTAAGATGGCGGACGGGACATGTCTGGACATGTATCCCGCGCCAGTGCAAGCTGGGGCAGTCACATGCAGCCTATCAGCAGCCAGCATGCCCGGTGACGTCACACAGCGGTATTTAACGGCGGCCATCTTGCTTTTACTCATTTCTCTATTGCATTCGTGAGAGACAGAACGCTGTGTAGCTGAGGGACAGACAGTTAGACAGGCAGGGACAGACAGGGACAGGCTGGAGACAGGCAGGAGACAGACAGGAGACAGACAGAAAGCCAGGGAAAGTTAGGAAAAAACGGAGGCTGTGACAGGGAGATTTTTTTTTTTTTTTCATCCAGCCTGAGTGTTACTAGCTGGCTGACAGGCTTTGTTAGCGTTTTCAGGCTGCTTATAGTAACTAACTGTGCATATATACTGAACTGATCTTAAGTCTGCTGTGAGGCATCCCATTCTGTGACTACACCAGCCTCTGTTTAAGACCATATAAGCATTTGCTCTTATCATATTTGAAATTAGGCCTGATAAAGACACTTTTGCTGGGCATAGCACTACTGGACCCTGCCAGGTGCACTCCTATTTGGGGCATCCCATTCTGTGACTACAGCAGCCTCTGTTTAAGACCATATAAGCATTTGCTCTTATCATATTTGAAATTAGGCCTGATAAAGACACTTTTGCTGGGCAAAGCACTACTGGACCCTGCCAGGTGCACTCCTATTTGGGGCATCCCATTCTGTGACTACAGCAGCCTCTGTTTAAGACCATATAAGCATTTGCTCTTATCATATTTGAAATTAGGCCTGATAAAGACACTTTTGCTGGGCATAGCACTACTGGACCCTGCCAGGTGCACTCCTATTTGGGGCATCCCATTCTGTGACTACAGCAGCCTCTGTTTAAGACCATATAAGCATTTGCTCTTATCATATTTGAAATTAGGCCTGATAAAGACACTTTTGCTGGGCATAGCACTACTGGACCCTGCCAGGTGCACTCCTATTTGGGGCATCCCATTCTGTGACTACAGCAGCCTCTGTTTAAGACCATATAAGCATTTGCTCTTATCATATTTGAAATTAGGCCTGATAAAGACACTTTTGCTGGGCATAGCACTACTGGACCCTGCCAGGTGCACTCCTATTTGGGGCATCCCATTCTGTGACTACAGCAGCCTCTGTTTAAGACCATATAAGCATTTGCTCTTATCATATTTGAAATTAGGCCTGATAAAGACACTTTTGCTGGGCAAAGCACTACTGGACCCTGCCAGGTGCACTCCTATTTGGGGCATCCCATTCTGTGACTACAGCAGCCTCTGTTTAAGACCGTATAACCATTTTCACTTATCATATTTGAAATTAGGCCTGATAAAGACACTTTTGCTGGGCATAGCACTACTGGACCCTGCCAGGTGCACTCCTATTTGGGGCATCCCATTCTGTGACTACAGCAGCCTCTGTTTAAGACCATATAAGCATTTGCTCTTATCATATTTGAAATTAGGCCTGATAAAGACACTTTTGCTGGGCAAAGCACTACTGGACCCTGCCAGGTGCACTCCTATTTGGGGCATCCCATTCTGTGACTACAGCAGCCTCTGTTTAAGACCGTATAACCATTTTCACTTATCATATTTGAAATTAGGCCTGGTAAAGACACTTTTGCTGGGCATAGCACTACTGGACCCTGCCAGGTGCACTCCTATTTGGGGCATCCCATTCTGTGACTACAGCAGCCTCTGTTTAAGACCATATAAGCATTTGCTCTTATCATATTTGAAATTAGGCCTGATAAAGACACTTTTGCTGGGCAAAGCACTACTGGACCCTGCCAGGTGCACTCCTATTTGGGGCATCCCATTCTGTGACTACAGCAGCCTCTGTTTAAGACCATATAAGCATTTGCTCTTATCATATTTGAAATTAGGCCTGATAAAGACACTTTTGCTGGGCAAAGCACTACTGGACCCTGCCAGGTGCACTCCTATTTGGGGCATCCCATTCTGTGACTACAGCAGCCTCTGTTTAAGACCATATAAGCATTTGCTCTTATCATATTTGAAATTAGGCCTGATAAAGACACTTTTGCTGGGCAAAGCACTACTGGACCCTGCCAGGTGCACTCCTATTTGGGGCATCCCATTCTGTGACTACAGCAGCCTCTGTTTAAGACCATATAAGCATTTGCTCTTATCATATTTGAAATTAGGCCTGATAAAGACACTTTTGCTGGGCAAAGCACTACTGGACCCTGCCAGGTGCACTCCTATTTGGGGCATCCCATTCTGTGACTACAGCAGCCTCTGTTTAAGACCATATAAGCATTTGCTCTTATCATATTTGAAATTAGGCCTGATAAAGACACTTTTGCTGGGCAAAGCACTACTGGACCCTGCCAGGTGCACTCCTATTTGGGGCATCCCATTCTGTGACTACAGCAGCCTCTGTTTAAGACCATATAAGCATTTGCTCTTATCATATTTGAAATTAGGCCTGATAAAGACACTTTTGCTGGGCATAGCACTACTGGACCCTGCCAGGTGCACTCCTATTTGGGGCATCCCATTCTGTGACTACAGCAGCCTCTGTTTAAGACCATATAAGCATTTGCTCTTATCATATTTGAAATTAGGCCTGATAAAGACACTTTTGCTGGGCATAGCACTACTGGACCCTGCCAGGTGCACTCCTATTTGGGGCATCCCATTCTGTGACTACAGCAGCCTCTGTTTAAGACCATATAAGCATTTGCTCTTATCATATTTGAAATTAGGCCTGATAAAGACACTTTTGCTGGGCAAAGCACTACTGGACCCTGCCAGGTGCACTCCTATTTGGGGCATCCCATTCTGTGACTACAGCAGCCTCTGTTTAAGACCGTATAACCATTTTCACTTATCATATTTGAAATTAGGCCTGATAAAGACACTTTTGCTGGGCATAGCACTACTGGACCCTGCCAGGTGCACTCCTATTTGGGGCATCCCATTCTGTGACTACAGCAGCCTCTGTTTAAGACCATATAAGCATTTGCTCTTATCATATTTGAAATTAGGCCTGATAAAGACACTTTTGCTGGGCAAAGCACTACTGGACCCTGCCAGGTGCACTCCTATTTGGGGCATCCCATTCTGTGACTACAGCAGCCTCCGTTTAAGACCATATAAGCATTTGCTCTTATCATATTTGAAATTAGGCCTGATAAAGACACTTTTGCTGGGCAAAGCACTACTGGACCCTGCCAGGTGCACTCCTATTTGGGGCATCCCATTCTGTGACTACAGCAGCCTCTGTTTAAGACCATATAAGCATTTGCTCTTATCATATTTGAAATTAGGCCTGATAAAGACACTTTTGCTGGGCAAAGCACTACTGGACCCTGCCAGGTGCACTCCTATTTGGGGCATCCCATTCTGTGACTACAGCAGCCTCTGTTTAAGACCATATAAGCATTTGCTCTTATCATATTTGAAATTAGGCCTGATAAAGACACTTTTGCTGGGCAAAGCACTACTGGACCCTGCCAGGTGCACTCCTATTTGGGGCATCCCATTCTGTGACTACAGCAGCCTCTGTTTAAGACCATATAAGCATTTGCTCTTATCATATTTGAAATTAGGCCTGATAAAGACACTTTTGCTGGGCAAAGCACTACTGGACCCTGCCAGGTGCACTCCTATTTGGGGCATCCCATTCTGTGACTACAGCAGCCTCTGTTTAAGACCATATAAGCATTTGCTCTTATCATATTTGAAATTAGGCCTGATAAAGACACTTTTGCTGGGCAAAGCACTACTGGACCCTGCCAGGTGCACTCCTATTTGGGGCATCCCATTCTGTGACTACAGCAGCCTCTGTTTAAGACCATATAAGCATTTGCTCTTATCATATTTGAAATTAGGCCTGATAAAGACACTTTTGCTGGGCATAGCACTACTGGACCCTGCCAGGTGCACTCCTATTTGGGGCATCCCATTCTGTGACTACAGCAGCCTCTGTTTAAGACCATATAAGCATTTGCTCTTATCATATTTGAAATTAGGCCTGATAAAGACACTTTTGCTGGGCATAGCACTACTGGACCCTGCCAGGTGCACTCCTATTTGGGGCATCCCATTCTGTGACTACAGCAGCCTCTGTTTAAGACCATATAAGCATTTGCTCTTATCATATTTGAAATTAGGCCTGATAAAGACACTTTTGCTGGGCAAAGCACTACTGGACCCTGCCAGGTGCACTCCTATTTGGGGCATCCCATTCTGTGACTACAGCAGCCTCTGTTTAAGACCGTATAACCATTTTCACTTATCATATTTGAAATTAGGCCTGATAAAGACACTTTTGCTCGGCATAGCACTACTGGACCCTGCCAGGTGCACTCCTATTTGGGGCATCCCATTCTGTGACTACAGCAGCCTCTGTTTAAGACCATATAAGCATTTGCTCTTATCATATTTGAAATTAGGCCTGATAAAGACACTTTTGCTGGGCAAAGCACTACTGGACCCTGCCAGGTGCACTCCTATTTGGGGCATCCCATTCTGTGACTACAGCAGCCTCTGTTTAAGACCATATAAGCATTTGCTCTTATCATATTTGAAATTAGGCCTGATAAAGACACTTTTGCTGGGCAAAGCACTACTGGACCCTGCCAGGTGCACTCCTATTTGGGGCATCCCATTCTGTGACTACAGCAGCCTCTGTTTAAGACCATATAAGCATTTGCTCTTATCATATTTGAAATTAGGCCTGATAAAGACACTTTTGCTGGGCAAAGCACTACTGGACCCTGCCAGGTGCACTCCTATTTGGGGCATCCCATTCTGTGACTACAGCAGCCTCTGTTTAAGACCATATAAGCATTTGCTCTTATCATATTTGAAATTAGGCCTGATAAAGACACTTTTGCTGGGCAAAGCACTACTGGACCCTGCCAGGTGCACTCCTATTTGGGGCATCCCATTCTGTGACTACAGCAGCCTCTGTTTAAGACCATATAAGCATTTGCTCTTATCATATTTGAAATTAGGCCTGATAAAGACACTTTTGCTGGGCAAAGCACTACTGGACCCTGCCAGGTGCACTCCTATTTGGGGCATCCCATTCTGTGACTACAGCAGCCTCTGTTTAAGACCATATAAGCATTTGCTCTTATCATATTTGAAATTAGGCCTGACAAAGACACTTTTGCTGGGCAAAGCACTACTGGACCCTGCCAGGTGCACTCCTATTTGGGGCATCCCATTCTGTGACTACAGCAGCCTCTGTTTAAGACCGTATAAGCATTTGCTCTTATCATATTTGAAATTAGGCCTGATAAAGACACTTTTGCTGGGCATAGCACTACTGGACCCTGCCAGGTGCACTCCTATTTGGGGCATCCCATTCTGTGACTACAGCAGCCTCTGTTTAAGACCATATAAGCATTTGCTCTTATCATATTTGAAATTAGGCCTGATAAAGACACTTTTGCTGGGCAAAGCACTACTGGACCCTGCCAGGTGCACTAGTATTTGGGGCATCCCATTCGGTGACTACAGCAGCCTCTGTTAAAGACCATATAAGCATTTGCTCTTATCATATTTGAAATTAGGCCTGATAAAGACACTTTTGCTGGGCATAGCACTACTGGACCCTGCCATGGCATCCCATTCTGTGACTAAAGCAGCCTCTGTTTAAGACCATATAAGCATTTGCTCTTATCATATTTGAAATTAGCCTGATAAAGACACTTTTGCTGGGCATAGCACAACTTGTCCCTGCCATGGCATCCCATTCTGTGACTAAAGCAGCCTCTGTTTAAGACCATATAAGCATTTGCTCTTATCATATTTGAAATTAGCCTGATAAAGACACTTTTGCTGGGCATAGCACTACTTGTCCCTGCCATGGCATCCCATTCTGTGACTACAGCAGCCTCTGTTTAAGACCGTATAACCATTTTCACTTATCATATTTGAAATTAGGCCTGATAAAGACACTTTTGCTGGGCAAAGCACTACTGGACCCTGCCAGGTCCATTCCTGTTGGGGCATCCCATTCTGTGACTAAAGCAGCCTCTGTTTAAGACCATATAAGCATTTGCTCTTATCATATTTGAAATTAGGCCTGATAAAGACACTTTTGCTGGGCATAGCACTACTTGTCCCTGCCAGGGCATCCCATTCTGTGACTACAGCAGCCTCTGTTTAAGACCATATAACCATTTGCTCTTATTATATTTGAAATTAGCCTGATAAAGACACTTTTGCTGGGCATAGCACTACTTGTCCCTGCCAGGTGTACTTACTGCTGGTTTTTAGGGCATCCCATTCTGTGACTACACCAGCCTCTATTTAAGAACCTAACCATTTGCACCTATTCTAATTGAAATTAGGCATGATAAAGACACTTTTGCTGTGCATAGTCTTACTGCTGCCTGCCAGGTGCTCTCTGGTTTTTGGGACATCCCATTCTGTAACATACCATTAGCCTCTGCATTAACTGTAAGCTGCACAGTTATTTAAAGAAATTTGGCCTGTATGAGCCTGCTAACACACTGCTGCTGTGTGCATATATACTGATCTCAAGTCAGCTTTGGGGCATCCCATTCTGTAACATACCATTAGCCTCTGCATTTACTGTAAGCTGCACATTTATTTAAAGAAATTTGGCCTGTATGAGCCTGCTAACACACTGCTGCTGTGTGCATATATACTGATCTCAAGTCTGCTTGGGGCATCCCATTCTGTAACATACCATTAGCCTCTGCATTAACTGTAAGCTGCACAGTTATTTAAAGAAATTTGGCCTGTATGAGCCTGCTAACACACTGCTGCTGTGTGCATATATACTGATCTCAAGTCAGCTTTGGGGCATCCCATTCTGTAACATACCATTAGCCTCTGCATTTACTGTAAGCTGCACATTTATTTAAAGAAATTTGGCCTGTATGAGCCTGCTAACACACTGCTGCTGTGTGCATATATACTGATCTCAAGTCTGCTTGGGGCATCCCATTCTGTAACATACCATTAGCCTCTGCATTAACTGTAAGCTGCACAGTTATTTAAAGAAATTTGGCCTGTATGAGCCTGCTAACACACTGCTGCTGTGTGCATATATACTGATCTCAAGTCAGCTTTGGGGCATCCCATTCTGTAACATACCATTAGCCTCTGCATTTACTGTAAGCTGCACATTTATTTAAAGAAATTTGGCCTGTATGAGCCTGCTAACACACTGCTGCTGTGTGCATATATACTGATCTCAAGTCAGCTTTGGGGCATCCCATTCTGTAACATACCATTAGCCTCTGCATTTACTGTAAGCTGCACATTTATTTAAAGAAATTTGGCCTGTATGAGCCTGCTAACACACTGCTGCTGTGTGCATATATACTGATCTCAAGTCTGCTTGGGGCATCCCATTCTGTAACATACCATTAGCCTCTGCATTAACTGTAAGCTGCACAGTTATTTAAAGAAATTTGGCCTGTATGAGCCTGCTAACACACTGCTGCTGTGTGCATATATACTGATCTCAAGTCAGCTTTGGGGCATCCCATTCTGTAACATACCATTAGCCTCTGCATTTACTGTAAGCTGCACATTTATTTAAAGAAATTTGGCCTGTATGAGCCTGCTAACACACTGCTGCTGTGTGCATATATACTGATCTCAAGTCTGCTTGGGGCATCCCATTCTGTAACATACCATTAGCCTCTGCATTAACTGTAAGCTGCACAGTTATTTAAAGAAATTTGGCCTGTATGAGCCTGCTAACACACTGCTGCTGTGTGCATATATACTGATCTCAAGTCTGCTTGGGGCATCCCATTCTGTAACATACCATTAGCCTCTGCATTAACTGTAAGCTGCACAGTTATTTAAAGAAATTTGGCCTGTATGAGCCTGCTAACACACTGCTGCTGTGTGCATATATACTGATCTCAAGTCTGCTTGGGGCATCCCATTCTGTAACATACCATTAGCCTCTGCATTAACTGTAAGCTGCACAGTTATTTAAAGAAATTTGGCCTGTATGAGCCTGCTAACACACTGCTGCTGTGTGCATATATACTGATCTCAAGTCAGCTTTGGGGCATCCCATTCTGTAACATACCATTAGCCTCTGCATTTACTGTAAGCTGCACATTTATTTAAAGAAATTTGGCCTGTATGAGCCTGCTAACACACTGCTGCTGTGTGCATATATACTGATCTCAAGTCTGCTTGGGGCATCCCATTCTGTAACATACCATTAGCCTCTGCATTAACTGTAAGCTGCACAGTTATTTAAAGAAATTTGGCCTGTATGAGCCTGCTAACACACTGCTGCTGTGTGCATATATACTGATCTCAAGTCAGCTTTGGGGCATCCCATTCTGTAACATACCATTAGCCTCTGCATTTACTGTAAGCTGCACATTTATTTAAAGAAATTTGGCCTGTATGAGCCTGCTAACACACTGCTGCTGTGTGCATATATACTGATCTCAAGTCTGCTTGGGGCATCCCATTCTGTAACATACCATTAGCCTCTGCATTAACTGTAAGCTGCACAGTTATTTAAAGAAATTTGGCCTGTATGAGCCTGCTAACACACTGCTGCTGTGTGCATATATACTGATCTCAAGTCAGCTTTGGGGCATCCCATTCTGTAACATACCATTAGCCTCTGCATTTACTGTAAGCTGCACATTTATTTAAAGAAATTTGGCCTGTATGAGCCTGCTAACACACTGCTGCTGTGTGCATATATACTGATCTCAAGTCTGCTTGGGGCATCCCATTCTGTAACATACCATTAGCCTCTGCATTTACTGTAAGCTGCACAGTTATTTAAAGAAATTTGGCCTGTATGAGCCTGCTAACACACTGCTGCTGTGTGCATATATACTGATCTCAAGTCTGCTTGGGGCATCCCATTCTGTAACATAACATAACCTACCTACCATACTAAGCAGCTCTCTTATTTAAACTAAGCAGGCCTCTTGGAGGCTGAGTGTCCACTTTTGGGTGTGCATTTATATTCGGTTTCATATACAGTGGGGTATCCCAATTTGTAAGATAACCTACCCCAACCATGTAAACTAAATAGGCCTGTTGCAGCCTGAGTTTCTCTGCTTGCGTATGGCCTGCATTACAATCTGTCTCTTTCAATGACACTGCTGCCTGGGGTATCCCAATTTGTAAGATAACCTACCCCAATCATGTAAACTAAAGGTTACGTCCTTCCAGAAGGAAAACTTATGCCGAACACTATTTTTGTTAGGGGCATTGACCTTTGGATTGATCGGCATGAAATTAATTTTTTTTTTTCAAAGTATGGCGCTGTGAAGAAGGTCAAAATGATGTCTCATACTTGGATTATTGTTACTTTTTGTTCAGCTTGAAATATAACAGGCCACACGGGCATCCCAAGGCACATGCTATTTGTTATACAACATAAGCGTTGATCAGGCTACTTCAGTTTGCACTTGTTTTTGACTGATTTTAATAAACCAGGCCGCAGGGCACCCCAAAGCTGCACCTTGCACCCTATCTGGTATACAACATAAGCGTTGATCAGCATCAGCTTCATTAAGCTACTTCAGTTTGCACTTCCTTTTTGACTGCTTTCATTTAACCAGGCCGCAGGGCACCCCAAAGCTGCACCTTGCACCCTACCTGTTTATACTAAATAAGCATCTACAGCCTCAGCTTTATTAAGTTATTGCATTTTGAATTGGTTTTGGTCTGCTTTAAATACACCAGGCCGCAGGGCATCCCAAACCTGCATGTTGCACCCCATCTGTTATACTAAATAAGCGTTGATCAGCATCAGCTTTATTAAGCTATTGCATTTTGCATTGGTTTTTGTACTGCTGCCAAAACACTAGCCCATATGGGCATCCCAAACCAGCACATGTCACCCTATCTGTTATACTAAATAAGCTTCTACAGGCCCTTTTTTTATTTATTTATTTTTATTTATATAGAGCTGCAATAGCTTATATTGTGAGGTTAATTTGCCATTTTGCAGCATAATATAGAGCAGCCCCTGTGTAAATCTAAGGGGCAATAGCTTATATAGTGAGGTAAATTTGCCATTTTGCTTCGTTATATAGAGCAGCCCAGTTGCCATCTAAATCAACTACTGTCCGGCCAGTACAGCTTTTCCAGGGCAAACTCTGCTAGTTGCGGGCACAAGTCAAGTTTGGCTTCCCAGCAAATCCAGTGGATCTTGAAGGTGTGTTGGCATGGTCATGTCAAGGTATGACATGACCTGCTGTTTGAGGTCCAGCTCCAGGTCTTCCTGCTGCTCATGAGTAGACTCACTATGCGGGTGTAGAAAGCTACTCACTAGCGACTGAAGACTGAGGCTGCTGCTGATGGAGCTGCTGCTGCTGCTCCTTCCACCCCCCCAGCAGCCATGGCAGTGGAAGGTGATCGCAGACTTCCCCCCGAGTCAGACCTGCGGGAGTATGGGCCATGGCGCAGATAGACATCGCCCAACTGACTACGTGGGATGTCTCTGTAGTAGGTCAGTTTGTCCTCCCTCTCAGTGGGCGTAAAAAATGCCCCCATTTTGTGCCAGAAGCGAGGGTCCAATAAGTTGGAGAGCCAGAAGTCTTCCCGCTGACAAATGGAGACAATTCTGCGCTCACTAGTACGCATGCATGTGAGCATGCATCGTGCCATTTGTGCAAGTGACTCGGAGGGACTACCTGTCTCCATCTCCACTGTAAACTGCCATGGTGTGTCTGGGTCCTCTGTCTCGCCTTACTCACAACCCTCTAGCTCCTGTGGCTGCACCTCCTCTCCTGTCAGATGACTAGATAAAATGGTCATTTTGTGAAACCTAAACTGTGGTTTGCTGTGCCCCACCCCCTCCTCCTCCTCCACTTCAGCCCCCACAGGCTTCATGTGGCTGTGAAATGTATGTGCCATGTCTCCAGTGCCCTGACCAGCCATGCTTTCCAACATATGTTGTAGTACATGAAGCAGTGGAATCTCATCGTTCATCTCATAGTCCTGGCAACTGACTAATAATGTAGCTTCCTCAAAGGGCCTGAGCAAACGGTCGGTGTCACGTATGAGCTGCCAATGGTTTACATTGAATTTACACAGGGGTGTCCCCCTATCCGTTTGGATCATCCAGAAATCCGTGATGGCTTTTCTCTGTTCCTATAGTGCAGTGGTCCTCAACCCTGTCCTCAAGGCCCACCAACATGTCATGTTTTTTGGATCTCCAAATAGCCAGCTCTATTGCTCTGCAGCTGCACTAATTACTCCACCTGAGCATCTTTGTGGAGATCTGCAAAGCCTGGCCTGTTGGTGGGCCTTGAGGACAGGGTTGGGGACCACTGCTATAGTGGATCCTGCATATGGAGGGTGGAATTCCAACGGGTGGAAACATCGCAAATCAGACTATAGTGGGGTACACCGTTGTGACGCTGAGGCTCAATAAGGTTGTGCTTGGTGGTGTAGGAGTGCCAGAAGTGCATGCTAACTTTCTTTCCTGTTGTTCGGATGTCTTTCAGATGGGGGCAAGACTTCAAAACTAGACTGAACACGTGTGCCATGTCAGGACGCATGACTCTGGCTTCCTTGTCGCAGCGCAAACAAGATGTTCTTCCAAGTGTCAGTCACCATGGGTCCAAATTTGCAGTTTTCGTGGATTAAGCAATGCTTTCATGGATTGAGTTCTCATTTTTAGTAGTTCCTCCCATGTGTGACTCTGATGGTCAAGGAAAACCATGTGAAGAACAGCGTGAAACCACAATCACCAAGGGGGCCTAAAAGGATATATATTGTCCACCATGAGTCTATAGTTACAGCTCCAGGCGTAGACAACACTGTGCACTTTGGTACACACTGACAGGCTAAAGGACTGGCCCACCTTCTGTTCAACAACCATGCCATGTGACTCTCCACCTCGGCTCGGCACAAGCCATCAGTTCTCTGAAAGGTCCACCACTGGGTAATGCAGCAGGCTGGACTTATGGTGACGCTGTCTGAGAGGAGAAATCCCTCAGACATCAAGATTAAAAATTCCAAGAATTTTTGAGGGCTAATTATTCAGAGGCAAATGATAGCTAGTTGTTTCTGATTTAATTGCAAGGTGGAAACACACCCTCAAACAAAACTTCACTTTCGCAATACTATTGCATTTGTCTATTCATAATTTTATGTATATACACTAACTAACCTACTTTTTCTCCACAGGATGCTGCATGGAACACTGCCACATCGCTGAGTAGCTGATTTTTCCTACCAACAGTCCGCAATAATTCGCTGCTGCTGCCGCCGCCACCGCCGCAGACTCCAGGGACCCTCTTCCACTACCTCGGCTTGCAACACCTCCTCCCACGACACTCTCCTCATCACTAATTGCCGGATAGTGGAAGAAGAGGCGAGTGTCTCCTCCACTTCTTGGCTGGGCAGTAGCTGCTGAATTTTATGATTATCAGATCTTGGATATCAGATCAATGGATAGTGGAGCTGAACCCAAAGCATAACAGACAGACAGTTGACTGGGGGTGTCAGATGCCACTTGTGATGCAGTGGACTGCTTTTGCAGCACTTCGAGACAAAGTTGCTTCATTGGCTTACACAATGACTGGTAAAGCTGTGGAACATATGGTTGAAAAGCAAGAATAACCATTTGTTTTTATATGAAAAAGACCCTGGTTTATACAGACTTTTTTTTTCCAGAGACTGCCCTGCGTGGAAATGAATGGCGCATGGATCAGCCAAGCTTTCCTCCCAACAATGCCTGATGTATTCCAGTAGATTGATGACGGGGCCAGACCAAGAAAGATGGATCGTGCAAAACAGATTTAAGGCGCTGCTCTCCAGTTACAGACATTCCTCCGCATCGGACCACAAGTAAGTATTGATAAAAAATCCTTTACGTTACTCTTACTTTTTATTAATATTCTTCGGATAAGACGGATCAGACATGATTCCAGATTAAAAATTCCAAGAATTTTTGAGGGCTAATTAGTCAGAGGCAATGATACCTTCTTGTTTCTGATTTAATTAAAAGGTGGAAACACACCCTCAAACAAAAGTTCACTTTGGCAAACTTTTGCATTTGTTTATTCATAATTTTATGTAGATATTACTAACTAAGCTACTTTTTCTCCACATGACTCTCCACAGGGTGTGATTCATCCAATTTTTGGGCTCCTGAAGCCAACCCCAGGGTCTGTTTAAAGTAATGTTTGGGCTCCTGCTGCTGCTTGCAACTCCAGGGTGTGATTCATCCAATTTTTGGGCTCCTGAGGCCAACCCCAGGGTCTGTTTAAAGTAATGTTTGGGCTCCTGCTGCTGCTGCTGCCAACTCCAGGGTGTGATTCATCCAATTTTTGGGCTCCTGAGGCCAACCCCAGGGTCTGTTTAAAGTAATGTTTGGGCTCCTGCTGCTGCTGCTGCCAACTCCAGGGTGTGATTCATCCAATTTTTGGGCTACTGAAGCCAACTCCAGTGTCTCTTTAAAGTAATATTTGGGCTCCTGCTGCTGCTGCTGCCAACTCCAGGGTGTGATTCATCCAATTTTTGGGCTCCTGAAGCCAACCCCAGTGTCTCTTTAAAGTAATATTTGGGCTCCTGCTGCTGCTGCTGCCAACTCCAGGGTGTGATTCATCCAATTTTTGGGCTCCTGAGGCCAACCCCAGGGTCTGTTTAAAGTAATGTTTGGGCTCCTGCTGCTGCTTGCAACTCCAGGGTGTGATTCATCCAATTTTTGGGCTCCTGAGGCCAACCCCAGGGTCTGTTTAAAGTAATGTTTGGGCTCCTGCTGCTGCTGCTGCCAACTCCAGGGTGTGATTCATCCAATTTTTGGGCTCCTGAGGCCAACCCCAGGGTCTGTTTAAAGTAATGTTTGGGCTCCTGCTGCTGCTGCTGCCAACTCCAGGGTGTGATTCATCCAATTTTTGGGCTACTGAAGCCAACTCCAGTGTCTCTTTAAAGTAATATTTGGGCTCCTGCTGCTGCTACTGCCAACTTCTGCCAACTCCAGGGTGTGATTCATCCAATTTTTGGGCTCCTGAGGCCAACCCCAGGGTCTCTTTAAAGTAATGTTTGGGCTCCTGCTGCTGCCAACTCCAGGGTGTAATTCATCCAATTTTTGGGCTCCTGAGGCCAACCCCAGGGTCTCTTTAAAGTAATATTTGGGCTCCTGCTGCTGCTGCCAACTCCAGGGTGTGATTCATCCAATTTTTGGGCTACTGAAGCCAACTCCAGTGTCTCTTTAAAGTAATATTTGGGCTCCTGCTGCTGCTGCTGCCAACTCCAGGGTGTGATTCATCCAATTTTTGGGCTCCTGAGGCCAACCCCAGGGTCTCTTTAAAGTAATGTTTGGGCTCCTGCTGCTGCCAACTCCAGGGTGTGATTCATCCAATTTTTGGGCTCCTGAGGCCAACCCCAGGGTCTGTTTAAAGTAATGTTTGGGCTCCTGCTGCTGCTGCTGCTGCCAACTCCAGGGTGTGATTCATCCAATTTTTGGGCTACTGAAGCCAACTCCAGTGTCTCTTTAAAGTAATATTTGGGCTCCTGCTGCTGCTGCTGCCAACTCCAGGGTGTGATTCATCCAATTTTTGGGCTCCTGAGGCCAACCCCAGGGTCTGTTTAAAGTAATGTTTGGGCTCCTGCTGCTGCTGCTGCCAACTCCAGGGTGTGATTCATCCAATTTTTGGGCTACTGAAGCCAACTCCAGTGTCTCTTTAAAGTAATATTTGGGCTCCTGCTGCTGCTGCTGCCAACTCCAGGGTGTGATTCATCCAATTTTTGGGCTCCTGAGGCCAACCCCAGGGTCTCTTTAAAGTAATGTTTGGGCTCCTGCTGCTGCCAACTCCAGGGTGTGATTCATCCAATTTTTGGGCTCCTGAGGCCAACCCCAGGGTCTCTTTAAAGTAATATTTGGGCTCCTGCTGCTGCTGCCAACTCCAGGGTGTGATTCATCCAATTTTTGGGCTACTGAAGCCAACTCCAGTGTCTCTTTAAAGTAATATTTGGGCTCCTGCTGCTGCTGCTGCCAACTCCAGGGTGTGATTCATCCAATTTTTGGGCTCCTGAAGCCAACCCCAGTGTCTCTTTAAAGTAATGTTTGGGCTCCTGCTGCTGCTGCCAACTCCAGGGTGTGATTCATCCAATTTTTGGGCTCCTGAAGCCAACCCCAGTGTCTCTTTAAAGTAATGCTTGGGCTCCTGCTGCTGCTGCTGCCAACTCCAGGGTGTGATTCATCCAATTTTTGGGCTCCTGAAGCCAACTCCAGTGTCTCTTTAAAGTAATATTTGGGCTCCTGCTGCTGCTGCTGCCAACTCCAGGGTGTGATTCATCCAATTTTTGGGCTCCTGAGGCCAACCCCAGGGTCTCTTTAAAGTAATGTTTGGGCTCCTGCTGCTGCCAACTCCAGGGTGTGATTCATCCAATTTTTGGGCTCCTGAGGCCAACCCCAGGGTCTCTTTAAAGTAATATTTGGGCTCCTGCTGCTGCTGCCAACTCCAGGGTGTGATTCATCCAATTTTTGGGCTACTGAAGCCAACTCCAGTGTCTCTTTAAAGTAATATTTGGGCTCCTGCTGCTGCTGCTGCCAACTCCAGGGTGTGATTCATCCAATTTTTGGGCTCCTGAGGCCAACCCCAGGGTCTCTTTAAAGTAATGTTTGGGCTCCTGCTGCTGCCAACTCCAGGGTGTGATTCATCCAATTTTTGGGCTCCTGAGGCCAACCCCAGGGTCTGTTTAAAGTAATGTTTGGGCTCCTGCTGCTGCTGCTGCCAACTCCAGGGTGTGATTCATCCAATTTTTGGGCTACTGAAGCCAACTCCAGTGTCTCTTTAAAGTAATATTTGGGCTCCTGCTGCTGCTGCTGCCAACTCCAGGGTGTGATTCATCCAATTTTTGGGCTCCTGAGGCCAACCCCAGGGTCTCTTTAAAGTAATGTTTGGGCTCCTGCTGCTGCCAACTCCAGGGTGTGATTCATCCAATTTTTGGGCTCCTGAGGCCAACCCCAGGGTCTCTTTAAAGTAATATTTGGGCTCCTGCTGCTGCTGCCAACTCCAGGGTGTGATTCATCCAATTTTTGGGCTACTGAAGCCAACTCCAGTGTCTCTTTAAAGTAATATTTGGGCTCCTGCTGCTGCTGCTGCCAACTCCAGGGTGTGATTCATCCAATTTTTGGGCTCCTGCTGCTGCTGCTGCTGCCAACTCCAGGGTGTGATTCATCCAATTTTTGGGCTCCTGAAGCCAACCCCAGGGTCTCTTTAAAGTAATATTTGGGCTCCTGCTGCTGCCAACTCCAGGGTGTGATTCATCCAATTTTTGGGCTCCTGCTGCTGCTGCTGCCAACTCCAGGGTGTGATTCATCCAATTTTTGGGCTCCTGAAGCCAACTCCAGTGTCTCTTTAAAGTAATATTTGGGCTCCTGCTGCTGCTGCTGCCAACTCCAGGGTGTGATTCATCCAATTTTTGGGCTCCTGAAGCCAACTCCAGTGTCTCTTTAAAGTAATATTTGGGCTCCTGCTGCTGCTGCTGCCAACTCCAGGGTGTGATTCATCCAATTTTTGGGCTCCTGAGGCCAACCCCAGGGTCTCTTTAAAGTAATGTTTGGGCTCCTGCTGCTGCCAACTCCAGGGTGTGATTCATCCAATTTTTGGGCTCCTGAGGCCAACCCCAGGGTCTCTTTAAAGTAATATTTGGGCTCCTGCTGCTGCTGCCAACTCCAGGGTGTGATTCATCCAATTTTTGGGCTACTGAAGCCAACTCCAGTGTCTCTTTAAAGTAATATTTGGGCTCCTGCTGCTGCTGCTGCCAACTCCAGGGTGTGATTCATCCAATTTTTGGGCTCCTGAGGCCAACCCCAGGGTCTCTTTAAAGTAATGTTTGGGCTCCTGCTGCTGCCAACTCCAGGGTGTGATTCATCCAATTTTTGGGCTCCTGAGGCCAACCCCAGGGTCTGTTTAAAGTAATGTTTGGGCTCCTGCTGCTGCTGCTGCCAACTCCAGGGTGTGATTCATCCAATTTTTGGGCTACTGAAGCCAACTCCAGTGTCTCTTTAAAGTAATATTTGGGCTCCTGCTGCTGCTGCTGCCAACTCCAGGGTGTGATTCATCCAATTTTTGGGCTCCTGAGGCCAACCCCAGGGTCTCTTTAAAGTAATGTTTGGGCTCCTGCTGCTGCCAACTCCAGGGTGTGATTCATCCAATTTTTGGGCTCCTGAGGCCAACCCCAGGGTCTCTTTAAAGTAATATTTGGGCTCCTGCTGCTGCTGCCAACTCCAGGGTGTGATTCATCCAATTTTTGGGCTACTGAAGCCAACTCCAGTGTCTCTTTAAAGTAATATTTGGGCTCCTGCTGCTGCTGCTGCCAACTCCAGGGTGTGATTCATCCAATTTTTGGGCTCCTGCTGCTGCTGCTGCTGCCAACTCCAGGGTGTGATTCATCCAATTTTTGGGCTCCTGAAGCCAACCCCAGGGTCTCTTTAAAGTAATATTTGGGCTCCTGCTGCTGCCAACTCCAGGGTGTGATTCATCCAATTTTTGGGCTCCTGCTGCTGCTGCTGCCAACTCCAGGGTGTGATTCATCCAATTTTTGGGCTCCTGAAGCCAACTCCAGTGTCTCTTTAAAGCAATGTTTGGGCTCCTGCCCCTCATAGTGATGCCACTTCAACTCTCTTGAATTCAATTGTGCCGCTCTGCGATTCTATTAGCGATGCCTCTGATCTGCATGTGATATTTCTTCAAAGTATTATTTAACTAACCCAGCACGCATCCTGTGCGTGTTACAGCAAGGCAGAATGGTTTACAACCCTATTGAGGCTCTAGGAGGCTCAGAAATAGCCGTTTTTAATAGCGATTCGTCGCGAATTTATTCGGGTCGAAACGATTTTTGTCTGAAAATTCGGCGAATCAGTCGAATCGAATTTTTCAAAAGTTCGCTCATCTCTAATCCCAAACCTGCATTAGGCAGCCAATCTGTTATACTAAATTCGCTTGTTGATCCTTCCTCAGCTTAATCAAAGTATTGCATTTTGAATTGGTTTTTGGTCTGCCTTTAACAAAAAAAACACCAGGCCGCAGGGCATCCCAAACCTGCATTAGGCAGCCTATCTATTATACTAAATATGCTTGTTGATCCTTCCTTAGCTTAATCAAAGTATTGCATTTTGAATTGGTTTTTGGTCTGCCTTTAACAAAAAAAACACCAGGCCGCAAGGCATCCCAAACCTGCACTTAGCAGCCTATCTGTTATACTTAATACGCTTGTTGATCCTTCCTCAGCTTAATCAAAGTATTGCATTTTTAATTGGTTTTTGGTCTGCCTTTAACAAAAAAAAACACCAGACCGCAGGGCATCACAAACCTGCATTTAGCAGCCTATCTGTTATATTAAATACGCTTGTTCATCCTTCCTCAGCTTAATCAAAGTATTGCATTTTGAATTGGATTTTGTCCTGCTGCCAAAACACTATGCCGCAGGGCATCCCAAACCTGCACTTAGCAGCCTATCTGTTATACTAAATACGCTTGTTGATCCTCCTCAGCTTAATCAAAGTATTTCATTTTGAATTGGTTTTTGGTCTGCCTTTAACAAAAAAAACACCAGGCCACAGGGCATCCCAAACCTGCACTTAGGAGCCTGTTATACTAAATACGCTTGTTCATCCTTCCTCAGATTAATCAAAGTATTTCATTTTGAATTGGTTTTTGGTCTGCCTTTAACAAAAAAAACACTAGGCCGCAGGGCATCCCAAACCTGCACTTAGCAGCCTATCTTTTATATTAAATACGCTTGTTCATCCTTCCTCAGCTTAATCAAAGTATTGCATTTTTAATTAGTTTTTGGTCTGCCTTTAACAAAAAAAAACAGGCCGCAGGGCATCCCAAACCTGCATTTAGCAGCCTATCTGTTATATTAAATACGTTTGTTCATCCTTCCTCAGCTAATTCAAAGTATTGCATTTTGAATTGGTTTTTGTTCTGCTGCCAAAACGCTAGACCGCACGGCATCCCAAACCTGCACTTAGCAGCCTATCTGTTATACTAAATACGCTTGTTGATCCTCCTCAGCTTAATCAAAGTATTTCATTTTGAATTGGTTTTTGGTCTGCCTTTAACAAAAAAAACACCAGGCCACAGGGCATCCCAAACCTGCACTTAGGAGCCTGTTATACTAAATACGCTTGTTCATCCTTCCTCAGATTAATCAAAGTATTTCATTTTGAATTGGTTTTTGGTCTGCCTTTAACAAAAAAAACACTAGGCCGCAGGGCATCCCAAACCTGCACTTAGCAGCCTATCTTTTATATTAAATACGCTTGTTCATCCTTCCTCAGCTTAATCAAAGTATTGCATTTTTAATTAGTTTTTGGTCTGCCTTTAACAAAAAAAAACAGGCCGCAGGGCATCCCAAACCTGCATTTAGCAGCCTATCTGTTATATTAAATACGTTTGTTCATCCTTCCTCAGCTAATTCAAAGTATTGCATTTTGAATTGGTTTTTGTTCTGCTGCCAAAACGCTAGACCGCACGGCATCCCAAACCTGCACTTAGCAGCCTATCTGTTATACTAAATACGCTTGTTGATCCTCCTCAGCTTAATCAAAGTATTTCATTTTGAATTGGTTTTTGGTCTGCCTTTAGCAAAAAAAAAACACCAGGCCACAGGGCATCCCAAACCTGCATTTAGCAGCCTATCTGTTATATTAAATACGCTTGTTCATCCTTCCTCAGCTTAATCAAAGTATTGCATTTTTAATTGGTTTTTGTCCTGCTGCCAAAACACTAGGCCGCAGGGCATCCCAAACCTGCACTTAGCAGCCTATCTGTTATACTAAATACGCTTGTTGATCTCCTCAGCTTAATCAAAGTATTTCATTTTGAATTGGTTTTTGGTCTGCCTTTAACAAAAAAACACCAGACCACAGGGCATCCCAAACCTGCACATAGCCTCTCTGTTATACTAAATACGCTTGTTCATCCTTCCTCAGATTATTCAAAGTATTTCATTTTGAATTGGTTTTTGGTCTGCCTTTAAAAAAAAAAAAAACAGGCTGCAGGGCATCCCAAACCTGCACTTAGCAGCCTATCTGTTATACTAAATACGCTTGTTGATCCTCCTCAGCTTAATCAAAGTATAGCATTTTGAATTGGATTTTGTCCTGCTGCCAAAACACTAGGCCGCAGGGCATCCCAAACCTGCACTTAGCAGCCTATCTGTTATACTAAATATGCTTGTTCATCCTTCCTCAGCTTAATCAAAGTATTGCATTTTGAATTGGTTTTTAGTCTGCCTTTAACAAAAAAAAACACCAGGCCGCAGGGCATCCCAAACCTGCATTAGGCAGCCTATCTGTTATACTAAATGCGCTTGTTGATCCTTCCTCAGCTTAATCAAAGTATTGCATTTTGAATTGGTATTTGGTCTGCCTTTAACAAAAGAAGCACCAGGCCGCAGGGCATCCCAAACCTGCACTTAGCAGCCTATCTTTTATACTAAATACGCTTGTTGATCCTTCCTCAGCTTAATCAAAGTATTGCATTTTGAATTGGTTTTTGGTCTGCCTTTAACAAAAAAAAACACCAGGCCGCAGGGCATCCCAAACCTGCATTAGGCAGCCTATCTGTTATATTAAATGCGCTTGTTGATCCTTCCTCAGCTTAATCAAAGTATTGCATTTTGAATTGGTTTTTGGTCTGCCTTTAACAAAAAAAAACACCAGGCCGCAGGGCATCCCAAACCTGCATTAGGCGGCCAATCTGTTATACTAAATTCGCTTGTTGATCCTTCCTCAGCTTAATCAAAGTATTGCATTTTGAATTGGTTTTTGGTCTGCCTTTAACAAAAAAAACACCAGGCCGCAGGGCATCCCAAACCTGCATTAGGCAGCCTATCTATTATACTAAATATGCTTGTTGATCCTTCCTTAGCTTAATCAAAGTATTGCATTTTGAATTGGTTTTTGGTCTGCCTTTAACAAAAAAAACACCAGGCCGCAAGGCATCCCAAACCTGCACTTAGCAGCCTATCTGTTATACTTAATACGCTTGTTGATCCTCCCTCAGCTTAATCAAAGTATTGCATTTTTAATTGGTTTTTGGTCTGCCTTTAACAAAAAAAAACACCAGGCCGCAGGGCATCACAAACCTGCATTTAGCAGCCTATCTGTTATATTAAATACGCTTGTTCATCCTTCCTCAGCTTAATCAAAGTATTGCATTTTGAATTGGATTTTGTCCTGCTGCCAAAACACTATGCCGCAGGGCATCCCAAACCTGCACTTAGCAGCCTATCTGTTATACTAAATACGCTTGTTGATCCTCCTCAGCTTAATCAAAGTATTTCATTTTGAATTGGTTTTTGGTCTGCCTTTAACAAAAAAAAAACACCAGGCCACAGGGCATCCCAAACCTGCACTTAGGAGCCTGTTATACTAAATACGCTTGTTCATCCTTCCTCAGATTAATCAAAGTATTGCATTTTTAATTGGTTTTTGTCCTGCTGCCAAAACACTAGGCCGCAGGGCATCCCAAACCTGCACTTAGCAGCCTATCTGTTATACTAAATACGCTTGTTGATCCTCCTCAGCTTAATCAAAGTATTTCATTTTGAATTGGTTTTTGGTCTGCCTTTAACAAAAAAAAAACACCAGACCACAGGGCATCCCAAACCTGCACTTAGCAGCCTATCTGTTATACTAAATACGCTTGTTCATCCTTCCTCAGATTATTCAAAGTATTTCATTTTGAATTGGCTTTTGGTCTGCCTTTAACAAAAAAAAAAAACAGGCTGCAGGGCATCCCAAACCTGCACTTAGCAGCCTATCTGTTATACTAAATACACTTGTTGATCCTCCTCAGCTTAATCAAAGTATTTCATTTTGAATTGGTTTTTGGTCTGTCTTTAACAAGAAAAACACCAGGCCACAGGGCATCCCAAACCTGCACTTAGGAGCCTGTTATACTAAATACGCTTGTTCATCCTTCCTCAGATTAATCAAAGAATTTCATTTTGAATTGGTTTTTGGTCTGCTTTTAACAAAAAAAAAAAACAGGCCGCAGGGCATCCCAAACCTGCACTTAGCGGCCTATCTGTTATACTAAATACGCTTGTTGATCCTCCTCAGCTTAATCAAAGTATTGCATTTTGAATTGGTTTTTAGTCTGCCTTTAACAAAAAAAACACTAGGCCGCAGGGCATCCCAAACCTGCACTTAGCAGCCTATCTGTTATATTAAATACGCTTGTTCATCCTTCCTCAGCTTAATCAAAGTATTGCATTTTGAATTGGTTTTTGGTCTGCCTGTAACAAAAAAAAAACAGGCCACAGGGCATCCCAAACCTGCACTTTGGAGCCTGTTATACTAAATACGCTTGTTCATCCTTCCTCAGATTAATCAAAGAATTTCATTTTGAATTGGTTTTTGGTCTGCTTTTAACAAAAAAAAAAAACAGGCCGCAGGGCATCCCAAACCTGCACTTAGGAGCCTGTTATACTAAATACGCTTGTTCATCCTTCCTCAGATTAATCAAAGTATTGCATTTTGAATTGGTTTTTAGTCTGCCTTTAACAAAAAAAACACTAGGCCGCAGGGCATCCCAAACCTGCACTTAGCAGCCTATCTGTTATATTAAATACGCTTGTTCATCCTTCCTCAGCTTAATCAAAGTATTGCATTTTGAATTGGTTTTTGGTCTGCCTGTAACAAAAAAAAAACAGGCCGCAGGGCATCCCAAACCTGCATTTAGCAGCCTATCTGTTATATTAAATACGCTTGTTCATCCTCCTCAGCTAATTCAAAGTATTGCATTTTGAATTGGTTTTTGTCCTGCTGCCAAAACACTAGGCCGCAGGGCATCCCAAACCTGCACTTAGCAGCCTATCTGTTATACTAAATACGCTTGTTGATCCTCCTCAGCTTAATCAAAGTATTTCATTTTGAATTGGTTTTTGGTCTGCCTTTAACAAAAAAAAACAGGCCGCAGGGCATCCCAAACCTGCATTTAGCAGCCTATCTGTTACATTAAATACGCTTGTTCATCCTTCCTCAGCTTAATCAAAGTGTTGCATTTTGAATTGGTTTTTGACCTGCTGCCAAAACACTAGGCCGCAGGGCATCCCAAACCTGCACTTAGCAGCCTATCTGTTATACTAAATACGCTTGTTGGTCCTCCTCAGCTTAATCAAAGTATTTCATTTTGAATTGGTTTTTGGTCTGCCTTTAACAAAAAAAAACACCAGACCACAGGGCATCCCAAACCTGCACTTAGCAGCCTATCTGTTATACTAAATACGCTTGTTCATCCTTCCTCAGATTATTCAAAGTATTTCATTTTGAATTGGTTTTTGGTCTGCCTTTAAAAAATAAAAAACAGGCTGCAGGGCATCCCAAACCTGCACTTAGCAGCCTATCTGTTATACTAAATACGCTTGTTGATCCTCCTCAGCTTAATCAAAGTATTGCATTTTGAATTGGATTTTATCCTGCTGACAAAACACTAGGCCGCAGGGCATCCCAAACCTGCACTTAGCAGCCTATCTGTTATACTAAATATGCTTGTTCATCCTTCCTCAGCTTAATCAAAGTATTGCATTTTGAAGTGGTTTTTAGTCTGCCTTTAACAAAAAAAAACACCAGGCCGCAGGGCATCCCAAACCTGCATTAGGCAGCCTATCTGTTATACTAAATACGCTTGTTGATCCTTCCTCAGCTTAATCAAAGTATTGCATTTTGAATTGGTATTTGGTCTGCCTTTAACAAAAAAAGCACCAGGCCGCAGGGCATCCCAAACCTGCACTTAGCAGCCTATCTGTTATACTAAATACGCTTGTTGATCCTTCCTCAGCTTAATCAAAGTATTGCATTTTGAATTGGTTTTTGGTCTGCCTTTAACAAAAAAAAACACCAGGCCGCAGGGCATCCCAAACCTGCATTAGGCAGCCTATCTGTTATACTAAATATGCTTGTTGATCCTTCCTCAGCTTAATCAAAGTATTGCATTTTGAATTGGTTTTTGGTCTGCCTTTAACAAAAAAACACCAGGCCGCAGGGCATCCCAAACCTGCACTTAGCAGCCTATCTGTTATATTTAATACGCTTGTTGATCCTTCCTCAGCTTAATCAAAATATTGCATTTTGAATTGGTTTTTGGTCTGCCTTTAACAAAAAAAACACCAGGCCGCAGGGCATCCCAAACCTGCATTAGGCAGCCAATCTGTCATACTAAATTAGCTTGTTGATCCTTCCTCAGCTTAATCAAAGTATTGCATTTTGAATTGGTTTTTGGTCTGCCTTTAACAAAAAAAACACCAGGCCGCAGGGCATCCCAAACCTGCATTAGGCAGCCTATCTATTATACTAAATATGCTTGTTGATCCTTCCTTAGCTTAATCAAAGTATTGCATTTTGAATTGGTTTTTGGTCTGCCTTTAACAAAAAAAACACCAGGCCGCAAGGCATCCCAAACCTGCACTTAGCAGCCTATCTGTTATACTTAATACGCTTGTTGATCCTTCCTCAGCTTAATCAAAGTATTGCATTTTTAATTGGTTTTTGGTCTGCCTTTAACAAAAAAAAACACCAGGCCGCAGGGCATCACAAACCTGCATTTAGCAGCCTATCTGTTATACTAAATACGCTTGTTCATCCTTCCTCAGCTTAATCAAAGTATTGCATTTTGAATTGGATTTTGTCCTGCTGCCAAAATACTATGCCGCAGGGCATCCCAAACCTGCACTTAGCAGCCTATCTGTTATACTAAATACGCTTGTTGATCCTCCTCAGCTTAATCAAAGTATTTCATTTTGAATTGGTTTTTGGTCTGCCTTTAACAAAAAAAACACCAGGCCACAAGGCATCCCAAACCTGCACTTAGGAGCCTGTTATACTAAATACGCTTGTTCATCCTTCCTCAGATTAATCAAAGTATTGCATTTTTAATTGGTTTTTGTCCTGCTGCCAAAACACTAGGCCGCAGGGCATCCCAAACCTGCACTTAGCAGCCTATCTGTTATACTAAATACGCTTGTTGATCCTCCTCAGGTTAATCAAAGTATTTCATTTTGAATTGGTTTTTGGTCTGCCTTTAACAAAAAAAAAACACCAGACCACAGGGCATCCCAAACCTGCACTTAGCAGCCTATCTGTTATGCTAAATACGCTTGTTCATCCTTCCTCAGATTATTCAAAGTATTTCATTTTGAATTGGTTTTTGGTCTGCCTTTAACAAAAAAAAACACCAGGCCGCAGGGCATCCCAAACCTGCATTAGGCAGCCTATCTGTTATATTAAATACGCTTGTTGATCCTTCCTCAGCTTAATCAAAGTATTGCATTTTGAATTGGTTTTTGGTCTGCCTTTAACAAAAAAAACACCAGGCCACAGGGCATCCCAAACCTGCATTAGGCAGCCAATCTGTTATACTAAATACGCTTGTTGATCCTTCCTCAGCTTAATCAAAGTATTGCATTTTGAATTTGTTTTTAATCTGCCTTTAACAAAAAAAACACTAGGCCGCAGGGCATCCCAAACCTGCACTTAGCAGCCTATCTGTTATACTAAATACGCTTGTTGATCCTCCTCAGCTTAATCAAAGTATTTCATTTTGAATTGGTTTTTGGTCTGCCTTTAACAAAGAAAAACAGGCCGCAGGGCATCCCAAACCTGCATTTAGCAGCCTATCTGTTATATTAAATACGCTTGTTCATCCTTCCTCAGCTTAATCAAAGTGTTGCATTTTGAATTGGTTTTTGTCCTGCTGCCAAAACACTAGGCCGCAGGGCATCCCAAACCTGCACTTAGCAGCCTATCTGTTATACTAAATACGCTTGTTGATCCTCCTCAGCTTAATCAAAGTATTTCATTTTGAATTGGTTTTTGGTCTGCCTTTAAAAAAAAAAAAAGGCTGCAGGGCATCCCAAACCTGCACTTAGCAGCCTATCTGTTATACTAAATACGCTTGTTGATCCTCCTCAGCTTAATCAAAGTATTGCATTTTGAATTGGATTTTGTCCTGCTGACAAAACACTAGGCCGCAGGGCATCCCAAACCTGCACTTAGCAGCCTATCTGTTATACTAAATATGCTTGTTCATCCTTCCTCAGCTTAATCAAAGTATTGCATTTTGAATTGGTTTTTAGTCTGCCTTTGACAAAAAAAAAACACCAGGCCGCAGGGCATCCCAAACCTGCATTAGGCAGCCTATCTGTTATACTAAATACGCTTGTTGATCCTTCCTCAGCTTAATCAAAGTATTGCATTTTGAATTGGTATTTGGTCTGCCTTTAACAAAAAAAGCACCAGGCCGCAGGGCATCCCAAACCTGCACTTAGCAGCCTATCTGTTATACTAAATACGCTTGTTGATCCTTCCTCAGCTTAATCAAAGTATTGCATTTTGAATTGGTTTTTGGTCTGCCTTTAACAAAAAAAACACCAGGCCGCAGGGCATCCCAAACCTGCATTAGGCAGCCTATCTGTTATACTAAATACGCTTGTTGATCCTTCCTCAGCTTAATCAAAGTATTGCATTTTGAATTGGTTTTTGGTCTGCCTTTAACAAAAAAAGCACCAGGCCGCAGGGCATCCCAAACCTGCACTTAGCAGTCTATCTGTTATACCAAATATGCTTGTTGATCCTTTCTCAGCTTAATCAAAGTATTGCATTTTGAATTGGTTTTTGGTCTGCCTTTAACAAAAAAAACACCAGGCCGCAGGGCATTCCAAACCTGCACTTAGCAGCCTATCTGTTATACTAAATACGCTTGTTGATCCTTCCTCAGCTTAATCAAAGTATTGCATTTTGAATTGGTTTTTGGTCTGCCTTTAACAAAAAAAATACCAGGCCGCAGGGCATCCCAAACCTGCATTAGGCAGCCTATCTATTATACTAAATATGCTTGTTGATCCTTCCTCAGCTTAATCAAAGTATTGCATTTTGAATTGGTTTTTGGTCTGCCTTTAACAAAAAAAACACCAGGCCGCAGGGCATCCCAAACCTGCATTAGGCAGCCTATCTGTTATACTAAATACGCTTGTTGATCCTTCCTCAGCTTAAACAAAGTGTTGCATTTTGAATTGGTTTTTGGTCTGCCTTTAACAAAAAAAAAAACACCAGGCCGCAGGGCATTCCAAACCTGCATTAGGCAGCCTATCTGTTATACTAAATACGCTTGTTGATCCTTCCTCAGCTTAATCAAAGTATTGCATTTTGAATTGGTTTTTGGTCTGCCTTTAACAAAAAAAACACCAGGCCGCAGGGCATCCCAAACCTGCATTAGGCAGCCAATCTGTTATACTAAATATGCTTGTTGATCCTTCCTCAGCTTAATCAAAGTTTTGCATTTTGAATTGGTTTTTGGTCTGCCTTTAACAAAAAAAACACCAGGCAGCAGGGCATCCCAAACCTGCATTAGGCAGCCAATCTGTTATACTAAATATGCTTGTTGATCCTTCCTCAGCTTAATCAAAGTATTGCATTTTGAGTTGGTTTTTGGTCTGCCTTTAACAAAAAAACACCAGGCCGCAGGGCATCCCAAACCTGCACTTAGCATCCTGTTATACTAAATACGCTTGTTGATCCTTCCTCAGCTTAATCAAAGTATTGCATTTTTAATTGGTTTTTGGTCTGCCTTTAACAAAAAAAAACACCAGGCCGCAGGGCATCCCAAACCTGCGCTTAGCAGCCTGTTATACTAAATACGGTTGTTGATCCTTCCTCAGCTTAATTAAAGTATTGCATTTTTAATTGGTTTTTGGTCTGCCTTTAACAAAAAAAACACCAGGCCGCAGGGCATCCCAAACCTGCACTTAGCAGGCTATCCGTTATACTAAATACGCTTGTTGATCCTTCCTCAGCGTAATCAAAGTATTGCATTTTTAATTGGTTTTTGGTCTGCCTTTAACAAAAAAAACACCAGGCCGCAGGGCATCCCAAACCTGCATTAGGCAGCCTATCTGTTATACTAAATATGCTTGTTGATCCTTCCTCAGATTAATCAAAGTATTTCATTTTTAATTGGTTTTCGGTCTGCCTTTAACAAAAAAAAACAGGCCGCAGGGCATCCCAAACCTGCACTTAGCATCTTATCTGTTATACTAAATACGCTTGTTCATCCTTCCTCAGATTAATCAAAGTATTTAATTTTGAATTGGTTTTTGTCCTGCTGCCAAAACACTGGGCCACAGGGTATCCCAAACCTGCATGTAGCACCCTATCTGTTATACTAAATAAGCATTGTTCAGCCTCATTTTAATGAAGCTGTTGCATTTTGAATTAGGTTTTGTCTGCTTTAAATACAACAGCCCACATGGGCATCCCAAACCAGCACATGTCACCCTATCTGTTATACTAAATAAGCGTTGCTCAGCCTCATTTTAATTAAGCTATTGCATTTTGAATTGGGTTTTGTCCTGCTGTCAAAACACTAGGCCGCAGGGTATCCCAAACCTGCACGTAGCACCCTATCTGTTATACTAAATACCCTTGTTCATCCTCAGCTTAATCAAGCTATTGCATTTTGTATAGTTTTTGTCCTGCTGCCAAAACACTAGGCCGCAGGGTATCCCAAACCTGCACGTAGCACCCTATCTGTTATACTAAATAAGCGTTGTTCAGCCTCATTTTAATTAAGCTATTGCATTTTGAATTGGCTTTTGTCCTGCTTCCAAAACACTAGGCCGCAGGGTATCCCAAACCTGCACGTAGCACCATATCTGTTATACTAAATACGTTTGTTCATCCTCAGCTTAATCAAGCTATTGTATTTTGAATTGGTTTTTGTCCTGCTGCCAAAACACTAGGCCGCAGGGTATCCCAAACCTGCACGTTGCACCCTGTTATACTAAATACGCTTGTTCATCCTCAGCTTTATTAAGCTATTGCATTTTGAATTGGCTTTTGTCCTGCTTCCAAAACACTAGGCCGCAGGGTATCCCAAACCTGCACGTAGCACCATATCTGTTATACTAAATACGTTTGTTCATCCTCAGCTTAATCAAGCTATTGTATTTTGAATTGGTTTTTGTCCTGCTGCCAAAACACTAGGCCGCAGGGTATCCCAAACCTGCACGTTGCACCCTGTTATACTAAATACGCTTGTTCATCCTCAGCTTTATTAAGCTATTGCATTTTGAATTGGTTTTTGCCTGCTGTCAAAACACCAGGCCGCAGGGTATCCCAAACCTGCACGTTGCACCCTATCTGTTATACTAAATAAGCTTGTTCAACCTCACCTTTATTAAGCTATTGCATTTTTTATTGGTTTTTGTCCTGCTGTAAAAACACCAGGCCACAGGGTATCCCAAACCTGCACATTTGACCCTGTCTGTTACACAAAAGCAGCTTTTAAAGGCTATTTATCATAAATATATTGCAGTTTGAATTGTTTTTGTGTGTGTTGTAAAAACACCAGGCCTCAGGGTATCCCAAACCAGAACATTTGACCCTATCTGTCACACTAAAGCAGCTTTTAAAGGCTATTTCTCATAAATATATCGCAGTTTGAATTGTTTCTGTGTCTGCTGTAAAAACCCCAGCCCACATGGGCATTCCAAACACTAGCATAAATATCTCAAGACTACCTGTCTAATAACTGTTTGCATTTTATAATTAACGTCACTTTTCCACAATCAAGGGAGGTCTGCTTTATATGTGAGGAGGGGGCATCCCAAACACTAGCAGTAATATTTCAAGAGTACCTGTCTATTAACTGGTTGCATTTTGTAAAGAAAGTCACTTTGTCAAATTGCCAGCAGCCATTGCCTTTAACCGGGGGGGGGGCATCCCAAATATGCTATCATGCGTCTTTTAAGAGTGCTCACATTGGAGTTGGCAGCAGCAGCACAAGGAGCCCATATATTGCCTGAAAGACACACATATGAGCTGGAAGCAGCAGCATAGGGAGCCTATATATTGCCTGAAAGACACACCCAGGAGTTGGCAGCAGCATAGGGAGCCCATATATTGTCTGAAAGACACACCCAGGAGTTGGCAGCAGCATAGGGAGCCCATATATTGCCTGAAAGACACACCCTGGAGTTGGCAGCAGCATAAGGAGCTACCATGCATCAGCTACTACCATGGATCAGCCATTTTTGGCTGGAAATCCTGGTTGAGCCATGCCTGATTCATCTTCACAAAGGTGAGTCTCTCCACATTATTCGTGAACAGACAAGTTCTCCTTGGCATGACTTTGGCCCCCGCCGCACTAAACACCCGCTCAGATGGCACACTACTGGCCGGGCAGGACAGCTTTTCTAGGGCAAACTCTGCTAGTTGCGGCCACAAGTCGAGTTTGGCTGCCCAGAAGTCCAGCGGATCCTCAAGGTGTGTTGGCATGGTCATGTCAAGGTATGACACGACCTGCTGGTTCAAGTCCTGCTCCAGGTCTTCATGCTGCTCATGAGTAGACTCACTATGCGGGTGTAGAAAGCTACTCATTAGCGACTGAAGAGTGAGGCGGCTGCTGGTGGAGCTGCTGCTGCTTCTCCTTCCACCCCCCCAGCAGCCATGACAGTGGAAGGTGATCGCAGAGGTCCTCCCGATTCAGACCTGCGAGAGTATGAACCATGGCGCAGATAGGCATCGGCCAACTGACTACGTAGAATGTCTTTGTAGTAGGTCAGTTTGTCCTCCCTCTCGGCGGGTTTAAAAAATTCCCCCATTTTGTGCCGGTTCAGTTCCGGCACGGCTTGATCGACCATTCCTGTCTGCTGCCTGTACTGACCTCTGCTTTGTCTGACCACGAACCTGCCTGCCCCTCTGGATACCCTGCGATCTCTGACCTCCTGGCTTGACTCTTTGGCTACTCCTGACTACGCACCTGTCTCATCCCTGTACTCTGACGCATCCTCCGGATTGACTACCTGTGAACGAGCTCGGCTTCGGGATACCCTTGTGGTTCATCGGTCTTCACCGTAAGCAGCCATCCTTTGCGCCTATTAAGACCTGGGGGCAACCGTGTCCGGTGAGGCGTACCTAGCTTCCCGGCAAACGGGGGCTTGACTATAGGCAGAAGCGGCGGTGGAGATTGGGGGTTGCCTGTTTACAGAAGGCTGGTGTCCCGCTGGGCATCACAGTATGGACCATGGTGCAGATAGGCATCGCCCAACTGACTATGTAGGATGTCTCTGTAGTAGGTCAGTTTGTCCTCCCTCTCAGTGGGTGTAAAAAATGCCCCCATTTTGTGCCGGAAGCGATGGTCCAATAAGGTGGAGAGCCAGATGTCATCCCGCTGACAAATGGAGACAATTCTGCGGTCACTACGCAAGCACGTGAGCATGCATCGTGCCATTTGTGCAAGTGACTCGGAGGGACTACCTGTCTCCATCTCCACTGCAAACTGCCAAGGTGTGTCTGGGTCCTCTGTCTCACCTTCCTCACAACCCTCTAGCTCCTGTGGCTGCTCCTGCTCCTCCTCTCCTGTCAGATGACTAGATAAAATGGCCATTTTGTCAAACCTAAACTGTGCTTCGCTGTGCCCCTCCTCCTCCTCCACTTCAGCCCCCACAGGCTTCATGTGGCTGTGAAATGTATGCGCCATGTCTCCAGTGCCCTGACCAGCCATGGTTTCCAACATGTGTTGCAGTACATGAAGCAGTGGAATCACATCGTTCATCTCATAGTCCTGGCGACTGACTAATAAAGTAGCTTCCTCAAAGAGCCTGAGCAAACGGCAGCTGTCACGTATGAGCTGCCACTGGTTTACATTGAAGTTACACAGGGGAGTCCCCCTATCCGTTTGGATCATCAAGAAATCCGTGATGGCTTTTCTCTGTTCCTATAGTCGATCCTGCATATGGAGGGTGGAATTCCAACGGGTGGAAACATCGCAAATCAAACTATGTTTGGGGATACCGTTCTGACGCTGAAGCTCAAGAAGTGTGTGCTTGGCGGTGTAGAAGTGCATGCAAAGTTTCCTTCCCGTTGTTAGGATGTCTTGCAGATGGGGGGAAGACTTCAGAAAATGCTTGACAACTAGATTGAACACGTGTGCCATGGCAGGACACATGGCTCAGGCTTCCTTGTCACAGCGCAAACAAGATGTTCTTCAAAATGTCAGTCACCATGGGTCCCATTTGCAGTTTTCGTGGAGTAAGCCATGATTTAATTTATTGATTTCTCATTTTTAGCAGTTCCTCCCATGTGTGGCTCTGTGGCTCAAGGCAAACCATGTGAAGAACAGCGGGAAACCGCGTGTCCTGCACACATGGTAGGCTGGAAGGGCACTGGGAAAAAAATAAATAAAAAAAAAATATTTAGAAAAAACAAAATACAAAAAAAAAAAAAATGGTACAAAAAATTCACAAAATATTAAAAAAAGACAATGGAAAAAAATATTAAAAAAAATAAAAATAAAAATATATATGTTTTTAAAAAATACAAAATCTGAAAAAAATAAAAATATCCCCCCCCCAAAAAAAATTGATAAATTTTATATGTTACTGTTATTATGTTAGATGTTATTGTTGCTATGTTATATGTTATTATATGTTATTATTATAAATATGTTCAAATAAGATAAATGTTAACTATTAATATGTAATTGACAATTAGCCACTTTTTTCTGTGACACCATTGCTAAGTGCAAGTGCACTGTCACAGGCACAAAGGCCTAGGAGCGTGGAGGCCACAGCGGAGGGACCTGTCCAAGTTGCTGTTGTGGTTGTGCAGGAACCACAATCACCCAGTGGACCTTAAAGGATATGTATTGTCCCTGACCGTAGTTACAGCTCCAGACGTAGGCACTGCTGTGCACTTTGGTACACACTGACAGGCTAAAGGACTGGCCCACCTTCTGTTCAACAAAATTGTACAGGGCTGGTACTGCCTTCTTCGCAAAGAAATGACAGCGTGGGACTCTCCACCTCGGCTCGGCACAAGCCATCAGTTCTCTGAAAGGTCCACCAACTCAAAAGGGAGGGACTGCAGCACCAGCAACTTATACAGGAGCACATTTAGCTTCTGCACGTTGGATGAGTGGGCACATACCGTTGTCTCTTGGACATGGCTTGGCCAATGGATTGCTGGCGGAATGACTGACTCGGATTAAGAGGAGGAGGAGCATCTGGAGCGACAGAGGATGGGTATGACACACAGGAGGTGGTGGAGCCTTGGCTGGCTGGAACAGAGAGCGGCGTGCCACTGGGTAATGCAGCAGGCTGGACCACCACTTTGGAACCAACTCTCCCAGGCCACTTGATGGTGACGCTGCAAATGTTGATGCAGGGCTGTGGGTCCAACATTGCGACCCGGGCCACACTTCACCTTCTGCCTACACATCTTTCATATAGCCATGTTAACCTCCTGCGGATGCTTGATGAAAAACTGCCACATGGCCTTGTAGCTGATTTTTCCTACCAACAGTCCGCACAAATTCACTGCTGCTGCCGCCGCCAACTCCAGGAACCCTCTTCCACTACCTCCTGGGAAGATAGCCTGCCGCGCAAGTGGTCTACCCCAAGCACATTTGCCTCCATACTTTCCCCTTCTGCCACCATGCTGGCCGCTAAATCTGTCACTCTCAATCACTCCAAGCCTTTAAAAGTGCCCTCACTGATGTCCTCCTCAGGTTCCTCAACTGTGTCTGCTTAAGAAGCCAAAACGCTTGCAACACCACCTCCCATGCCACTCTCCTCATTACTACTTGCCCGCCTAGTGGAAGAAGCGGCGAGTGTCTCCTGCACTTCTTGGCTGGGCAGTAGCTGCTGATTTTTCTGATTATCAGATCGCCCTCACTGAATAGTGGAGCTGAACCCTAAGCATAAGACATAACCGACTGTTGACTGGGGGTGTCGGATGTCACTTGTGATGCAGTGGATGATTGTGTTAACCAATGGATGATGGCAGATGGGTTGCTGGTCAAGACACGACCGCTAGCTGATCCCGGGAGATCAGTCCTCTCACTGAGACTCCTGCTGCCACTCACCCCTAGTCTGCTGCAACCTCTGCTTGATGAATTTAGGCCTCGGCAACTTCTCTGTGCCCATCCTGCCACTTCTCTGCCTGAGATACTTAGTGCGTATATGAGGGGAGGACAAAACGCTACACTACACTTAAAACAGGATTTGTCGATAAGAGCAGCAGGTGTGTAACTATCTATGGCCTTTCACTAAGTAGTAACTAGGCTCTAAAGACTTTAACACGAACAAAGTGATGAAACTCTTAGATGTGCGTAAGTGATGCTCTGATGAGAGCAATTCAATGTGCTCCAGTATGCTTCAAAAATGTTTTTTTTTTCAGAGACTGGCCTGCGTGGAAATGAAGAGTGATGAGTAAGCCATGATTTAATTTATTGAGTTCTCATTTTTAGCAGTTCCTCCCATGTGTGGCTCTGTGGCTCAAGGCAAACCATGTGAAGAACAGCGTGAAACCGCCGTGTCCTGCACACATGGTAGGCTGGAAGGGCACTGGGAAAAAAAAACTAAAAAAATTTTTTTAGAAAAAACAAAATACAAATTCTGGGGTGTCAGATGTCACTTGTGATGCAGTGGATGATCATGTTAACCAATGGATGATGGCAGATGGGTTGCTGGTCAAGACACGAACGCTAGCTGATCCCGGAAGATCAGTCCTCTCACTGAGACTCCTGCTGCCACTGAATTTAGGCCTCTGCAACTTCTCTGTGCCCATCCTGCCACTTCTCTGCCTGACATACTTAGATGAAACTCTTAGATGTGCGTAAGTGATGCTCTGATGAGAGCAATTCAATGTGCTCCAGTATGCTTCAAAAATGTTTTTTCAGAGACTGGCCTACGTGGAAATGAATCGGGCATGGATCAGTCAAGATTTCCACCCACCAATGCCTGATGCATTAGAGTAGATTGATCATGGGGCCAGACCAACACTAAAGAAATATGGATCGTGCAAAACAGATTTAAGGCGCTGCTCTCCAGTTACAGACATTCCGCCACATCAGACCACAAGTTATTATTGAGAAAATGCTTTACGTTACTCTTACTTTTTATTAATATTCTTCGGATAAGATATCTGTGCCGAAAATCTGTATATGTTCTCTTAATGCTCTTTCAAGCAATGTTTGGGCTCCTGCTGCTGCCAACTCCAGTGTGTCTTTCAAGCTATTTTGGGCTCCTGCTGCTGCTTGCAACTCCAAGGTGTCATTCAGCCAATTTTTGGCCTCCTGCTGCTGCTGCTGCCAACTCCAGTGTCTCTTTCAAGCAATGTTTGGGCTCCTGCTGCTCCTGCTGCCAACTCCAGTGTGTCTTTCAAGCAATGTTTGGGCTCCTGCTGCTCCGGCTGCCAACTCCAGTGTCTCTTTCAAGCAATGTTTGGGCTCCTGCTGCTGCCAACTCCAGTGTGTCTTTCAAGCAATGTTTGGGCTCCTGCTGCTCCTGCTGCCAACTCCAGTGTGTCTTTCAAGCAATGTTTGGGCTCCTGCTGCTGCTGCTGCCAACTCCAGTATGTCTTTCAAGCAATTTTGGGCTCCTGCTGCTGCTTGCAACTCCAGGGTGTCATTCAGCCAATTTTTGGCCTCCTGATGCTGCTACTGCCAACTCCAGTGTCTCTTTCAAGCAATGTTTCGGCTCCTGCTGCTGCTGCTGCCAACTCCAGTGTGTCGTTCAAGCAATGTTTGGGCTCCTGCTGCCAACTCCAATGTCTCTTTCAAGCAATGTTTGGGCTCCTGCTGCTGCTGCTTGCAACTCCAAGGTGTCATTCAGCCAATTTTTGGCCTCCTGCTGCTGCTGCTGCCAACTCCAGTGTCTCTTTCAAGCAATGTTTGGGCTCCTGCTGCTCCTGCTGCCAACTCCAGTGTGTCTTTCAAGCAATGTTTGGGCTCCTGCTGCTCCGGCTGCCAACTCCAGTGTCTCTTTCAAGCAATGTTTGGGCTCCTGCTGCTGCCAACTCCAGTGTGTCTTTCAAGCAATGTTTGGGCTCCTGCTGCTCCTGCTGCCAACTCCAATGTCTCTTTCAAGCAATGTTTGGACTCCTGTTGCTGCTGCTTGTAACTCCAGGGTGTCATTCAGCCAATTTTTGGCCTCCTGCTGCTGCTGCTGCCAACTCCAGCGTCTCTTTCAAGCAATGTTTGAGCTCCTGCTGCTCCTGCTTCCAACTCCAGTGTCTCTTTCAAGCAATGTTTTGACTCCTGCTGCTCCTGCTGCCAACTCCAGTGTCTCTTTCAAGCAATGTTTGGGCTCCTGCTGCCAACTCCAGTGTGTCTTTCAAGCAATGTTTGGACTCCTGCCGCTGCTGCTGCTGCCAACTCCAGTGTCTCTTTCAGCCAATGTTTGGGCTCCTGCTGCTGCCAACTCCAGTGTGTCTTTAGGCCATTTTTTGGGCTCCTGCTGTCAACTCCAGTGTCTCTTTCAGCCAATGTTTGGGCTCCTGCTGCTGCTGGCAACTCCAGTGTCTCTTTCGGACAAATTTTGGGCTCCTGCTGCCAACTCCAGTGTGTGTCTTCAGGCCAATTTTTGGGCTCCTGCTGCCAACTCCAGGATGTCTTTCAGCCAATATTTGGGCCTCTGCTGCTGCCAGCTCCAGGGTGTGTTTTTCAGGCAATATAGGGGCCCCTCATAGTGATGCCACCTCAACTCTATGTAATTGTGCCACTCTGTGATTCTAATAGCGATGCCTCTGATCTGAATGTCATAATTATTTACAGTATTATTTCACTAACCCAGCACGCATCCTATGCGTGTTACAGCAAGGCAGAATGGTTTACAACCCTATTGAGGCTATAGGAGGCTCAGAAATAGCCGTTTTTAATAGCGATTCGGACCGAAACGAATGTTGTCGGAAAATTCGGCGAATCAGCCGAATCAAATTTTTCAAAAGTTCGCTCATCTCTAGTATTATCCTAAAAATATGAACTGTAAAATATCAATTTCTAAACTTACTAGATCTAAGTCTTCGCCGATACATATTCTTAGGCTTCAAAATTGGATAAACCCCCTGAAACATGAAAATTGGACTGTTTTAGAGAGTTTACCAGTATCTTGAAAAAATTAGAAGGAGGGGAAAGCAACCCTTCCTAATGGCAATCCTTAAAACATTACTTTCATTCCCCATATATTACCCTTATCCAGATATGATGAGATCAGTACAACATATTCTTGACAAATCCCATATTAGTATAATTCGATTTTTACTGGCTGAATGAATCTTTAGCACCGCATTCTTTTTCTCATGTTACTTAACCCTGCTATGTTTTCATCACAGTGTAAAACCTTCATTTTTTTTTAAATCGGAAATTTATAATTAGAGATGAGCGAACTTTTGAAAAATTCGATTCGACTGATTCGCCGAATTTTCCGACAAAAATCGTTTCGACCCGAATTTATTCGCGACGAATCGCTATTAAAAACGGCTATTTCGGGGGGCGTGGCTTGGCCAGCGAAGGAGATGGCTGCCTGATACCAGAGCTCCTGGTGTATAGACCCGAGTGCGACAGCTGCAGTCCCCCCTAACGCAACATGGGCAAAAGCAGTAGATCTAGAACACCCAGGGCACCCCGAGACCCGACTTTGAGCGGCAGAAGCCTCCCGGAGATGTTCCATTCCCAGCACGCGGAGGATGTCCCAGGCCGGACCTCCAAGATGGCGTTGCCTACGTCGCAAGAAAGCTCACCGGAGAGGAGCACGGAGGGCTCGCTTAGCAATGAGCCACAAGACCTGACGGCACAGCTAAGCCAACTACCTACGAGGATTGAACTAGCGAGATTTGCTGGAGAAATCAAATCCTCCATTACAGAAGCGGTGGCTGAACTCAAAGCGGACGTGAGAGAGCTAGGCCGCAGAATTGAAAAGGTGGAGCGCGAAGCAGCGAGCTCGGGACGCAAGCTACGAGAGGTGAGCGACGTGGTGGCTTGGCACAACGGCCACCTCATGAATGTGCACCGACATCTTGAAGACCTCGACAATAGGGCCAGGAGATGCAATGTCAGGGTGCGTGGGGTGCCGGAGGCAGTCGCGCAGGATCAGATCCCCGGAGCCTTGACCTCCATATTTAATTCACTACTGGATAGACCCCCAGACACGCCAATAGAATTCGTGAGGGCTCATCGCGCGCTGCGACCCAGAAATATGAATGAAATGGCCCCCAGAGACATAGTCTGCTGCCTACAGAGTTTCCCCTTGAAGGAAGACATCATGGCGAGAGCGAGAGGAAGAGATTCCATTTTATTCAACAACGCCGAAGTGCAGCTTTTCCAGGACCTATCTGGAATTACCTTACAGCACCGTAGAGCTCTCAGGCCATTGACATCGCTTCTCAGAGAGAGGGGCATTCCCTACAGATGGAGATTCCCATTTGCGCTGGTGGTCGCCAGGAATGGGAAAACCGTGGTGTTGCGCACTCCAGAAGATCTCCCAGCGTTTTTTGAATTCCTGAGGATCCCAGCGGTAGGAGTTCCCGATTGGTTCAGTGATTTCCGGATCCCTGATCTGTTTGCCGGGGCCCCGCGCCTGGATACACCAGCGGAGCCCCCCGGGCGGCGGTCCCCAAGCGAGGCCCCAAGAAGAGAAGAGTTCTAGTTTCCCGCGGAATTAATGGACTAACCCTTCGCTGCTTTTTTTGGCCTGATGTGCAGAGACGTGGCGGGACGGTGACGGTATTTTTTTTTTTTTTATATTCTCCCTTCTCATTTCCCCCTGACTATGGCGGTCTCAGCTTTTTGCAGACTCCAGTGACCTTGCTATAGCAGATCTCTGGCTTTAGGCCTAGCATGTTGTTTGTGTAAGTTGTATCTTGCGATGGGCCTTACCTCCCCCTCCCTTGCGTTGCAATGTTTACTGCTTTTCATATTTTGTGCATGTCACAGTTACTTCTTGATGGGTTAATTCCTGCTGCAGAGTTCACGGTCAACTTCTCGTGTTTTATCATGTTCTATTTTGTTCGCCTATAGGATGTGAGGTGCATGATTTAGAGGGGGCATGTCTTCCCCTCCCCCCCTCCTCCGGTGGGGGGGACCCCGTGTTTCCCACGGGTCCCTCTGCCGGGGGACTGGGGGGTGGAGATAGACCAACTGGAGACCTCACATGTAATTTACTGTGTGTTATAATGAGTGGACTTGAGAGGTGCCACCGCCCCAATATGGCTTATATGGTCTGAGGTAGGAGAGGATCTTGGGCCTGCCGTCCTCCCTTCCCCTCGGGGTGGGCCCCACCGGATGGGGGGGCCCGTCCCGGAGGGGACGGGGAGACGGGATGCGATGGGGGGGTGGGACGGGGGGTCCATGTTTGCATGAGCTGCGTATAGGCGAACAGGGGGTTAAAAGTCCAGATTAATCGGTGAACTGCCTCTGAATGATTCCAAGGGCCGAGTGCCTGAGGGATTAGAGGATAGAAGGGCCCCTCCCCCGCCTTGGGAGTAAAAGCTGCGAGACAATGATCGAAGTCCCTGGCAGTGCGGTTAAAGGATCCTGGAACCGTAGCAGCTCTCTGCATTAAGGCCTAGGGAACTATCTCCTGGCAGCGCATGTGGTGGTGTCCCTTGCTCCCTTCCCCCCTGATCTTAACAAGCCAATACTTCTCATGTAATATAGGTAGCAGATTAACTGACTGCGAGATCTGAGACCACGGGAAACATGATGGCTAATTTGCTCTATTTCAGGCTGCCTTACTCTGACCTCCCGGGTTTTTGGTCTGCAGGGGAATGGGGCTGGCTGTCCTCCCTCCCCTCCGGGGGGGCCCTGGCGATCGGCGGGGCCCTCTCCGGAGGGGATTGGGGGACGGGGGTCGGTGGGGAGAGGGGGGCTGATAGGGAAGAAACTAAGTTGCATGTGATTGATGCCCACGAGTGAGCACAATAAAGGTGCTTGGGAGGCCCAAACGTAGCTTACTTTGCGAAATGTCAATATGTGAGTGCATAGTGGGCCTTCTGTTCTGGGTTGGTAGATGGAGAGGCCTTCTCCCCTCCCCCTTGGTAACCCTGCAGGGGACTGCTTGGAGACTTTCCAATTAAGTGAAAGTGGCTACAACCTAGGAGCAAATTGCGGGGCCAAGATGGGTAATCAGGGATGCAATACAAATTTTGCCCTGCAACTGGATGGAGTGGGATAAGGGGACGCTCAATATGTGTTAAATGGGTTCTACACCAGGTTACTGTATAAAGGTATATTTGACTTGCTCGCAGCGTAGGTAGTTTTCTTGATATTACAAGTTTGAATACTCAGTACTTCTGCCTGTCTGGCCTTCCATGGTCCCCAAGTTTTTGTGATTTTCACGGTAAGTGGGTTATTTAGGGACTCCGTGTGAGTCTCTATTTCCTGAAGAATCCAGGGTTTTTTTCCCCCCCTGGTGTAGCTTCAGGTGGGGTTGGGCGGTCGCTGGAGGTCTTATACCCGGCGCTACGCTCTCTTAATTTCCCTTCCATGTTCTCGCCTATACCCCACAAGGGTGCGCTTTGGGGTTCTGTTTCTGATCTTTATTACGTTTAGGACCCTTATTTCTGTTCCCCTTCACTCTATCCTAGTCTTTTCTTCCTCCCCATCAGTCTCTGGTGGGATTTCTGTAAGTACTCCTCTCCCTGGCTCCGGGGGCCGGGGGGTGCGGGGGGTGTGGTTGGGGGGCCCGGGTGGTTCTGTGTGTCCCCTCCCTGGTAGTAATGACTTCAGTGGGAGATATGGAGGTGAGGATAATGACTATAAACGTGAAAGGTCTTAATTCACCAGCTAAACGACACTCTCTTATGAGAGAGTTGAAGAAATACAAGGTACATATTGCCTTGATTCAGGAAACACATTTTCAGAGAGGTAGAGTTCCCTACCTAGGTAATAGGTCGTTTCCCTTTCATTGGACAGCACCATCTCCATCTTCTAAGACTAAGGGGGTTTCTATCCTGGTGGACAGGGCACTGGCTTTCTCTGTGACCTCAGAGGTTATTGACAAGGAGGGGCGCTATGTCTTCCTCAAGGGTAAGCTCCCGTCTGGAAAGATCCTCACACTGGCAAACATTTACGCCCCCAATAGGCTACAACATCAATTTATGACCTCGGTTCTTAGGGAATTACAAACCTTTCAGGAGGGTTCCTTGATTATAGGGGGAGACCTGAACTGCGCATTGAATCCCTTGGTAGACACCTCTAACGCTAGCTCCTCCATAGCATACAGGTATCTGAAGCGAATCAAAACAGCTCTTCAGAATGTACAGGTAGTTGATACGTGGAGATTTGCACACCCAGACGGAAGGGACTATACTTAATTTTCCCCCATTCACTCAAAGTACTCGAGGATAGACTATCTGTTCTTGTCCCAGAGAGACCTTGGCTGGATAGCGGGTGTGGAGATAGGGACGATTACGTTTGCAGATCACGCCCCGGTAATTATGAAGCTCTTGCTGCCGGGACAGGTCCACAAGGAGTGGAACTGGAGAATGAACACTAGTATTCTAAAGGATGTAGTTAGGGCAGAGAGGGTTAAACAGCAGATCATTCAGTATTTCCGTGAAAATGTAACTGAAGGCCTGAATCCACTCACAATTTGGGAGGCGCACAAGTGCACGATACGGGGATTTCTCATACAAGAGGGTGCGCGAATGAAGAAAGAAAGGCTGGCTAAAATAGAGGAACTTGCCCACAGGGTCTCGGTCCTGGAATCTCAACACAAGAAAACGCTTCTGGAAAAACACCTACAGGAGCTTTTGGAAAAAAGGAAGGAGCTGAGAGCTACCCTGTGGGGGGCTGCCAAGAGGGCGTTCACGTTCCGCAATGGTCTTTACTATGAACAAGGTAATAAGCCTGGTAGGCTTCTAGCGGGTGGCCTTAACCCAAAGGGCCCTAGGGCCCGAGTGCAGGGAATTAGAGACTCAGCGGGGACCTTGTACCAGAAGGTACACACCCAGACGGAAGGGACTATACTTAATTTTCCCCCATTCACTCAAAGTACTCGAGGATAGACTATCTGTTCTTGTCCCAGAGAGACCTTGGCTGGATAGCGGGTGTGGAGATAGGGACGATTACGTTTGCAGATCACGCCCCGGTAATTATGAAGCTCTTGCTGCCGGGACAGGTCCACAAGGAGTGGAACTGGAGAATGAACACTAGTATTCTAAAGGATGTAGTTAGGGCAGAGAGGGTTAAACAGCAGATCATTCAGTATTTCCGTGAAAATGTAACTGAAGGCCTGAATCCACTCACAATTTGGGAGGCGCACAAGTGCACGATACGGGGATTTCTCATACAAGAGGGTGCGCGAATGAAGAAAGAAAGGCTGGCTAAAATAGAGGAACTTGCCCACAGGGTCTCGGTCCTGGAATCTCAACACAAGAAAACGCTTCTGGAAAAACACCTACAGGAGCTTTTGGAAAAAAGGAAGGAGCTGAGAGCTACCCTGTGGGGGGCTGCCAAGAGGGCGTTCACGTTCTGCAATGGTCTTTACTATGAACAAGGTAATAAGCCTGGTAGGCTTCTAGCAGGTGGCCTTAACCCAAAGGGCCCTAGGGCCCGAGTGCAGGGAATTAGAGACTCAGCGGGGACCTTGTACCAGAAGGAGTCAGATATTGCTGAACAGTTTAAGAGGTATTATTCCACATTGTATAATCTTCCAGGGCACCCCTCAGAAGGGGGACACAAATCCCAGATGGAGGATTACTGTGAAAGAGCTAAGATGCCCCGACTTTCTAAGGAAGCAATTGAATATTTGGAGAGCCCGATTTCCATAGAGGAATGTATGGTGGCAATCAAGGAAACTAGACCTGGAAGGGCCCCGGGACCTGATGGATTCCCCAGCCAGTACTATAGGGCGTTTGCCCCCCATCTGCTTCCGCATATGGTACGGGCTTTTAGTAGTGCGGGTGAGTCAGGGGCACTCCCCCCGGAGTCTCTCGAGGCTCGCATAGTGGTCATCCCGAAAGAGGGGAAGGATGACACCCAGTGCCAGAATTACAGACCTATATCATTATTGAATGTCGATATCAAATTATATGCGAAGGTGTTAGCCAAGAGGCTAGCAGGTTTTTTGCCAGAGCTGGTCCAACAAGACCAGGTGGGCTTTATTGGAGGGAGGGAAGCACGCGACAATACAGTGAAGGCCATGAATGTACACTGGTGGGCCACCTCCCACAGGTTGAAGATTATGATGCTATCCACTGACACCGAAAAGGCATTTGATAGGATTGATTGGGATTGGATTACAGTGGTTTTAGAGCATATCGGCCTGGGGGTGGTGGCTTGAAACAGAATTTTGGCCTTGTACTCGGACCCACGTGCAAGGGTTAGAGTTAACAATGTGACCTCAAACGGATTTCTGATTCGCAATGGTACCAGGCAGGGCTGCCCTATGTCCCCACTGATTTTTGCGCTCACGCTGGAGCCTTTCCTGAGGATGGTGAAACTGAATCCTGACATTAGAGGGGTTCAGATAGGGGATAAGGAACAAAAAGTGGCCGCTTACGCGGACGATATGTTGTTCTTTCTCTCATCTCCTTGGGTTTCTATACCGTGCTTGCTGAGGGAGCTCGAGATTTTTGGTAAAATGTCCAATCTGAAAATAAACTACTCTAAATCAGTAGCATTGAATGTCTCACTCCCTGCACAGGAGAAAGAGAATCTAGAGAAATCCTTTCAGTTTAGATGGGAGACACGTAGTCTCACTTATCTGGGGATCCAACTGCCCGCGGATCTGTCACAGCTATTTCAGTTGAATTTTGCTCCATTGATCAGCAAATTAAAAGCGGACCTAAATAGATGGAGATGCCTGAAACTGTCGTGGTTCGGGAAGCTGGCGGTTCTGAAAATGAATGTGCTTCCGAGATTGCTATATTTGATTCAATGCATTCCAATAAAATTCCCTAGCTCTTTTGCTTTAGATGTTAGAAAAACGTTCACAAGATTTTTATGGGCAGGTAAGCCCCCCAGAGCGAAAAGATCCACCCTTGTTCTGCAGAGGTCTAAAGAGGGATTGGGTCTGCCCTGCATTGACACATACGTGAAGGCCTCACATTTAGCAAGAATTATTGACTGGCATGTGAATGGCTCCCACAAAGAGTGGGTTTCCATAGAAGATGAAACTAGTGAGGGTACTCTGAGACAGTTATGGACTTTCAACAGGAGTGACATCCCGGAGAGGATTAGATCCCACCCTTTTATTGGCACCACATTGGAGACCCTGGGAGGAAAAGTGGGAGAGGGATTTGAACCTAGACTTGACAGAGGAAGATTGGAAATGCATATATCAAAGGGCATACAGGGGCTTGGCAAACTCCTCTACGCAGGAGACTAATTACAAATTAATCACTAGGTGGTACAGGACCCCAAAGATGCTACATAAAATGTTCCCGGCTATCCCAGACACCTGCTGGAGATGCAACCAGAAAGGTGCAGATGTATTGCATATATGGTGGTCGTGCCCTAGTATTGTCCCTTTCTGGAAGAACATTCATGGTATGATTGAGAGGGTTGTGGGCCTCTCCCCTGAATGGGACCCTGCCTTCTATTTACTGAATTGGCAGAGGAAAGAATCGGGCGAGCGAGATCTAGGACCGCTAGGGATTCACCTTACCAACGCGGCTCGGAGGGTGATACCTCGGAAATGGAAGTCACCGTCAGCCCCAATGGTCAAAGAATGGCTGCGGCAACTAAACCATGTAGAGGAAATGGAAGAAATTTTACATCTGAGACAGGATAGGGCCGAAGCCTACAGGAAGATCTGGTCTATCTGGGCTGTTTTTAAGTCCTCACCTGAATACAAGGCAGCAATGGAACGGGATTGAGGAATATAGGATGTTAGTGGAATCAGGAGGAGAGTCTGTACGGCAGTGGGGGGTGCTGGGGTCTCGCGGGCCCCCTGTCTGGTCCCCTCGCTCCCCCCCCTCCCCCGGGGGCCTCTCTTTTTTCTTTATATGTTCTCTTTCTTTCTTTCGATCTTTCTCAACTTCTGCCCCTTTGTTTTTGGTTTCGCTCCCTCCCCTTTTCTGCCCTCCAGGGGCTCTGTTCTCTCCTTGGACGCTTCCGCAGAGTCCAGGGTTCTATATTACAACGGAGGAAGGGCAAAGTAGCAGGACATTGGAGTCGCAGAGGTCTGGTGTTATAGCTACATTGGGTGATTTGGTCTCGGGATCCCATGGCAGGAGTCCCGGACAGGCAGCTGTAATGTATTGTAATGATCACAGAAGCATTGTTTGGATGTTTTGATGGTCAGGTTGCATCCTGGACCCAATGGTGTGTTGTCTTATTTGCATTACCAATTGTCTGTTTACCATGTCTATGACTCCGAAAAATCTCTAATAAAAATCAGTGTGATTTAAAAAAAAAACGGCTATTTCTGAGCCTCCAAGAGCCTCAATAGGGTTGTAAACCATTCTGCCTTGCTGTAACATGCACAGGATGCGTGCTGGGTTAGTTAAATAATACTTTGAATAAATATCACATGCAGATCAGAGGCATCGCTAATAGAATCGCAGAGCGGCACAATTGCAGAGAGTTGAAGTGGCATCACTATGAGGGGCAGAAGCCCAAACATTGCTTTAAAGAGACACTGGAGTTGGCAGCAGCAGGAGCCCAAAAATTGGATGAATCACACCCTGGAGTTGCAAGCAGCAGCAGGAGCCCAAACATTGGCTGAAAGAGACACTGGAGTTGGCAGCAGCGGGAGCCCAAAAATTGGATGAATCACACCCTGGAGTTGGCAGCAGCAGCAGCAGCCCAAGCATTACTTTAAAGAGACACTGGGGTTGGCTTCAGGAGCCCAAAAATTGGATGAATCACACCCTAGAGGTGGCAGCAGCAGCAGCAGCAGCAGGAGCCCAAATATTACTTTAAAGAGACACTGGATTTGGCAGCAGGAGCCCAAAATTGGATGAATCACACCCTGGAGTTGGCAGCAGCAGCAGCAGGAGCCCAAACATTACTTTAAAGAGACACTGGGGTTGGCTTCAGGAGCCCAAAAATTGGATGAATCACACCCTGGAGTTGGCAGCAGCAGCAGGAGCCCAAACATTACTTTAAAGAGACACTGGGGTTGGCTTCAGGAGCCCAAAAATTGGATGAATCACACCCTGGAGTTGGCAGCAGCAGCAGCAGGAGCCCAAATATTACTTTAAAGAGACACTGGAGTTGGCTTCAGGAGCCCAAAAATTGGATGAATCACACCCTGGAGTTGGCAGCAGCAGCAGCAGGAGCCCAAGCATTACTTTAAAGAGACACTGGGGTTGGCTTCAGGAGCCCAAAAATTGGATGAATCACACCCTGGAGTTGGCAGCAGCAGCAGGAGCCCAAACATTACTTTAAAGAGACACTGGGGTTGGCTTCAGGAGCCCAAAAATTGGATGAATCACACCCTGGAGTTGGCAGCAGCAGCAGCAGGAGCCCAAATATTACTTTAAAGAGACACTGGAGTTGGCTTCAGGAGCCCAAAAATTGGATGAATCACACCCTGGAGTTGGCAGCAGCAGCAGCAGGAGCCCAAATATTATTTAAAGAGACACTGGGGTTGGCTTCAGGGGCCCAAAAATTGGATGATTCACACCCTGGAGTTGGCAGCAGCAGCAGCAGGAGCCCAAATATTACTTTAAAGAGACACTGGAGTTGGCTTCAGGAGCCCAAAAATTGGATGAATCACACCCTGGAGTTGGCAGCAGCAGCAGCAGGAGCCCAAATATTACTTTAAAGAGACACTGGAGTTGGCTTCAGGAGCCCAAAAATTGGATGATTCACACCCTGGAGTTGGCAGCAGCAGCAGCAGGAGCCCAAACATTACTTTAAAGAGACACTGGGGTTGGCTTCAGGAGCCCACAAATTGGATGATTCACACCCTGGAGTTGGCAGCAGCAGCAGCAGCAGCAGGAGCCCAAATATTACTTTAAAGAGACACTGGAGTTGGCTTCAGGAGCCCAAAAATTGGATGAATCACACCCTGGAGTTGGCAGCAGCAGCAGGAGCCCAAACGTTACTTTAAAGAGACACTGGGGTTGGCTTCAGGAGTTCAAAAATTGGATGAATCACACCCTGGAGTTAGCAGCAGCAGCAGGAGCCCAAACATTACTTTAAAGAGACACTGGGGTTGGCTTCAGGAGCCCAAAAATTGGATGAATCACACCATGGAGTTGGCAGCAGCAGCAGGAGCCCAGACATTACTTTAAAGAGACACTGGGGTTGGCTTCAGGAGCCCAAAAATTGGATGATTCACACCCTGGAGTTGGCAGCAGCAGCAGCAGGAGCCCAAATATTACTTTAAAGAGACACTGGGGTTGGCTTCAGGAGCCCAAAAATTGGATGAATCACACCCTGGAGTTGGCAGCAGCAGCAGCAGGAGCCCAAATATTACTTTAAAGAGACACTGGAGTTGGCTTCAGGAGCCCAAAAATTGGATGAATCACACCCTGGAGTTGGCAGCAGCAGCAGCAGGAGCCCAAATATTACTTTAAAGAGACACTGGGGTTGGCTTCAGGAGCCCAAAAATTGGATGATTCACACCTTGGAGTTGGCAGCAGCAGCAGCAGGAGCCCAAACATTACTTTAAAGAGACACTGGAGTTGGCTTCAGGAGCCCAAAAATTGGATGAATCACACCCTGGAGTTGGCAGCAGCAGCAGGAGCCCAAACATTACTTTAAAGAGACACTGGGGTTGGCTTCAGGAGCCCAGAAATTGGATGAATCACACCATGGAGTTGGCAGCAGCAGCAGCAGGAGCCCAAATATTACTTTAAAGAGACACTGGGGTTGGCTTCAGGAGCCCAAAAATTGGATGATTCACACCCTGGAGTTGGCAGCAGCAGCAGCAGGAGCCCAAATATTACTTTAAAGAGACACTGGGGTTGGCTTCAGGAGCCCAAAACTTGGATGAATCACACCCTGGAGTTGGCAGCAGCAGGAGCCCAAACATTACTTTCAAGAGACACTGGGGTTGGCTTCAGGAGCCCAAAAATTGGATGATTCACACCCTGGAGTTGGCAGCAGCAGCAGCAGGAGCCCAAATATTACTTTAAAGAGACACTGGGGTTGGCTTCAGGAGCCCAAAAATTGGATGAATCACACCCTGTGGAGAGTCATGTGGAGAAAAAGTAGCTTAGTTAGTAATATCTACATATAATTATGAATAAAAAAATGCAAAAGTATTGCCAAAGTGAAGTTTTGTTTGAGGGTGTGTTTCCACCTTTTAATTAAATCAGAAACAACAAGGTATCATTGCCTAATTAGCCCTCAAAAATTCTTGGAATTTTTAATCTGGAATCATGTCTGATCCATCTTATCCGAAGAATATGAATAAAAAGTAAGAGTAACGTAAAGGATTTTTTATCAATACTTACTTGTGGTCCGATGCGGAGGAATGTCTGTAACTGGAGAGCAGCGCCTTAAATCTGTTTTGCACGATCCATCTTTCTTTAGTGTTGGTCTGACCCCGTCATCTATCTACTGGAATACATCAGGCATTGTTGGGAGGAAAGCTTGGCTGATCCATGCGCCATTCATTTCCACGCAGGGCAGTCTCTGAAAAAAGTATGTATAAACCAGGGTCTTTTTCATATAAAAACAAATGGTTATTTTTGCTATTAAACCATATGTTCCACAGCTTTACCAGTCATTGTGTCAGCCAATGAAGCAACTTTGTTTGGAAGTGCTGCAAAAGCAGTCCACTGCATCACAAGTGGCATCTGACACCCCCAGTCAACTGTCTGTTGTCTGTCTGTTATGCTTTGGGTTCAGCTCCACTATCCATTGATGAAGATCTGATAATCATAAAATTCAGCAGCTACTGCCCAGCCAAGAAGTGGAGGAGACACTCGCCTCTTCTTCCACTAGCCGGCAATTAGTGATGAGGAAGTGTCGTGGGAGGAGGTGTTGCAAGCCGAGGTAGTGGAAGAGGGTCCCTGGGTCTGCGGTGGTGACGGCAGCAGCAGCAGTGAATTATTGGGGACTGTTGATAGGAAAAATCAGCTACTCAGCGATGTGTCAGTTTTTCATGTTGCATCCACAATCCTGTGGAGAAAAAGTAGGTTAGTTAGTATATATACATAAAATTATGAATAGACAAATGCAATAGTATTGCCAAAGTGAAGTTTTGTTTGAGGGTGTGTTTCCACCTTGTAATTAAATCAGAAACAACTAGCTATCATTTGCCTCTGAATAATTAGCCCTCAAAAATTCTTGGAATTTTTAATCTTGATGTCTGAGGGATTTCTCCTCTCAGACAGCGTCACCATAAGTCCAGCCTGCTGCATTACCTAGTGGTGGACCTTTCAGAGAACTGATGGCTTGTGCCGAGCCGAGGTGGAGAGTCCCATGGCATGGTTGTTGAACAGAAGGTGGGCCAGTCCTTTAGCCTGTCAGTGTGTACCAAAGTGCACAGTGTTGTCTACGTCTGGAGCTGTAACTATGGACTCATGGTGGACAATATATATCCTTTTAGGCCCCCTTGGTGATTGTGGTTTCACGCTGTTCTTCACATGGTTTTCCTTGACCAACAGAGTCACACATGGGAGGAACTACTAAAAATGAGAACTCAATCCATGAAAGCATTGCTTAATCCACGAAAACTGCAAATTTGGACCCATGGTGACTGACACTTGGAAGAACATCTTGTTTGCGCTGCGACAAGGAAGCCAGAGTCATGCGTCCTGACATGGCACACGTGTTCAGTCTAGTTCTGAAGTCTTGCCCCCATCTGAAAGACATCCAAACAACAGGAAAGAAAGTTAGCATGCACTTCTGGCACTCCTACACCCCCAAGCACAACCTTATTGAGCCTCAGCGTCACAACGGTGTACCCCAACATAGTCTGATTTGCGATGTTTCCACCAGTTGGAATTCCACCCTCCATATGCAGGATCCACTATAGCAGTGGTCCCCAACCCTGTCCTCAAGGCCCACCAACAGGCCAGGTTTTGCAGATCTCCACAAAGATGCACAGGTGGAGTAATTAGTGCAGCTGCAGAGCAATAGAGCTGGCTATTTGGAGATCCAAAAAACATGACATGTTGGTGGGCCTTGAGGACAGGGTTGAGGACCACTGCACTATAGGAACAGAGAAAAGCCATCACGGATTTCTGGATGATCCAAACGGATAGGGGGACACCCCTGTGTAAATTCAATGTAAACCATTGGCAGCTCATACGTGACACCGACCGTTTGCTCAGGCCCTTTGAGGAAGCTACTTTATTAGTCAGTTGCCAGGACTATGAGATGAACGATGAGATTCCACTGCTTCATGTACTACAACACATGTTGGAAACCATGGCTGGTCAGGGCACTGGAGACATGGCACATACATTTCACAGCCACATGAAGCCTGTGGGGGCTGGAGTGGAGGAGGAGGAGGGGGTGGGGCACAGCAAACCACAGTTTAGGTTTCACAAAATGACCATTTTATCTAGTCATCTGACAGGAGAGGAGGAGCAGGAGCAGCCACAGGAGCTAGAGGGTTGTGAGGAAGGCGAGACAGAGGACCCAGACACACCGTGGCAGTTTACAGTGGAGATGGAGACAGGTAGTCCCTCCGAGTCACTTGCACAAATGGCACGATGCATGCTCACATGCTTGCGTACTACTGAGCGCAGAATTGTCTCCATTTGTCAGCAGGAAGACTTTTGGCTCTCCAACTTATTGGACCCTCGCTTCCGGCACAAAATGGGGGCATTTTTTACGCCCACTGAGAGGGAGGAAAAACTGACCTACTACAGAGACATCCCACGTAGTCAGTTGGGCGATGTCTATCTGTGCCATGGCCCATACTCCCGCAGGTCTGACTCGGGGGACCTCTGCGCTCACCTTCCACTGCCATGGCTGCTGGGGGGGTGGAAGGAGCAGCAGCAGCAGCTCCATCAGCAGCAGCCTCAGTCTTCAGTCACTAGTGAGTAGCTTTCTACACCCGCATAGTGAGTCTACTCATGAGCAGCAGGAAGACCTGGAGCTGGACCTCAAACAGCAGGTCATGTCATACCTTGACATGACCATGCCAACACACCTTCAGGATCCACTGGATTTGCTGGGAAGCCAAACTTGACTTGTGTCCGCAACTAGCAGAGTTTGCCCTGGAAAAGCTGTACTGGCCGGACAGTAGTTGATTTCGATGGCAACTGGGCTGCTCTATATAATGAAGCAAAATGGCAAATTTACCTCACAATATAAGCTATTGCCCCTCAGATTTACACAGGGCCTGCTCCATATAATGGTGCAAAACCATGAATTTACCTCATAATATAAACTATTGCCCCTCAGATTTACACAGGGGCTGCTCTATATTATGCTGCAAAATGGCAAATTTACCTCACAATATAAGCTATTGCCCCTCAGATTTACACAGGGCCTGCTCTATATAACGAAGCAAAATGGCAAATTTACCTCACTATATAAGCTATTGCCCCTCAGATTTACACAGGGGCTGCTCTATATTATGCTGCAAAATGGCAAATTTACCTCACAATATAAGCTATTGCCCCTCAGATTTACACAGGGCCTGCTCTATATAACGAAGCAAAATGGCAAATTTACCTCACTATATAAGCTATTGCCCCTCAGATTTACACAGGGCCTGCTCCATATAATGGTGCAAAACCATTAATTTACCTCATAATATAAACTATTGCCCCTCAGATTTACACAGGGGCTGCTCTATATTATGCTGCAAAATGGCAAATTTACCTCACAATATAAGCTATTGCCCCTCAGATTTACACAGGGGCTGCTCTATATTATACTGCAAAATGGCAAATTTACCTCACAATATAAGCTATTGCCCCTCAGATTTACACAGGCCTGCTCTATATAACGAAGCAAAATGGCAAATTTACCTCACTATATAAGCTATTGCCCCTCAGATTTACACAGGGCCTGCTCCATATAATGGTGCAAAACCATGAATTTACCTCATAATATAAACTATTGCCCCTCAGATTTACACAGGGGCTGCTCTATATTATGCTGCAAAATGGCAAATTTACCTCACAATATAAGCTATTGCCCCTCAGATTTACACAGGGCCTGCTCCATATAATGTTGCAAAACCATGAATTTACCTCATAATATAAACTATTGCCCCTCAGATTTACACAGGGGCTGCTCTATATTATGCTGCAAAATGGCAAATTTACCTAACAATATAAGCTATTGCCCCTCAGATTTACACAGGGCCTGCTCTATATAACGAAGCAAAATGGCAAATTTACCTCACAATATAAGCCATTGCCCCTCAGATTTACACAGGGCCTGCTCCATATAATGTTGCAAAACCATGAATTTACCTCATAATATAAACTATTGCCCCTCAGATTTACACAGGGGCTGCTCTATATTATGCTGCAAAATGGCAAATTTACCTCACAATATAAGCTATTGCCCCTCAGATTTACACAGGGGCTGCTCTATATTATGCTGCAAAATGGCAAATTTACCTCACAATATAAGCTATTGCCCCTCAGATTTACACAGGGCCTGCTCTATATAACGAAGCAAAATGGCAAATTTACCTCACAATATAAGCCATTGCCCCTCAGATTTACACAGGGCCTGCTCCATATAATGTTGCAAAACCATGAATTTACCTCATAATATAAACTATTGCCCCTCAGATTTACACAGGGGCTGCTCTATATTATGCTGCAAAATGGCAAATTTACCTCACAATATAAGCTATTGCCCCTCAGATTTACACAGGGGCTGCTCTATATTATGCTGCAAAATGGCAAATTTACCTCACAATATAAGCTATTGCCCCTCAGATTTACACAGGGCCTGCTCTATATAACGAAGCAAAATGGCAAATTTACCTCACAATATAAGCCATTGCCCCTCAGATTTACACAGGGCCTGCTCCATATAATGTTGCAAAACCATGAATTTACCTCATAATATAAACTATTGCCCCTCAGATTTACACAGGGGCTGCTCTATATTATGCTGCAAAATGGCAAATTTACCTCACAATATAAGCTATTGCCCCTCAGATTTACACAGGGGCTGCTCTATATTATGCTGCAAAATGGCAAATTTACCTCACAATATAAGCTATTACAGCTCTATATAAATAAAAATAAATAAATAAAAAAAGGGCCTGTAGAAGCTTATTTAGTATAACAGATAGGGTGACATGTGCTGGTTTGGGATGCCCATATGTGCTAGTGTTTTGGCAGCAGTACAAAAACCAATGCAAAATGCAATAACTTAATAAAGCTGATGCTGATCAACGCTTATTTAGTATAACAGATGGGGTGCAACATGCAGGTTTGGGATGCCCTGCGGCCTGGTGTATTTAAAGCAGACCAAAACCAATTCAAAATGCAATAACTTGAGCTGAGGCTGTAGATGCTTATTTAGTATAAACAGGTAGGGTGCAAGGTGCAGCTTTGGGGTGCCCTGCGGCCTGGTTAAATGAAAGCAGTCAAAAAGGAAGTGCAAACTGAAGTAGCTTAATGAAGCTGATGCTGATCAACGCTTATGTTGTATACCAGATAGGGTGCAAGGTGCAGCTTTGGGGTGCCCTGCGGCCTGGTTTATTAAAAGCAGTCAAAAACAAGTGCAAACTGAAGTAGCTTAATAAAGCAGCTGATGCTGATCAACGCTTATGTTGTATAACAGATAGGGTTAAAATAGCATGTGCCTTGGGATGCCCGTGTGGCCTGGTATATTTCAAGCTGAACAAAAAGTAACAATAATCCAAGTATGAGAAATGCTTGTGCTTAACATATAGGGTTAATCAGCATGTGCCTTGGGATGCCCGTGTGGCCTGGTATATTTCAAGCTGAACAAAAAGTAACAATATTCCAAGTATGAGAAATAATTTTGACCTTCTTTACAGCGCCATACTTAAAAATCCTTAATTTCATGCCGATCAATCCAAAGGTCAATGCCCCTAACAAAAATAGTGTTCGGCATAAGTTTTCCTTCTGGAAGGACGTAACCTTTAGTTTACATGGTTGGGGTAGGTTATCTTACAAATTGGGATACCCCAGGCAGCAGTGTCATTGAAAGAGACAGATTGTAATGCAGGCCATATGCAAGCAGAGAAACTCAGGCTGCAACAGGCCTATTTAGTTTACATGGTTGGGGTAGGTTATCTTACAAATTGGGATACCCCACTGTATATGAAACCGAATATAAATGCACACCCAAAAGTGGACAATCAGCCTCCAAGAGGCCTGCTTAGTTTAAATAAGAGAGCTGCTTAGTGTAAATAGGAGGCCTGCTTAGTTTAAATAAGAGAGCTGCTTAGTGTAAATAAGAGAGGTAGGTTATGTTATGTTACAGAATGGGATGCCCCCACAGCAGACCTGAGATCAGTATATATGCACAGCAACAGTGGATAAGCAGGCTCCAACAGGCCAAATTACTTTAAATAAGTGTGCAGCTTAGAGTAAATACAGAGGCTAATGGGATGTTACAGAATGGGATGCCCCAAAGCTGACTTGAGATCAGTATATATGCACACAGCAGCAGTGTGTAAGCAGGCTCATACAGGCCAAATTTCTTTAAATAACTGTGCAGCTTACAGTAAATGCAGAGGCTAATGGTATGTTACAGAATGGGATGCCCCAAAGCTGACTTGAGATCAGTATATATGCACACAGCAGCAGTGTGTAAGCAGGCTCATACAGGCCAAATTTCTTTAAATAACTGTGCAGCTTACAGTAAATGCAGAGGCTAATGGGATGTTACAGAATGGGATGCCCCAAAGCTGACTTGAGATCAGTATATATGCACACAGCAGCAGTGTGTAAGCAGGCTCATACAGGCCAAATTTCTTTAAATAACTGTGCAGCTTACAGTAAATGCAGAGGCTAATGGTATGTTACAGAATGGGATGCCCCAACAGGAGTGCACCTGGCAGCAGTACTACTATGCACAGCAAAAGTGTCTTTATCAGGGCAAATTTCTATTAGAATAAGTGCAAATGGCTATGGTATTAAATAGAGGCTTGTGTAGTCAGAGAATGGGATGCCCCAAGAGCCAGGAGTGCACCTGTGAGTAGTAATACTATGCACAGCAAAAGTGTCTTTATCAGGCCAAATGACTTTTAGAATAAGTGCAAATGGTTATGGTATTAAATAGAGGCTGGTGTAGTCACAGAATGGGATGCCCCAACCAGAGTGCACCTGGGAGCAGTACTATGCACAGCAAAAGTGTCTTTATCAGGCCAAATGACGTTTAGAATAAGTGCAAAGGGTTATGGTATTAAATAGAGGCTGGTGTAGTCACAGAATGGGATGCCCCAACCAGAGTGCACCTGGGAGCAGTACTATGCACAGCAAAAGTGTCTTTATCAGGCCAAATGACTTTTAGAATAAGTGCAAATGGTTATGGTATTAAATAGAGGCTGGTGTAGTCACAGAATGGGATGCCCCAACCAGAGTGCACCTGGGAGCAGTACTATGCACAGCAAAAGTGTCTTTATCAGGCCAAATGGCTTTTAGAATAAGTGCAAATGGTTATGGTATTAAATAGAGGCTGGTGTAGTCACAGAATGGGATGCCCCAACCAGAGTGCACCTGGGAGCAGTACTATGCACAGCAAAAGTGTCTTTATCAGGCCAAATGACTTTTAGAATAAGTGCAAATGGTTATGGTATTAAATAGAGGTTGGTGTAGTCACAGAATGGGATGCCCCAACCAGAGTGCCCCTGGGAGCAGTACTATGCACAGCAAAAGTGTCTTTATCAGGCCAAATGACTTTTAGAATAAGTGCAAATGGTTATGGTATTAAATAGAGGCTGGTGTAGTCACAGAATGGGATGCCCCAACCAGAGTGCACCTGGGAGCAGTACTATGCACAGCAAAAGTGTCTTTATCAGGCCAAATGACTTTTAGAATAAGTGCAAATGGTCATGGTATTAAATAGAGGCTGGTGTAGTCACAGAATGGGATGCCCCAACCAGAGTGCACCTGGGAGCAGTACTATGCACAGCAAAAGTGTCTTTATCAGGCCAAATGACTTTTAGAATAAGTGCAAATGGTTATGGTATTAAATAGAGGCTGGTGTAGTCACAGAATGGGATGCCCCAACCAGAGTGCACCTGGGAGCAGTACTATGCACAGCAAAAGTGTCTTTATCAGGCCAAATGACTTTAAGAATAAGTGCAAATGGTTATGGTATTAAATAGAGGCTGGTGTAGTCACAGAATGGGATGCCCCAATCAGAGTGCACCTGGGAGCAGTACTATGCACAGCAAAAGTGTCTTTATCAGGCCAAATGACTTTTAGAATAAGTGCAAATGGTTATGGTATTAAATAGAGGCTGGTGTAGTCACAGAATGGGATGCCCCAATCAGAGTGCACCTGGGAGCAGTACTATGCACAGCAAAAGTGTCTTTATCAGGCCAAATGACTTTTAGAATAAGTGCAAATGGTTATGGTATTAAATAGAGGCTGGTGTAGTCACAGAATGGGATGCCCCAACCAGAGTGCACCTGGGAGCAGTACTATGCACAGCAAAAGTGTCTTTATCAGGCCAAATGACTTTTAGAATAAGTGCAAAGGGTTATGGTATTAAATAGAGGCTGGTGTAGTCACAGAATGGGATGCCTCACAGCAGAGTGCACCTGGGAGCAGTACTATGCACAGCAAAAGTGTCTTTATCAGGCCAAATGACTTTTAGAATAAGTGCAAATGGTTATGGTATTAAATAGAGGCTGGTGTAGTCACAGAATGGGATGCCCCAACCAGAGTGCACCTGGGAGCAGTACTATGCACAGCAAAAGTGTCTTTATCAGGCCAAATGACTTTTAGAATAAGTGCAAAGGGTTATGGTATTAAATAGAGGCTGGTGTAGTCACAGAATGGGATGCCTCACAGCAGAGTGCACCTGGGAGCAGTACTATGCACAGCAAAAGTGTCTTTATCAGGCCAAATGACTTTTAGAATAAGTGCAAATGGTTATGGTATTAAATAGAGGCTGGTGTAGTCACAGAATGGGATGCCCCAACCAGAGTGCACCTGGGAGCAGTACTATGCACAGCAAAAGTGTCTTTATCAGGCCAAATGACTTTTAGAATAAGTGCAAAGGGTTATGGTATTAAATAGAGGCTGGTGTAGTCACAGAATGGGATGCCTCACAGCAGAGTGCACATGGGAGCAGTACTATGCACAGCAAAAGTGTCTTTATCAGGCCAAATGACTTTCAGAATAAGTGCAAATGGTTATGGTATTAAATAGAGGCTGGTGTAGTCACAGAATGGGATGCCCCAACCAGAGTGCACCTGGGAGCAGTACTATGCACAGCAAAAGTGTCTTTATCAGGCCAAATGACTTTTAGAATAAGTGCAAATGGTTATGGTATTAAATAGAGGCTGGTGTAGTCACAGAATGGGATGCCCCAACAAGAGTGCACCTGGGAGCAGTACTATGCACAGCAAAAGTGTCTTTATCAGGCCAAATGACTTTTAGAATAAGTGCAAATGGTTATGGTATTAAATAGAGGCTGGTGTAGTCACAGAATGGGATGCCCCAACCAGAGTGCACCTGGGAGCAGTACTATGCACAGCAAAAGTGTCTTTATCAGGCCAAATGACTTTTAGAATAAGTGCAAATGGTTATGGTATTAAATAGAGGCTGGTGTAGTCACAGAATGGGATGCCCCAACCAGAGTGCACCTGGGAGCAGTACTATGCACAGCAAAAGTGTCTTTATCAGGCCAAATGACTTTTAGAATAAGTGCAAATGGTTATGGTATTAAATAGAGGCTGGTGTAGTCACAGAATGGGATGCCTCACAGCAGACTTGAGATCAGTTCAGTATATATGCACAGTAAGTGTATAAGCAGCCTGAAAACGCTAACAAAGCCAGTAACACTCAGGCTGGATGAAAAAAAAAAAAAATCTCCCTGTGACTGCCTCAGATTTTTCCTAACTTTCCCTGTTTTTCGCTGACTTTCTGTCTGTCTCCTGCCTGTCTCCTGCCTGTCTCCAGCCTGTCCCTGTCTGTCCCTGTCTGTCCCTGTCTGTCTAACTGTCTCTCTCCCTGCCTACAGCAGCGTCCTGTCTCTCACGAATGCAATAGAGAAATGAGGAAAAGCAAGATGGCTGCCGGCCTTAAATAGCGCTGTGATGTCACCGGGCTTGCTGGCTGCTGACAGGCTGCATGTGACTGTCCCAGCATACACTGCCCCAGCTTACATGTCTGGACATGTCCCGTCCGCCATCTTAGAATGCCTGTAATGTAAATGAATGGATGTTAAAGGAAAACTTCGAGCGATCGAATCGCGGGGAAATTCGGATTCGATCCGAATCGAATTTTTCATGAAATTCGGATCGAATCCGGGTTCGTCCGGATCGATTCGCTCATCCCTATTTAGAATGACCAACCTCTCGAGAATAAGGAATGGAACAGAGTTTTTAACCCAATTACATCTATAAAGTATGTTTCTATATAGGTTAGGGGGGAGGTAGGGATTTGGCCTAATGGTCAAGTCCTTCCCTGGTCATACTGATAGCAATAGTGTAGTCTAAGCCCCCAACTCTATTTTTGTTAATATTTATGGAAAAAAAGGGGGGAGGGGGGTTGGTATATACCACCATACCTCTTGAGAGTCTTTAATTGGGGATTGTGTATATTGTCAAGAAGAAGGTAAGTGAATAAAAGCAGTATCGGCAATCAACAATTTAAATACACATATTTCACATATTTGCATTTTTATAATTTTTATAATAAAAGGTGCTAGGTATGCACAGCACAAAAAAATATATATGTCATAAGGATTTTACAGGTAATTCTTGATTATTTTATCTTGAGAGCTCCTGTTGGGCTCTATTAATCTGCAACCTCAGTTTGTAGCAGGTAAGTTAGTCAGTCTGTAGCAAGACCAAAGTTTGTTCCTCCTGTTTGTAGCAAGTATAATTGAAGTGCAGACGTTTTGCTATTATGCTTCCTCAGTGCACATATTTGTATTGGGTCTAGTAATAGAGGAAAATATGCCTGCATTTTAAAATGTGCATTGTCGCAGATAGTATAAAAGGTTTTAACATTTTTGTTTAAGTACAAATTCATACCTTATTTTATAGGAACAGGTGTCAGCGCTTGCTGTGAGATATCCAGGTACTGGCTGTAAGCTGTTCATATGTGAATTTGAATTAGTAATATACGTGTGAAGTTAGTGGCCAGTTTGTATGGGATGATAAATTACCCAGTACTGTGGCTGGTAGCTTGGTTTGTGGCTGCGTAGGGCTGTGGACAAACAATAGTTTGTTCAGGTATACTTCTGCGGTAATAGAAGTGTACTGTCTGTTTTAGTTAGATATGGATGGCTTACCTTTTGGCTGGGTGTCCTTTTCACGGGGCCCGTCTCTACGTCGAGTGCGGGTGGTGCAGGTCTTCGCTGTGAAGCCCTTCTAACCCGCCGCTGAGAATGTGCGGCGTGTTATTGTGATGGGGTGGGGTCTGCCTTCAAAGGGCCCGGATTCGCGCTCACGGTGCTCTGCTGCTTGTGATACGCAGCAGACGGAGTGACGCATATCGCATCACTACCGGGCTGTGCGGCCCCTTCCCGTATCCGGGACATGTCACCGATATTGGTTTGTTCAGCCTGTTATAGCGCTCTGGCAGGAGCCTGTATACGCTTTGAGTTCTATGGAGCGGCTGTGTAGTGTGTTACCGCTCTATTGTTTGTCCTGCCACAAGTTGGGGGGTAAAATATTAATGGGCATCTCAAAGCCAAGCGCTGCCTTTACAGTATGATATATGCATTAAAATACTAACTTATAAGTGTTCATGTTTTAAATATTATGCTAGTATACTTGTTATGTGTGTTTCTTGTTAAGTTCCATTGTAATCGGGATGTGGTACCAGTATTTGTATTACTGGTGCATTTTCTGTGTTCGTTTGTATATATTGTTGTATGTTGAATGTTATCTATTTTATTCGTTAATATGAATGTGGTCAATTTTATGTAGTTGTCATGTTCTGGGATTATTTTAGAAAGGGGACGAAACTACAGGCGTCATTTAGCCCTGGTGGGATTAGGGCTGTGTGGTAATCCATTTTGTTTCGTGTTGTAATGTTATTTTCCTTATATCTCCTCCTCTGTTATGTTTGTGGACTCTGTCGAGGACCTGAAAGGACACTCCTGTAGGTACTCCTGCATGTTTAGCTGTCCAGTGTTTTCCCACTGGGGTTAATAGATTTTTATTTTTAATGTCTCTAATATGTTTGTACATACTGTTCTTGAGTTTCCTGTTTGTCTTCCCGATGTAGAACCTGGGACAGTCACATGTAAGTACATAGATCACATCGGTCGTATTGCAATTTGCTAAATGTTTTTGTGCTATCGTAATTCCTGTCGGGAGTGTTATGTTTTTGCCAGGTTTGATGTATTGACAGGTTGAACAGTCTTCACATCTGTATGTTCCTATTATTTGGCAACATTTCTTTTGTTTTTCTCTAGAATAGTGACTTGCTACAAGTCTGTCTTTTATGGACCTTGCCCTTCTGAATGTTAATTTGGGGCGTTCTGGTATGAGAGGTTCTATGTCAGGATCTTTTTTCAGGATGAACCAGTGGTCCTGTAGAGTCTTTCTTATAAGATCGTGTTGTGCATTGTAGGTTAATATAAAAGGTGTGTAATTGAATTTTGCCTCTTCCTGTTTTCATTTGTTTTTTTGGGGGCGGAGTATCTGACTCCTATTCTGTGATTGGGTTCTGTTGTAGGCCTTCTTCAGTGTTCTGTTTGAATATCCTCTTTCTTTCAATCTATCCCTTATGCCATCTGCTGCTATTTTGAATTCCTCAGGGTTGGTACAGTTGCGTTTAGCCCGCATGTATTCTCCGTATGGTATACTATTTTTAATGGGAGTGGGATGGGCGCTAGTCGCCCTAAGGATATTGTTGGCCGCTGTAGGTTTCCTATAGAAATTTGTTGTAATTCTACCCGTTGGATCAATGCATACTTCAAGGTCTAGGAAATTGATTGTATGGATTTGTGCTAATGTTTTTGACGAATTCTTCTAGTTGTGTTGTGGGATCTTCCCAAATAAGGAGGATATCTTCTATGTAACGATACCAAGAAATAATGTGGTGCATGTATTTCCTGGTTGACTCTTCTTCCCAGATCTTTCCCTCCCACCAACCCAGATATAGATTTGCAAAAGAGGGGGCACAAATGGTGCTCATTGCCGTCCCTTGTAGTTGGTGGTATAATTGTTTGTTAAATAGAAACGTGTTGTGTGTAAGTATAAATCTCAGAAGTTCCAGCAAGAAACAGTTATGGTCGTATTCTGCAATGTCTAATTGGTCAAGATAGTGCTTAGTGGCCCTTAAGCCCAAATCATGTGGGATGCTTGGATACAAAGCTTCAACATAGATATATATAGATTTAAATCTGTAATCTGTTCAAATTTGTTTAAATTCTGTTCCGGACAAAAGATTCGTCCCATTTACAATACCTCTATCTGTGATTTAGTTAATGGTATGTTGGCTAAGTTTATTATGTTGTTGGTGGTGTTGTCAGAGGTTTTTGAGGGGCTCTGTTCTTGCCCTATATTGGGGGACAGGGCTCTGCTTGTGCCCATGTTCCCTTCTTGGACAGTTGGGCTGGTTGATTTCCCTCTCCTCTCCCAGTTATGTCTAAAAAAGAGGCGAGTCCTGGTTGAGGTTTTTCTTGAAATGTATCTGGTGAGGGTAGATTCTTTCTTTTATCTCTCTTTCTTCCTATTTCTCTAGATTCTTGATCAGTTCTATAGTCTCTCTGGTATCTACTCTTAGTTTGTCTATTGAAAAGTTTGTAATGTTTCTAGAGATGAGCGAACTTTTGAAAAATTCGATTCGGCTGATCGCGACAAATCGTTATTAAAAACGCCTATTTCTGAGCCTCCTAGAGCCTCAATAGAGTTGTAAACCATTCTGCCTTGCTGTAACATGCATAGGATGCGTGCTGAGTTAGTGAAATACTGTAAATAATTAGGACATGCAGATCAGAGGCATCGCTAATAGAATCACAGAGCGGCACAATTGCAGAGAGTTGAAGTGCCATCACTATGAGGGGCCCCTATAGTGCCTGAAAATCACACCCTGGAGCTGGCAGCAGCAGGAGCCCAAACATTGGCTCAAAGAGACACTGGAGTTGGCAGCAGGAGCAGCAGGAGCCCAAAAATTGGCTGAATGACACCCTGGAGTTGCAAGCAGCAGCAGCAGGAGCCCAAACGTTGCTTAAAAGAGACACTGGAGTTGCCAGCAGCAGCAGCAGGAGGCCAAAATTGCTTAAAAGACACACTGGAGTTGGCAGCAGCAGCAGCAGGAGCCCAAACATTGCTTGAAAGAGACACTGGAGTTGGCAGCAGGAGCAGCAGGAGCCCAGACATTGCTTGAAAGACACACTGGAGTTGGCAGCAGGAGCAGCAGGAGCCCAAACATTGCTTGAAAGAGACACTGGAGTTGGCAGCAGCAGCAGCAGGAGCCCAAACATTGCTTGAAAGAGACACTGGAGTTGGCAGCAGGAGCAGCAGGAGCCCAAACATTGCTTGAAAGACACACTGGAGTTGGCAGCAGGAGCAGCAGGAGCCCAAACATTGCTTGAAAGACACACTGGAGTTCCCAGCAGCAGCAGGAGCCCAAACATTGCTTGAAAGAGACACTGGAGTTGGCAGCAGGAGCCCAAAAATTGGATTAATCACACCCTGGAGTTGCAAGCAGCAGCAACAGAAGCCCTAACATAGCTTGAAAGAGACACTGGAGTTGGCAGCAGGAGCAGCAGGAGCCCAAACATTGCTTGAAAGACACACTGGAGTTGGCAGCAGGAGCAGCAGGAGCCCAAACATTGCTTGAAAGACACACTGGAGTTGGCAGCAGGAGTAGCAGGAGGCCAAAATTGGCTGAATGACACCCTGGAGTTGCAAGCAGCAGCAGCAGGAGCCCAAACATAGCTTGAAAGAGACACTGGAGTTGGCAGCAGGAGCCCAAAAATTGGATGAATCACACCCTGGAGTTGCAAGCAGCAGCAGGAGCCCAAATTTGCCAAATTTGCCAGAAAGACACACCCTGGAGTTGGCAGCAGCATTAAGAGAACATGTACAGATTTTCGGCACAGATATCTTATCCGAAGAATATTAAATAAAAGTAAGAGTAACGTAAAGCAATTTCTCAATAATTATTTGTGGTCTGATGCGGAGGAATGTCTGTAACTGGAGAGCAGTGCCTTAAATATGTTTTGCACGATCCATATTTCTTTAGTGTTGGTCTGGTCCCATGATCAATCTACTCTAATGCATCAGGCATTGGTGGGTGGAAATCTTGGCTGATCCATGCCCGATTCATTTCCATGCAGGCATCCTGGAGCACATTGAATTGCTCTCATCAGAGCATCACTTACGCACATCTAAGAGTTTCATCATTTTGTTCGTGTTAAAGTCTTCAGGGCCTAGTTACTAAAGACCATAGATAGTTACACACCTGCTGCACTTTTCAACAAATCCTGTTTTAAGTGTAGTGTAGCGTTTTGTCTTCCCCTCATATACGCATGTATGAGGTATGCCAGGCAGAGAAGTGGCAGGATGGGCACAGAGAAGTTACAGAGGCCGAAATTCATCAAGCAGAGGTTGCAGCAGACTAGGGGTGAGTGGCAGCAGGAGTCTCAGTGAGAGGTCTGATCTCTCGGTATCAGCTAGCGGTCGTGTCTCGACCAGCAACCCATCTGCCGTCATCGATTGGTTAACACGATCATCCACTGCATCACAAGTGACATCTGACACCCCCAGTCAACTGTCGATAATGCCTTATGCTTAGGGTTCAGCTCCACTATTCAGTGAGGACGATCTGATAATCAGAAAAATCAGCAGCTACTGCCCAGCCAAGAAGTGGAGGAGACACTCGCCGCTTCTTCCAGTAGGCTGGCAAATGGTGATGAGGAGAGTGGCGTGGGAGGTGGTGTTGCAAGCGTTTTGGCATTTTAAGCAGAAACAAAGAGGGGGTGGCAGCCGCTCAGACCATTTTATAACTAACCTGGGAGGTGCACGTTAGCAGGGCAATTAGAATACAAAAGTCTTAAAGGAGCCACAGCACTCAACCCTGTTAGCTTGCAGGCCAGCCTATAATCTGTCTCTAAACTTGGTTAAAAACAGAGGACTCGGTCACACACATCTGCAGAATTATGCTTAAGCTGCACCACTCCGTGGGGTCCTAACTATTTTTTAAAAACATATATATATATATATTTATTTATTTATTTTAAATGTTTTCCATTGTCTTTTTTTAATATTTTGTGAATTTTTTTACAATTTTTTTTTTTCCCGGTGCCCTTCCAGCCTACCATGTGTGCAGGACACGGCGGTTTCACACAGTTCTTCACATGGTTTGCCTTGAGCCACAGAGCCACACATGGGAGGAACTGCTAAAAATGAGAACCCAATAAATTAAATCATGGCTTACTCCAAGAAAACTGCAAATGGGACCCATGGTGACTGACACTGGGAAGAACATCTTGTCTGCGCTGCGACAAGGAAGCCTGAGCCATGCGTCCTGCCATGGCACACGTGTTCAATCTAGTTGTCAAGCGTTTTCTGAAGTCTTCCCCCCATCTGCAAGACATCCTAACAAGGGGAAGGAAACTTTGCATGCACTTCAGCCACTCCTACTCCACCAAGCACACCCTTCTTGAGCTTCAGCGTCAGAACGGTATCCCTCAACATAGTCTGATTTGCGATGTTTCCACCCGTTGGAATTCCACCCTCCATATGCAGGATTGACTATAGGAACAGAGAAAAGCCATCACGGATTTCTTGATGATCCAAACGGATAGGGGGACTCCCCTGTGTAACTTCAATGTAAACCAGTGGCAGCTCATACATGACACCTGCCATTTGCTCAGGCCCTTTGAGGAAGCTTCTTTATTAGTCAGTCGCCAGGACTATGAGATGAACGATGAGATTCCACTGCTTCATGTACTACAACACATGTTGGAAACCATGGCTGGTCAGGGCATTAGAGACATGGCGCATACATTTCACAGCCACATGAAGCCTGTGGGGGCTGAAGTGGAGGAGGAGGAGGGGGGGTGGGGCACAGCGAAGCACAGTTTAGGTTTGACAAAATGACCATTTTATCTAGTCATCTGACAGGAGAGGAGGAGCAGGAGCAGCCAGAGGAGCTAGAGGGTGGTGAGGAAGGCGAGACAGAGGACCCAGACACACCGTGGCAGTTTGCAGTGGAGATGGAGACAGGTAGTCCCTCCGAGTCACTTGCACAAATGGCACGATGCATGCTCACGTGCTTGCGTAGTGACCACAGAATTGTCTCCATTTGTCAGCGGGAGGACTTCTGGCTCTCCACCTTATTGGACCCTCGCTTCTGGCACAAAATGGGGGCATTTTTTACACCCACTGAGAGGGAGGACAACCTGACCTACTACAGAGACATCCTACATAGTCAGTTGGGCGATGTCTATCTGCGCCATGGTCCATACTCTCGCAGGTCTGACTAGGGGGGACCTCTGCGCTCACCTTCCACTGCTATGGCTGCCGGGGGGGGGTTGGCAGCAGCAGCAGCAGCTCCATCAGCAGCAGCCTCAGTCTTCAGTCGCTAGTGAGTAGCTTTCTACACCCGCATGGTGAGTCTACTCATGAGCAGCAGGAAGACCTGGAGCAGGACCTGAACCAGCAGGTCATGTCATACCTTGACATGACCATGCCAACACACCTTGAGGATCCGCTGGACTTCTGGGAAGCCAAACTTGACTTGTGGCCGCAACTAGCAGAGTTTGCCCTGGAAAAGCTGTCCTGCCCGGCCAGTAGTTGATTTAGATGGCAACTGGGCTGCTCTATATTATGCTGCAAAATGGCAAATTTACCTCACAATATAAGCTATTGCCCCTCGGATTTACACAGGGCCTGCTCTATATAATGCTGCAAAATGGCCAATTTACCTCACAGTATAAGCTATTGCCCCTCAGATTTACACAGGGGCTGCTCTATATTATGCTGCAAAATGGCAAATTTACCTCACAGTATAAGCTATTGCCCCTCAGATTTACACAGGGGCTGCTCTATATTATGCTGCAAAATGGCAAATTTACCTCACAATTTAAGCTATTGCCCCTCAGATTTACACAGGGCCTGCTCTATATTATGCTGCAAAATGGCATATTTACCTCACAGTATAAGCTATTGCCCCTCAGATTTACACAGGGCTTGCTCTATATTATGCTGCAAAATGGCATATTTACCTCACAGTATAAGCTATCGCCCCTCAGATTTACACAGGGCCTGCTCTATATTATGCTGCAAAATGGCAAATTTACCTCACAGTATAAGCTATTGCCCCTCAGATTGACACAGGAGCTGATCTATATACATGCTACAAATGCTACAAAACCAAGAGCGGATTTAACTCACACAATATAACCTATTTCTCAGGTTTATATAGGGACTGCTCTATGTAATGGTGCAAAACCATGAATTTACCACATAATATAAACTATTGCCCCCAGGTTTACTCAGGGCCTGCTCCATATAATGGTACAAAACAGGGCAAATGTATTGTCCAATATAAACTATTGCTGCTCTGATTTACACAGGAGGGCCACTCTAAAGAATGGTGCAACATGGTGAATTTAGCTCACAATATAACTTTTGCCCTTATTCATCAAGCGATAGCGCCAGGTAGTGTCTGATGAGCGCCAGGTAGCGGCAGCTAACGGCGACTACCGATTCAAGTACGCCCGGCGGCGGTCACAATGACGCATTTATCAAGCAAAATGAGGCTAGCGCCGGCGAGAGCGACGGCTAGCGCGGCATTCATCATGAAGCCGCCTGGACCAAACAGCGCCGCTGCAAATTCCCTCACAGCGCCAGGTATGAGCTGTCGCTCCCTGGCGATGTCCAATGCATTTCAATGGAGCAATCTTTAATAATTCATGATTAATTGGTAATCATTTTTTTTTTAATTTTTTTAATGTCAAAAAATCGGAGAACACTTCTGCAATGTTAGGATTTATTTTTAAGTCAAAAAAAAAAAAAAAAAAAATATGTGCAGAATTGATCAAACAGGTCTGAGATTAATGTATTCATATAACAAAATGATTCTAAAAACATGTATAATGTTACATTCAAAAAATATGGTTGTTTAGGGGTTAAAAACTAGTTAATACAGATCGCCGCCAGCGCTCTGGGGTTTAAACAAGGAATGGACAGCGACAGCACATTCGGAGCGTGATTTTTTGATGAATATGAAGCTAGCCGTTCGCTCTGGCCATTCGTTGTCAGGCGCTCACATACAACGCTGGACCTGTGAAACAGCGACCCCCCAGCCCGTATTCAACATTACCGCACACCGACTGAGTCGCTGTCATCAAGCTAATGCCAGCCAAGCACAGCGAATACTGGCTGGCGCTGAAAAAATCACGCTACAGTCGCTCATCTGTCGCTACCTGGCGCTATTGATGAATCGGCCTCCCCGATTGCAAAATGAGATTTTCAGACAGGGCCTGCTCTATAAAATGGCAACTTTACCTCAAAATATAAACTATTGCTCCTCAGATTTACACAGGGATTTAGGTTGATATATATAATAGTGCAAAACAGTGAATTTACCTCACAATACTGTATAAACTATTGCTCCTCAGATTTACACAGTGGGCTTCTCTATATAATGGTGCAAAATGGCGAATTTACCTCACTATATAATCTATTACAGCTCTATATAAATAAAAATAAATAAATAACAAAAAGGGCCTGTAGAAGCTTATTTAGTATAACAGATAGGGTGACATGTGCTGGTTTGGGATGCCCATGTGGGCTAGTGTTTTGACAGCAGGACAAAAACCAATTCAAAATGCAAAAATGCAAATTAACTTAATAAAGGTGAGGCTGTAGACGCTTATTTAGTATAACAGACGGGGTGCTCGTTGCAATTTCGGGATACCCCAGGCACAGGTTTAATGTCAGCAGACAGAAAGCAATGCAAAATTAAATAACTTAGTACAGCTCAGGCTGAAGCACGCTTATTTAGTATAACAGACGGGGTGCTCGTTGCAATTTTGGGATACCCCAGGCACAGGTTTAATGTCAGCAGACAGAAAGCAATGCAAAATTAAATAACTTAGTACAGCTCAGGCTGAAACACGCTTATTTAGTATAACAGACGGGGTGCTCGTTGCAATTTTGGGATACCCCAGGCAGTGGTGGGTGTAATTTCAGCAGACAGAATTCAATGCACACCTAAAGCAATTAGCAAAAAACATGCTGAAACAGGCCTGCTTAGTATAACTGGCGGGGTGGGTAGTTGAGATTTTGGGATACCCCAGTTCCCAGTGTAATTTGAACAGACAGAATTCAATGCACACCTAAAGCAATTAGCAAAACTCAGGCTGACACAGGCCTGCTTAGTATAACTGGCGGGGTGGGTAGTTGAGATTTTGGGATACCCCAGGCAGCGGTGGGTGTAATTTGAACAGACAGAATTCAATGCACACCTAAAGCAATTAGCAAAAAACAGGCTGAAACAGGCCTGCTTAGTATAACTTGCGGGGTGAGTAGTTGAGATTTTGGGATACCCCAGTCCCCAGTGTAATTTGAACAGACAGAATTCAATGCACACCTAAAGCAATTAGCAAAGAACAGGCTGAAACAGACCTGCTTAGTATAACTTGCGGGGTGGGTAGTTGAGATTTTGGGATACCCCAGTCCCCAGTGTGAGACAGAATTCAATGCACACCTAAAGCAATTAGTAAAACTCAGGCTGACACAGGCCTGTTTAGTATATCTGGCGGGGTGGGTAGCTGAGATTTTGGGATACCCCAGGCAGCGGTGGGTGTAATTTGAACAGACAGAATTCAATGCACACCTAAAGCAATTAGTAAAACTCAGGCTGACACAGGCCTGTTTAGTATATCTGGCGGGGTGGGTAGCTGAGATTTTGGGATACCCCAGGCAGCGGTGGGTGTAATTTGAACAGACAGAATTCTATGCACACCTAAAGCAATTAGTAAAACTCAGCCTGAAACAGGCCTGCTTAGTATAACTTGCGGGGTGGGTAGTTGAGATTTTGGGATACCCCAGTCCCCAGTGTAATTTGAACAGACAGAATTCAATGCACACCTAAAGCAATTAGTAAAACTCAGGCTGACACAGGCCTGTTTAGCATATCTGGCGGGGAGGGTAGCTGAGATTTTGGGATACCCCAGGCAGCGGTGGGTGTAATTTGAACAGACAGAATTCAATGCACACCTAAAGCAATTTGCAAAAAACAGGCTGACACAGGCCTGCTTAGTATAACTGGCGGGGTGGGTAGCTGAGATTTTGGGATACCCCAGGCAGCGATGAGTGTAATTTGAACAGACAGAATTCAATGCACACCTAAAGCAATTAGTAAAACTCAGTCTGAAACAGGCCTGCTTAGTATAACTTGTGGGGTGGGTAGTTGAGATTTTGGGATACCCCAGTCCCCAGTGTAATTTGAACAGACAGAATTCAATGCACACCTAAAGCAATTAGTAAAACTCAGGCTGACACAGGCCTGTTTAGTATATCTGGCGGGGTGGGTAGCTGAGATTTTGGGATACCCCAGTCCCCAGTGTAATTTGAACAGACAGAATTCAATGCACACCTAAAGCAATTTGCAAAAAACAGGCTGAAACAGGCCTGCTTAGTATAACTTGCGGGGTGGGTAGTTGAGATTTTGGGATACCCCAGTCCCCAGTGTAATTTGAACAGACAGAATTCAATGCACACCTAAAGCAATTAGTAAAACTCAGGCTGACACAGGCCTGCTTAGTATAACTGGCGGGGTGGGTAGCTGAGATTTTGGGATATCCCAGGCAGCGGTGGGTGTAATTTCAGCAGACAGAATTCAATGCACACCCAAAGCAATTAGTGAAACTCAGGCTGGATGAAAAAAAAAAAAACCTTTCCCTGCCACTGCCTCTGATTTTTTCCTACCTTTCCCTGGCTCTCTCTGCCTCTCCCTGACTTGCTGAGTCTTTCTGCCTGTCTCCTGCCTGTCTCACTCTCTCTCCCTAGCTGCAGCAGCCACCTTTCTCTCACGAATGCAAGTCTCAAATGCGCACAAGCAAGATGGCCGCCGCTTTATATAGCGCTGTGACGTCACCGGGGCTCCTGGCTGCTGATAGGCTGCATGTGACCTTCCCATGATAACTTGCCCCAGGGGATATGTCCAGACATGTCCATCCACCATTTTACAATGCCTGTAATTGAAGTAAATGGAGTTTAAAGGAAAACTTTGATCAATCAAATCGCGGGGAAATTCGGATTCGTTCAGAATCGAATTTTTCATGAAATTCGGAACGAATCCGGGTTCGTCCGGATTGATTCGCTCATCTCTAAATGTTTCCTAGGTATATCTCCTGATTGAGAACTGTCAGAGGATGAAGATGAGTATTGTGAAGAGTAGGGGTCTGAATAAGCTGTTGGTTGTTTGGTGCTTGGGATCTTCCACCTGTAGGCTCTTTGTTCTTGGTATGCCCGCCTGTCTCTAATCAATTTGCTATTTTTGATTTGCCAAACCTCTTTAATGAGGTTCTCTATTTTCTTTTTGATTTTGTTGTTATTCTCTTCAAAGTTGGACCAGTCACTCTGTTTATTTAAGTCTTCACAAATCTTTGTATATTGTTTTTCTACTTGTTGTAGTGTACTTTCTTGTTGCTCTATGAGCAGTCTAAGCATGTTGAGTGAGCATGTTTGTAGGTTACTTTCCCATTTGTTCTTAAAGGTAGGGTCTAGTTCTCCTACTTGTGGAAAAATCTTAATTCTCAGACCTAGTAGTACTATTCCCTCTTCCAAATATTTTCACATATAAATTATGTTCCAATGAACTCTTGTTTTTTTTTTTTCTGAGGGTATTTTCCAGTGTTTTGAATTTTTCAATGATATTACTGTATTCATAACCTTCCTCAGTTCGAAGTGATATATTTTGGGAAAAATCCTTAAATAACTGATCTCATTCCTGTCCCGTTAATTGGGTCATGTCCTATTTTTAATTATTACCAATGTTTATCTACAGTTTTTTTCTATAGTTTTTTCCTATAGTTTTTTTCTATCAGTATTTAGTTTGGGTTTGAACCAAAATGTATATGGGTTAGGGGGGAGGTAGGGATTTGGCCTAATGGTCAAGTCCTTCCCTGGTCATACTGATAGCAATAGTGTAGTCTAAGCCCCCAACTCTCTTTTTGTTACTATTTATCGAAAAAAAGGGGGGGGGGGGGAGGGGGTTGGTATATACCACCATACCTCTTGAGAGTCTTTAATTGGGGATTGTGTATATTGTCAAGAAGAAGGTAAGTGAATAAAAGCAGTATCGCCAATCAACAATTTTAATACACATATTTACATTTTTATAATTTTTATAATAAAAGGTGCTAGGTATGCACAACACAAAAAAATATATATGTCATAACGATTTTACAGGTAATTCTTGATTATTTTATCTTGAGAGCTCCTGTTGGGCTCTATTAATCTGCAACCTCAGTTTGTAGCAGGTAAGTTAGTCAGTCTGTAGCAAGACCAAAGTTTGTTCCTCCTGTTTGTAGCAAGTATAATTGAAGTGCAGACGTTTTGCTATTATGCTTCCTCAGTGCACATACTTGTATTGGGTCTAGTAATAGAGGAAAATATGCCTGCATTTTAAAATGTGCATTGTCGCAGATAGTATAAAAGGTTTTAACATTTTTGTGTAAGTAAAAATTCATACCTTATTTATAGGAACAGGTGTCAGCGCTTGCTGTGAGATATCCAGGTACTGGCTGTAAGCTGTTCATACGTGAATTTGAATTAGTAAGTATACGTGTGAAGTTAGTGGTCAGTTTGTATGGGATGATAAATTACCCAGTACTGTGGCTGGTAGCTTGGTCTGTGGCTGCGTAGGGCTGTGGACAAACAATAGTTTGTTCAGGTATACTTCTGCGGTAATAGAAGTGTACTCTCCGTTTTAGTTAGATATGGATGGCTTACCTTTTGGCTGGGTGTCCTTTTCACGGGGCCCGTCTCTATGTCGAGTGCGGGTGGTGCAGGTCTCCTCTGTGAAGCCCTTCTAACCCGCCGCTTTTATACTATCTGAGACTTAGTATAGGATGTCTAATTTGGAGGAGAATAAAGAAGGAACAAAAAAAAAAAAATACATAAATAAATAAATGTTTATACATGGATGGACCAGACCAGAAATTGCAAAAAACACCACAGAAGTGGGAGGTGGCAGCTGCTGAAGCATTAGTTGCAGTTTCTGGTCTGCTTACAGGTAAAGTGTCACTGAGGGCTTTTGGAGAGGTGTTTAGGTGCACATTATAGGGTGAGGGTCCCCTTTTAAAATGTTCTGTGATGAAGGCAATGTCCCCCCAATGCCCCAATCCCAGCAGTTAAAGTAGACTAGCAGTCCCTCCCTTGTACATAAATGTGGTATAAACAGCCAAAAGAATTTTCTGTTAACACTGTGTACTTGGTGAATAAAGCTTAATTATATTATATTAAAAAATGCAAACAAGGGAAAATTGGAAATAAAATAGCATTAATAATTACTTTTTCAACAAAACATAGTTTAATAAGATCTGCAATTCAGAAACACTGGCACATCCTGAGAAGGGATCCAGCATTAAAAGATTGCCTATTGAAAAAATAGGTCAATAAAAGATCTTACAGTAACCAAAACAAACAGAAAGAATGCTAGGAACATTTGGATGTGGGGGTTGTAGAGTTTGCTGATACCTTAAAAAAGGAAAGCAAGTGGAGATCCTAGGTTTCAAACATGAGACTCTGTGAGGCATAATTTGTAACACCAGATACTTAGTATACCTCCTTACATGTCCCTGTGGTAGCCATTAAATCAACAAAAAGAGCATGTGGTCTTCATGAAATTGTTGTGCAGGATCAACTCAAAGATGCACTGGGCGCAATTTCTATCAACCTACTCGACCGGCCAAGTGAATCGCCTATTGATTTTGTGAGGGGGCACAGAGCTCTAAAGCCAAAAGGAGCTTCTTATCAGACATAGAGAGATGTGGTTTGCTGCCTACAAAGATTATCTCTTAAGGAAGAGATTTTACAAACGGCACAGCAACAGGACGAGATTTGGTTCAACTAATGTATTGTTTCTCTATATCAGGGCTTATCCACCATTACCCTACAGCAAAGGAGAGCACTGTGCCCCCTGCTACAGAAATTGAGGGAGAAAAAAATCCCTGACAGATGCCGCTTTCCATTTTGCTCTCAATAAGATAATGCAACGGGGCTGGTGAGAGCCACTCGCCAATGTTTCCAGCTGACATCTCACTACTTACAGGACTCTGGTCATTGATAAGTGTTGATATCTCTTGCCTTCTCTGCTCTTCCTTTTTCTTTAAACCCTTCAGCTGTTACTACACATTCCCCTCGATTCAAAATGCAAAAGTTAATTGATTTCGGATCGAGAATCGTAAGTTTGGGTGGGTGTTAGTCATTTTTTCCTGTTTTTTTGGCCATTTCCGACTCGCACGAGCCTACGTACGATTTCGTATATGCTCTTACGATCATCGGAAGTTCGTTCCTAAATTGTAGGATCAAAACCTAAAACTTAGGATCAAAACCTAAAACTTAGGATCAAAACCTAAAACTTAGGATAATCGGATGTGTTTACGTGTAATTCAGAGAGCAGTTTTCCAACCTCTAAATCCGTTTTAAAAGAAAGCCACTTCCGACACCTTTTAGCAGTCGGATTGCTGTTCTTGAACAGGTTTTTTGGCTATGTGGAGGAATCTGCGCGTCTTGAGCTCCAATGAACTGCATGTATCAGCATGGCCGAGGCCATAAATTGTATGGCAATGCATACCTGATTCAATACATTTCATGTACGCCTTATAAAAGCTTTTTAATGTGGACCTTAATTAGTCCTTTGCATGTAAACCTTTATTTTGCAATACATCCATATATTTGTGTTATTTAAAGAAACTTATGTCCTTTGTTATTTATTTTTAAATTGATGTACTAGAATAATATTTTTAATTTGAATTTATTGGTGTAGTTGTTTACCTTTGCTTTGTTTAATTATTTTAGCTCATCTTTGGTCAGATGCATCACACTTACTGAGGAGAGGAGAGCGGGATAAAGTGCAGGATGTGGGTTACTGCTGTATTTTGCACAGACACAGCAGAGCTGGGGGCACGGAAAGGTCAGAAATCAAAGAATGCAGAGCAACACAGTCACAAGGCCCTTTCTGTTTGCAGGCTGCCCGATAATACCTGACCCGCCATCTTGGCTGTTTCTAGGCTCATAACATGCAGAAGTTGCTGGGTGTTTTTTAATTTTTGAGAGCAATCTGTATGTAGAGGGTGTGGGTAACCACACAAAAAATTTTAAGTTGTACCATTTGAAGCCAAAATATTAAAATTAAATCCACAAGTAAAAAATGCAAGTTAACTAAAAATTAAACAAAGTAAGATTTACTTATGCAAATGCATTCATTAATGGTTGGTTACTACAAAATGAATGAAATAAAGAAAAAAAAAAACCAAATATTTAGAATGCACTTTAATGAGGTAAGTTTGTAGTGCGCAGGCGCAAGATCAGAAGGATTTACGTCCAGACAAAAAAGGAAAAAGGGCAAAACCAATGTTGCAACCTGAGAAATGAAACGGAAAATTCAGGATGGAAACTGACATAGGTCTGATTCGCGAACTGCCATACGAACGGACGTACATTTTAGGATAGAAACGTATTAGCTTATAGAATCACTCGCAAGTTCATACGAGCGCACGAGCGTTCGGGAAAAATAGGATGATCGGCACCAAAATCAAAGCTGTAACATGTTTCTTTGAATCGACCCAATTGGATCTGCTTGTACAACTCCTAGCCCCTCTACTTGGTTTTGCTAGTCCCTTAGATCAATAGATAGATTATATGTATAGCTATCACCACCAACATGCTATAGTTACTTAAAGGAGCAGTATCGCGAAATTTGCATTAAAAAAGATAAATAATTAAATAGCCACACAATAGCTTCTAACATGTGTATAAATAATCTGGCGATAGAAAAGAGAAAAAATGTATGCCTTTGTTTTAAATGGTATAATGACAATGGCTCAGTCCATTTGCTGAATAGGGGGATCTGCTGGGTTATATTTAGTGAGCTGCTTCATTTAGCCCACTGGTCTCCTAGCAACACTTTACCTCAGAGGCTGACACTGTAATCAGTGGTAACGGCTGTGTGTGTGTGTGAGGTGCTGCTTTTATTATGAGACCAGGTGAATCAAATGTGTAAAATCTATACAAAATAAACTAAACTGACTGAAAATAACTGAAATTCTTCTTTGAATAACTGTGCAGGAAAATCTAAAGGTATTAAAGTGGAACAAAACCCTGAGTGGCCGACCCTGAAGTCTATAAGACCTGGCCATTGACTTTCCCCCTTGGGCATTCTAAATCAGGATGCCCCACTATGTGAAACGACCCCTGGATAACCACAGATCCCCCCATTTTTCTGGCACGCTCACGCAGATAGTCATTTAGACAGGCCGGGCGGCCAGGAAGGTTACTGCTCAGGCTCCCCATCTGCGTGCAAACAGAGCTGATTGGATGAGAGCCCGCGCATGCGCTGTGGGACAGGGAAAGGTATGTGTTCACAGGCAAACTTGGGGATTTCACATATCAGGGCATCCCAAGTTGGGATGCCCCTGGGGGCACAAAACTCCAGATAGTGAAAATCCTGGGTTGGGCTTTGCTCAAAACACACAAAGCTGAAAGAAAGATCATATGGAAAAATGAAAAAGAATATGAAAGAAAAAATGGTAAACTGAAAGATTCTGCAGCAGAGCCAACATGAAGGGAAAACTGTCAAAATCAGCTAAATGACTTCTAGAGCTTTTCTCTCTGTTTTAGGTATATAAATTCTTGCCAGGCAATGTTGCAATGTTGTTATCTTATGCTGGACGGCTGCCAGCACTGAACAGCTGAAACTTCTGATACATTGTTTCTCCCTCTCCTCAGCATGGAACAGGAAAAAGACATAAACATGAGCTATTAGTCTCCAGCTGCACAACACACACATCATATTTTTCTAAATTTGTAATTCTTACTCCAACACCTACCTACATTCAAAGTATAATTTAAATATAAGTCACCAAGAAAAATGTGCGATACTGCTCCTTTAACAATGAAGCTCACGTAGGTCCTGACTCCTAACAATCAGTCACTATAATCATCGCCCCTTTGAATGATATGTCGCAGACTTTGCTATTTGATGAGAGTCCTCTCGCACACACGTGAGTTGTGATGAAAGCCTTATCCCTGTGCATCACCATACTGCTATGTCCACAGTCCACAGACTTTGATATGTGACCCCATTATTTCGATTACCAATATTGTTAAATTACTATGTATTTTTAATGTTTTTGATTGTAAGTTACAATGTATCATCACATTTGGATAATTAATTCAAAACTGTCTTCAGTCCAGGCCAAAACCCTGCACTATCCTGGGTTCTGGTCTGTTCCCCTATGTTTGGGGTGCCCCGTTGTGTGAACCTCCCAGGTCGCCGAATCTACACACCTCTCCTCAAGCCCACGGCACAGGCACTTGTCCAATCAGCTTCTCTGGCCGAGCATTTTAATGGACGGCTGGAGAAGCTGAACGGACTCCCCAGCCACACATCTGTGGTGCGTGACATCACCTGCATCCTTCGGCTATGCGCAGCCATTCGGTTGCGACAGGGGTGGTCACACAAAGTCCAGAAGGGATACGAGTGTTGCCGGTATTGGCCACGCATGTGTCATGGGCTCAGTGGAAAGTTAAGAATATTGGGCGTACCTGGGGGGTTTCACACATAGGGGAGGAAATAAGCCAGCTCTGGAGTCTCATAGACTCCAGGGCTGGTTTTGGACCACTTTAATTCTGACTCCCTGGAAAACCAGGTGACCTAGCATGTCTGCATTTCAGGGTTTTTTTGTGGTAGATAGATGTGAGTTATCCCTATTGGGTAGAGCAGAATCTCAGACACTTTAAACTTGATAGGGAGGTGTAGTGAAAGAGTCAAGTAGACATGTAGGGAGAGACAAAAGGTATGGGCAGGAAGAGAAAAAGAGGGTCAAAAACAGAAGGAATAGAGAAAAGGGAGCATTAGGGGGAGATAGCGACAGAGTGGAGGAGAGAGAGAAGGGAGCAAAGCTAGGGCAGATAGAGAGAAGCAGAGAGAAAAAAGTTGCGTTGAGAAAAATGGGGAGATACAGATAAAAAGACTAGACACAGATCCTTTATGGGACAAACATCATCTCCAAAAATCCATAAATCCACCTTTCATGACACAGAAACCCCACCTGCTCATGCTCCTGTGTGAGCCACTGAGAAAAAGATGAAAAAAGGCAACATTTTCTGTAGGCTAATTATATTCAAAGTTAAGCTTTTGAGAACAGTAAAACAAATAAAAAATAACTTCCTCTAGCCCAACACCCTTGGTTAACTTGGACATATGTCTTTTTTCAACCGTATTAACTATGTAACTATGAGACTAACTAGTTTTCCTTGTTAAACATGTCTGACGATGACAAAGAGAACTACATGTATATATTATAGAAGGATTAATTTGGAGGGAGGGGGGCCAGCAAGATGGACGCCTGCTAGCTCGGCTCAGTGAGATCAGGAGGCCCAGAGCAAATGGCGGAGGGCAGCAGGAGCCGGTGTGCACTGGGAGCCTCACGACACACTGCTCGGCTTACAAGCACGATGAGTGCTGCCAGCAGCAAAAAGAAATGCACCAGGGAGAGCCGCAAGTCGGCAGCCCCGGGAACCAAGATGGCGGTGGCAGCTGAGGAGATCGCCTCAGAGCATGAGCAGCAAGAAGCTGCACAGATGGCACCTTACAGAGAAGACAGTGGAGAGGTGAGTGCCGGGGAAGATCTGTCCCTCGACTCAGCAGATAGCTGGCCACAAATATCCCCGACCTCTCAAACAGCAGCTCAGCGCGCACAGTGAGCCATGACATTCTGAAACAGCTCAGAGCCATCTTGAGGGAGGAAGTCACAGCAGTAACAACGAGGTACACTGAGTCCTTGCTGAGAGAGATCAAAGACTTGGGGGGGAGAACTGAAGCCCTAGAATCCCGAATGGATGATGCTACGACGATGTTCTGGATAGCCAGGGGACCTTACTGAAGCAACTACAGGTGGAGATAACCCTCTTAAAGGGCCAGAATGAGGAATTAGAAAACCGCAATTGCAGATCTACCCTGAGATTTTGGGGGTTGCAGGAGATAGAGGACACTGTGGGGACCATCACAACCCTCCTACAGGAACTGGTCCCAGAGATACCAATTGAGAGGCTGGAGTTAGACAGGGCACATAGAGCCCTGACCAAAAGACCCACAGAAGGCCCTCCAAGCGACATTATAGTCAAATTACACTTCTACCAAACAAAAGAGGCAGTGCTAAAGGCCTCCAGAGAAGAGGCACTCATGTTCCAGAACCACGGCGATCAGATCTATGCTGACTTATCTCAGACCACCATCTTAAAGCGGAGGTCCTTTAGACCTCACCTCCAGATACTGCAAGCATGCGGTGTGCAATATAGATGAGTATTCCCGTTTAAAGTCTCCTTCTCCTTTCAAGGTAAACAAGTTCAAACCTCCTTCCTACAGGAGCGAATAGACAAATTCAAGGCCTTAGATATTCGGCTGCCAGAGTCGGACATGGCAGCTTCTTCACTCGCCTCAACACCAAGAACACCAGCTATAGAAGCAGCAGCTAAGCCAGCCCGTCTCCTAAGCAAAGCAGACAAACACAGAAGTCTCAAACGATGAAGCCTCTTCTATCGCAAATGACTGAGCCTTAAATCCTCTTTTTAGATTGCCACTAGAGATGAGCGAATCGATTCTGACAAACCCAAATTCGTTACGAATTTCAGGAAATATTCAATTCGTTACGATTCCAAATATCGCCGCGATTCGATTGCTCGAATCGCTTCCTTAAAACTCCATTTACTGCTATACAGCCCATCTAAAATGGTGGATCCACATGTCAGGACATGTCCCATGGGGCAATGAATCCTGGGTGTCACATGCTACCTATCATCAGACAGGCTTACCGATGATGTCACAGCCCCATATAAGCGGCGGCCATTTTGCGGAAGATGATTCTGACACTGTATTGCAGCCAGAGCAGATCAGGTAGGGAGAGAGCGAGGGACAGATAGACAGACAGACAGACAGACAGATAGATAGACGCAGCGAGGGAGAGATAGATAGATTGATAGAACAGAAGAAGTGAGGGACAGATAGAGAAGGAGAGAGCCTGTGACAGTGACAGAGAAAGACAGGGACAGTTTAAAGTGTTTGCTTTGGCTTTCAAGCCTATTTAGAGTTAATAACACACCTGCCTGTTTAGCTTTTCCTTTTCCTGGTGTCATTCTTTAAAAAGCATTCTAGAAATAATATTTCAAGAATACCTGTCTATTAACTGGTTGCATTTTGTAATCAATGTCACTATACCACTATAAAAGGAGCCAACCTCTGTATGTGAGGAGGGGGCATCCCAAACACTAGCATAAATATTTCAAAACTACCTGTCTATTAACTGGTTGCATTTTGTAATCAACGTCACTTTACCACTATAAAAGGAGCCAACCTCTGTATGTGAGGAGGGGGCATTCCAAACACTAGCACAAATATTTCAAGACTACCTGTCTATTAACTGGTTGTATTTTGTAATCAACGTCACTTTTCCGCAATCAAAGGAGCCAACCTCTGTATGTGAGGAGGGGGCATCCCAAACACTAGCATAAATATTTCAAGACTACCTGTCTAATAACTGGTTGCATTTTGTAATCAACGTCACTTTTTCCACAATCAAAGGAGCCAACCTCTGTATGTGAAGAGGGGGCATCCCAAACACTAGCATAAATATTTCAAGACTACCTGTCTATTAACTGGTTGCATTTTGTAATCAACGTCACTTTTCTACAATCAAAGGAGCCAACCTCTGTATGTGAGGAGGGGGCATCCCAAGCACTAGCATAAATATTTCAAGACTACCTGTCTACTAACTGGTTGCATTTTGTAATCAATGTCACTTTTCCACAATCAAAGGAGCCAACCGCTGTATGTGAGGAGGGGGCATCCCAAACACTAGCATAAATATTTCAAGACTGCCTGTCTATTAACTGGTTGCATTTTGTAATCAACGTCACTTTTCCACAATCAAAGGAGCCAACCTCTGTATGTGAGGAGGGGGCATCCCAAACACTAGCATAAATATTTCAAGATTACCTGTCTACTAACTGGTTGCATTTTGTAATCAACGTCACTTTTCCACAATCAAAGGAGCCAACCTCTGTATGTGAGGAGGGGGCAACCCAATCACTAGCATAAATATTTCAAGATTACCTGTCTACTAACTGGTTGCATTTTGTGATCAACGTCACTTTACCACAATCAAAGGAGCCAATCTCTGTATGTGAAGAGGGGGCATCCCAAACATTAGCATAAATATTTCAAGATTACCTGTCTACTAACTGGTTGCATTTTGTAATCAACGTTACTTTTCCTCAATCAAAGGAGTCAACCTCTGTATGTGAGGAGGGGGCATCCCAAACACTAGCCTAAATATTTCAAGACTGCCTGTCTATTAACTGGTTGCATTTTGTAATCAACGTCACTTTTCCACAATCAAAGGAGCCAACCTCTGTATTTGAAAAGGGGGCATCCCAAACACTAGCATAAATATTTCAAGACTACCTGTATACTAACTGGTTGGATTTTGTAATCAAAATAACTTTTTAAGCAAACTTTGCCTTTCGCCGGGGGGGCATCCCAAATACTAGCACGTGTCTTTTAAGAGTACCTGCCTACTATCCTTTTGCCTTTTGTATAAAAACGTCTGGTTTACAAGTTTAAAGCACCCATTGCCTTTCACCGGGGGGGGGGGGGGGGGGGGCATCCTGAATACTGGCACTTAGATTTTAATAATACCTGCATCTTTACCTTTTTTACATTTTGAACAAAAAACAGGTTTTAAAACTGTCTGTGGTGCATTTAACTCTGACCAGGGACATCCTGTGTAAGACCATCTGACAGTGTCTTTTTGCATTAGGTTTTAGCTACAGTGTCTGCCTATTTTGATCTAATTTTTCTACACACCTGCTGTTCCAAAAATACTGTTATAAGTGTAGTGTAGTGTATTGTTTTCCCCTCCTAAACGCAGTAAAAATGTCAGACAGAGATGTGCCAGGATGTGCACCGAGGAGAGGCCTAGATTCATCAGGCAGAGGTCACAGCAGACTAGGGGCGAGTGGCAGCAGGAGTCACGGTGAGAGGCCTGATCTCCCGGTATCTACAAGCAGTCGTGTCTCGACCAGCAACGCATCTGCCGTCATCGATTGGTGAACGCGGTCATCGACCTCATCCCAAGTGACATCTGACACCCCCAGGCAACAGTCCGTAGGTTCCTCGGACACAACCCTGAGTTGGCATGGCCCTGGAGCAGCCCCTGTCCTTCCATTGCCTCTGTCCTATGCCCCCCTCCAGCCGACGTATCTTATGCTTTGGGTTCAGCTCCACTATTCAGTGAGGACGATGTGTTAAAGGGCAGACAGCAGCTACTGCCCAGCCAAGAAATGGAGGAGACATCCGCCGCTTCTTCCGCTAAGCAGACAAACACTGAGAAGGATAGTGGCGTGGGAGGTGGTGTGGCGAGCGTTCTGTCTCCTGCAGCACACGCTCTTGTGGAAACCGAGAAGGACATCAGTGACGTGCAGACACAACAACTCGATGATGATGATGATGATGGAGCCGATCCCACTTGGGAGCACGGTGCAGAAGGGGCTTCATCATCATCAGGAGAAGAGGGTCCCAGGTTGCCCCAGAGTCAGCAGCTGAGGCAGCAAGGTGGCAGTAGGGTTGGCAGTCAGCATGGTGGCAGAATTAGGATGTCTGGAGCCACACGTGGCCAGGAGCGGGGTAGACCACCTGCTGCGCGTCAGGCTGCCTTCCCGGGAGGTAGTGGAGCAGGGATTACTGGTGTTGGCAGCAGTAGCAGTGAATTAGTGCGGACTGTTGGAGGGAAAATTAGCTACTCGGCAGTGTGGCACTTTTTCATCAAACAACCGCAGGAGCATAACCTAACCACATGCAAGATGTGCCCTGCGGCAACACATGCAGCGTCACCATAAAGCGGCCTGGGAGAACCGAGGCTCCGAAGTGGGGGTCCAGCCTGCTGCATCAGCCAGTGCCACGCCGCTTCCAATTTCCCCCAGCCAAGGCTCCACCACCTCAGCTGAAGGTAGCTGTGCGTCATACCCATCCTCTGCCGCTCCAGATGCTCCTGCTCCTCCTGCTCCTCCTACTAAAAGTCACTCATCCCACCCGCCATCCATCAGCGAAGCCATGTCCAAGAGACAACAGTATGCGCCCACTCATCCTACGGCGCAGAAGCAAAATGTGCTCCTGTCCAAGTTGCTGGTGCTGCAGTCCCTCCCTTTTACGGTGCTGGACTCTGCACCTTTCAGAGAGCTGATGGCTCCTGGGTGTGTCTTTCAGGCAATATATGATCTCCTTCTGCCAACTCATGGGTGTGTCTTTCAGGCAATATATGAGCTCCTAATGCTGCTGCCAACTCCTGGGTGTGTCTTTCAGGCAATATATGAGCTCCTAATGCTGCTGCCAACTCCTGGGTGTGTCTTTCAGGTAATATATGAGCTCCTAATGCTGCTGCTGCTGCCAACTCCTGGGTGTGTCTTTCAGGCAATATATGAGCTCCCTATGCTGCTGCCAACTCCAATGTATTTTTCTGGCAATATATGGGCTCCCTATGCTGCTGCCAACTCCTGGGTGTGTCTTTCAGGCAATATATGAGCTCATAATGCTGCTGCTGCTGCCAACTCCTGGGTGTGTCTTTCAGGCAATATATGAGCTCCTTCTGCTGCTGCCAACTCCTGGGTGTGTCTTTCAGGCAATATATGGGCTCCCTATGCTGCTGCCAACTCATGGGTGTGTCTTTCAGGCAATATATGAGCTCCTAATGCTGCTGCCAACTCCTGGGTGTGTCTTTCAGGCAATATATGAGCTCCTAATGCTGCTGCCAACTCCTGGGTGTGTCTTTCAGGTAATATATGAGCTCCTAATGCTGCTGCTGCTGCCAACTCCTGGGTGTGTCTTTCAGGCAATATATGAGCTCCCTATGCTGCTGCCAACTCCAATGTGTTTTTCTGGCAATATATGGGCTCCCTATGCTGCTGCCAACTCCTGGGTGTGTCTTTCAGGCAATATATGAGCTCCTAATGCTGCTGCTGCTGCCAACTCCTGGGTGTGTCTTTCAGCCAATATATGAGCTCCTTCTGCTGCTGCCAACTCCTGGGTGTGTCTTTCAGGCAATATATGGGCTCCCTATGCTGCTGCCAACTCCTGGGTGTGTCTTTCAGGCAATATATGAGCTCCTTCTGCTGCTGCCAACTCCTGGGTGTGTCTTTCAGGCAATATATGAGCTCCTTCTGCTGCTGCCAACTCCTGGGTGTGTCTTTCAGGCAATATATGAGCTCCATCTGCTGCTGCCAACTCCTGGGTGTGTCTTTCAGGCAATATATGAGCTCCTTCTGCTGCTGCCAACTCCTGGGTGTGTCTTTCAGGCAATATATGAGCTCCTTCTGCTGCTGCCAACTCCAATGTGTTTTTCAGGCAATATATGGGCTCCCTATGCTGCTGCCAACTCCTGGGTGGGTCTTTCAGGCAATATATGAGCTCCATCTGCTGCTGCCAACTCCTGGGTGTGTCTTTCAGGCAATATATGAGCTCCTAATGCTGCTTCCAACTCCTGGGTGTGTCTTTCAGGCAAGATATGAGCTCCTTCTGCTGCTGCCAACTCCAATGTGTTTTTCAGGCAATATATGGGCTCCCTATGCTGCTGCAAAGTCCAGAGTGTGTCTTTCAGGCAATATATGGCCTCCTAATGCTGCTGCTGCTGCCAACTCCTGGGTGTGTCTTTCAGGCAATATATGAGCTCCCTATGCTGCTGCCAACTCCAATTTGTTTTTCAGGCAATATATGGGCTCCCTATGCGGCTGCCAAATCCTGGGTGTGTCTTTCAGGCAATATATGGGCTACCTATGCTGCTGCCAAGTTCAGAGTCTGTCTTTCAAGCAATATATGGGCTCATCATGCTGATGCCACCTCAAGGCTCTGTAATTGTGCCGCTCTGCGACAGCGAATCTAATAGACGCCTCTGATCTGCATGTCATACTTCTTTACAATATTATTTCACTAACCCAGCATGCATCCTTTGCATGTTACAGCCAAGCAAAACGTTCTGCAACCCTATGGAGGCTCTCGGACCCCAGAAATAGCCGTTTTTAATAGCAATTCGTCGCGAATAAATTCGGACCAAAGTGATTTTTCCCAGAAAACTCTGCTCATCTTTAATTGCCACCCTGAGAGCTTGCAGCAAAACCCCTGCAAACTCGAGATGCCCCTGTCTGGATGACAGATGTTTACCAACCTCATGAGCAGTAGGAACTATATTGGACTCCCAGGGGTGCGGCCTAAGCTGCGAACACCCTGGTTTCCGGGGCTCAAGCTCCTAGTCTGACGTAGGGCGACCCTGGGGAAAGAGAGCAGACCATGCACAGGACCTGCCTCCTGGTGGTAACAATTAGTACAAGTGTTTAATATTCCCCGCAAAAGTGGAGTATATCATTTAACTGTTTTCTATTTTTTTTTGTATGGATAAAGAAGTTCTGCAAAAGTTTGCCTGCCGGCTCTCACCATCTGGCTGGGAATTCAGTTGTTGTCCCAAGTGCATTTCATGGCCTTCGTGGCCATCTCCCTTGGCTTGGGGGGGTGGGGCAGGGGCTCGGGGAAGAGGCAAGCGATGGCCACATGCACTTGCTGCCACTTTAGGGTGGCATTTGACACAGGGGCAGCCAGGCACCCATCCTGGCCTGGCCGCCTTCGGGCCGGGGGGGGCTGTGTGGTGTGGGCCCCATACTGTGGGGTGGGACGCGTCCCGGTTCCATGATCGTCCCCGAGGAGTGGATGGAGGAGCGGGGCATCGGGCGGGGCCCTGCCACAGACCACCTTGCAGCTCCTGAGTTAAAGTTTGTATAGCTCTATGATGCTTTATAGTATGCACCAGAATGTTTATGCGCACCCTTGTTTCCAGGGATGGGAGGACTCTTCCCAAAGAACTGGAGTTTTTTCACACGGTTTGTGACCAGAAGTTGTACAATATGTACTCTTTTGCGTTCTTGCTGTTCTCTTTGCCCTCCCATTCTATCCTTCCTTCTCCCTCTTACCCCCCCCCCCCCCCCCCCCGAGAGGGTGTCTGGGTCAGGAGAACAGTGCTCGGTTAGTTGACAAGCCCCCCTGACAAAACAACATGGCATTTAATATAGTATCAGTGAATGTCCAAGGTCTGAATTCACCTAATAAAATATCCAGAGCCTTTAATTTTTTTTAATTCTATCTACGCAGATGTAGTCTGTTTCCAAGAGACCCATTTCTCTTCTAGCTCCTCATCGAAGCACCTTAACCACAAATTCTCCTTGTTTTTTCAGGCCACCTGTCAGAATAAGAAGGGTGTGCTTATAGCGTTCCGCAATGGAGTGCCATTTGCCTGCCATAAACTGGTAGCGGACCCAGCTAGGAGGTTCCTATTGCTTCAAGACGATGAGGTAACCTTCCTCACTTACTATGCATCTAACACTAAACAGATCCCCTTCCTAGCGCATATATGCTTGGTACTACAGAAATACCAGAAAGGGACTGTTTTATGTGTGGGGACTCTAACTTGACAACTTCAGCCTCATTTAGACTAATTCCTTCCCCCTAGCGCCCAAACAATTCAAGACGACAGGCTGTTCTCGGACTTGATAGGAAAATCCAGCCTGTCAAACCCGTGGAGAGACCTCCATCCGCACACAAAAGAATACACACATAACTTGGCCCCACATAACTTAATCACAAGAATAGACCATATTTTTGTGCTGTCTTCATTCCTTTCACAGGTAGTGCAAGCCAAGATACATTCAATCCCATGGTCAGACCATGACCTGGTGGCAATCTCATGTAAATTCGTAATGATCAAACCTAGACCCTCCTCATGGATTTTGAATAACTCTTTGCTCTCTTCGAAATCCCTGGTGGAAGAGTCTGGTTAGGCAGCCTTGGATTACTTCACAATAAATGAGAACCCTGAAACCCCACCAACCATCCAATGGGGGGGGGGGGAGCCTTTAAATCAGTAATGAGAGGGCACTTTATAAGTTTAGCCTCCAGGAAGAAAAAGGAGAGGACAGCCCTGGCCGCACAACTCCAGGCTCAATTATTGGGAGATGTAAGCAATTTTAGAGCTAATCCAACCTCAGAGCACCTGAGTAAAATGGAGCTCTCTCCGGGACTAAGCTTAACCTCCTACAAACAGAGGAGACAGAAGGCCGTTACAGAAGGTCCAAGCAAAAGTACTACATCTCTGCAAATAAGCCAGGGACGCTACTTGGCTCCCAAATAAAGTGTCAGGACAGCATTTACGCATTACCCACTTAACGTCCCTCAGGCACAGGCCTTCTTTGAGGAGATTAAAATGCCCTCACTGTCTGAGAGAAAGGGTGGATGAGGATATCACTATGGACGAAGTCTGAAGGATTCTACAGCCGATTAATGGTGTGAAAGCCCAAAACCTTGAAGCTATGCTGCCCTCCTTAGATGTGGAGAAAGCTTTCGACTCCCTCTCTTGGCAATACCTCCAATTCTCCCTGCACAAGTGGGGATTCAGACCAGGCTTTCTCTCCTGGGACTTGGCTCTTTATGCTCAACCATCGGACCACATTAAGTATGCAGGTTTTAACTCTGCAAGCTTTCCAATAAAGAGGGGCACAAGGTAGGGGTGCCCACTATCCTGCATATTTATTAAGGGGATCCCTTTGGCAGGTCGGGATCACAAAATCTCCCTGTTTGCGGGCAAAATGCTTCTAATGTTCACCTCCCCTCACACGTCCGCCCCCAATGCAATCAAGCCACTTACTTTGTTCAGTCAAATTTCAGACCTCAAACTGAATGCTTCCAAATCCATTGCTCTTGAAATCTCTCTCTCCTACCGCACGAGACAGACATTATACCACAATTTTGCATGGTCCTGGACACAAAGACTACCATATCTAGGAATTAGACTGACAGATAGCTATGATAAGTTATACCACGCTAACTACCCAGACACATTCACGCCTCTAGACACCCTTTTGTTAAGCTATCCTGGCTAGGGCGGATAGCAGCCCTTAAAATGATGTTTCTGCCAAAGATTTTTTACATTTTTAGAGTCCTCCCTGTTCCTATCACAAAGCGGGCATTAGATACCCTGCAACAGAAAATCCTTTCTTTCGCTTGGAACAAGTCTAAGCATAGGGTAAAAAACTACATTATTTTGTAAAAAGGAACAGGGAGGGCTTTTTCCTCCCCTCATAAGTACTATATAGCTGCCCAAAGCTGTCTTGTTGCATGCGCCGAGGCATATAGCCACATGGGTGTCCAACAATGTGGCCACTTGTGGCACAACCTGGCCAGCCTCATTGTTAAGGATCCCGAAGACCCTTAGCCCAAAACACCTCCCCCCCCTACTTTGCTTCTCCTTGGCTATTTGGGACAAGGTCAAGCATAAATTCATCTCACCCTTCCTGCCTGCCTCTCCTCTACTGGATAACTCAATGTTCCCCCTGGGGATTCTGTATCCGGCAAGCTATAGTTGGTGGACACAAAAAAGACTCACAGTGGTGGATAGGTTCTGCACACCCAAGGGAATGAAGCCTGCGCATGACCTCGTCGCGGGCGAGAAATTCCTGCCCTTTGAAACATTTCGACTGTTACAGATGCAGCATTTTATTAATGGTTTGTTAAAGAAAGCCACCCCGTTATATAGGAAGACTGATATTGAGATTAGATGCGTCCGAGATCATTTTGAGAGGGGGTTACAGGACAAATGCTGGAAACCTGGCAGAGCATCTGGGGTCACACCAGGAAAATATATTGCAATGCATTGGTGTTGGAAAATGCTTATAAAATATTATTCAGGTGGTACTACACCCCTGACCGCATTCATCCCCCTCAGAGGTCCCCATTATGTTTCAGGGGATGTCAGGAAAGGGGGTCGATGATTCATATTTGCTGGGAGTGCCCGGTTGCTTAAGCAATGTGGGACAAAGCCTACAAAACGATATTGGATGTTTTCCACACAACATATAGAGGGGACCCATGGGAAGCACTCCTATCAATTAAGTCTGGAACATACTTAAAGCCGGAGTGGCGACTGACCCTACATATCCTTGTGGCAGTAAGGACCACAATTAGAGATGAGCGAACTTTTGAAAAATTCGATTCGGCTAATTCGCCGAATTTTCCGCCAAAATTTGTTTCGGTCCGAATTTATTCGTGACGAATCGCTATTAAAAACGGCTATTTCTGAGCTTCCTAGAGCCTCAATAGGGTTGTAAACCATTCTGCCTTGCTGTAACACGCATATGATGCGTGCTGGGTTAGTGAAATAATACTGTAAATAATTATGACATGCAGATCAGAGGCATCGCTATTACAATCGCAGAACAGCACAATTACAGAGAGTTGAGGTGGCATCACTATGAGGGGCTCCTATATTGCCTGAAAAACACACCCTGGAGCTGGCAGCAGCAGGAGCCCAAATATTGGCTGAAAGACATCCTGGAGTTGGCAGCAGGAGCCCAAAAATTGGCCTGAAGACACACACTGGAGTTGGCAGCAGGAGCCCAAAAATTGGCCGAAAGAGACACTGGAGTTGCCAGCAGCAGCAGGAGCCCAAACATTGGCTGAAAGAGACACTGGAGTTGGCAGCAGGAGCCCAAAAATTGGCCTAAAGACACACTGGAGTTGGCAGCAGCAGGAGCCCAAACATTGGCTGAAAGAGACACTGGAGTTGGCAGCAGCAGCAGGAGCCCAAAAAATGACTGAGAGACACACCCTGGAGTTGCAAGCAGCAGCAGCGGCAGGAGTCCAAACATTGCTTGAAAGAGACACTGGAGTTGGCAGCAGGAGCAGCAGGAGCCCAAACATTGCTTGAAAGAGACACTGGAGTTGGCAGCAGGAGCCCAAACATTGCTTGATAGACACACTGGAGTTGGCAGCAGGAGCAGCAGGAGCCCAAACATTGCTTGAAAGACACACTGGAGTTGGCAGCAGGAGCCCAAACATTGCTTGAAAGACACACTGGAGTTGGCAGCAGCAGTAGGAGCCCAAACATTGGCTCAAAGAGACACTGGAGTTGGCAGCAGGAGCCCAAACATTGGCTGAATGACACCCTGGAGTTGCAAGCAGCAGCAGCAGGAGCCCAAACATTGCTTAAAAGAGACACTGGAGTTGGCAGCAGCAGCAGCAGGAGGCCAAAATTGCTTAAAAGACACACTGGAGTTGGCGGCAGCAGCAGCAGGAGCCCAAACATTGCTTGAAAGACACTGGAGTTGGCGGCAGCAGCAGCATGAGCCCAAACATTGCTTGAAAGACACACTGTAGTTGGCAGCAGGAGCAGCAGGAGGCCAAACATTGATTGAAAGACACATTGGAGTTGGCAGCAGGAGCAGCAGAAGCCCAAAAATTGTCTGAATGACACCCTGGAGTTTCAAGCAGCAGCAGCAGGAGCCCAAACATTGCTAAAAAGAGATACTGGAGTTGGCAGCAGCAGGAGGCCAAAATTGCTTAAAAGACACACTGGAGTTGGCAGCAGCAGCAGGAGCCCAAACATTGCTTGAAAGAGACACTGGAGTTGGCAGCAGGAGCCCAAACATTGCTTGAAAGACACACTGGAGTTGGCAGCAGGAGCAGCAGGAGCCCAAACATTGATTGAAAGACACACTGGAGTTGACAGCAGGAGCCCAAAATTGGCTGAATGACATCCTGGAGTTGCAAGCAGCAGCAGCAGGAGCCCAAACATTGCTTAAAAGAGACTCTGGAGTTGGCAGCAGCAGCAGCAGGAGGCCAAAATTGCTTGAAAGACACACTGGAGTTGGCAGCAGCAGCAGAAGCCCAAACATTGCTTGAAAGACAACTGGAGTTGGCAGCAGGAGCAGCAGGAGCCCAAACATTGCTTGAAAGACACACTGGAGTTGGCAGCAGGAGCCCACAAATTGGCCTAAAGACACACTGGAGTTGCAAGCAGCAGCAGCAGGAGCCCAAAATTGCCAGAAAGACACACCCTGGAGTTGGCAGCAGAATTAAGAGAACATATACAGATTTTCGGCACAGATATCTTATGCGAAGAATATTAATAAAAAGTAAGAGTAACGTAAAGCAATTTCTCAATAATTACTTGTGGTCTGATGCGGAGGAATGTCTGTAACTGGAGAGCAGCGCCTTAAATCTGTTTTGCACGATCCATATTTCTTTAGTGTTGGTCTGGCCCCATGATCAATCTACTCGAATGCATCAGGCATTGGTGGGTGGAAATCTTGGCTGATCCATGCCCAATTCATTTCCACGTAAGCCAGTCTCTGAAAAAAAACATTTTTGAAGCGTACTGGAGCACATTGAATTGCTCTCATCAGAGCATCACTTACGCACATCTAAGAGTTTCATCACTTTGTTCGTGTTAAAGTCTTCGGGGACTAGTTACTACTTAGTGAAAGACCATAGATAGTTACACACCTGCTGCTCTTATCGACAAATCCTGTTTTAAGTGTAGGGTAGCGTTTTGTCCTGCCCTCATATACGCGCTAAGTATGTCCGGCAGAGAAGTGGCAGGATGGACACAGAGAAGTTGCAGAGGCCTAAATTCATCAAGCAGAGGTTGCAGCAGACTAGGGGTGAGTGGCAGCAGGAGTCTCAGTGAGAGGACTGATCTCCCGGGATAAGCTAGCGGTCGTGTCTTGACCAGCAACCCATCTGCCATCATCCATTGGTTAACACGATCATCCACTGCATCACAAGTGACATCTGACACCCCCAGTCAACTGTCGGTTATGTCTTATGCTTAGGATTCAGCTCCACTATTCAGTGAGGACGATCTGATAATCAGAAAAATCAGAAGCTACTGCCCAGCCAAGAAGTGCAGGAGACACTTGCCGCTTCTTCCACTAGGCGGGCAAGTAGTGATGAGGAGAGTGGCGTGGGAGGTGGTGTTGCAAGCATTTTGGCTTCTTAAGCAGACACTGTTGAGGAACCTGAGGAGGACATCAGTGAGTTTTGAGGGCAGTTTTAAAGGCTTGGAGTGATGGAGAGTGACAGATTTAGTGGCCAGCATGGTGGCAGAAGGGGAAAGTATGGAGGCAAATGTGCTCGGGGTAGACCACTTGCGCGGCAGGCTATATTCCCAGGAGGTAGTGGAAGAGGGTCCCTGGAGTTGGCGGCGGCGGAGGCGGCAGCAGCAGCAGTGAATTAGTGCAGACTGTTGGTAGGAAAAATCAGCTACAAGGCCATGTGGCTGTCAGGCCCGTGGGACACCCGCCTTCAGAGTAAGCCCACAACCCCCAATCTCCGCTTCTAGCTTCACCTTTAGACAAGCCCCCGTTTGCCGGGACGCTTTATACGCCTCGCCGGGCACGGTTGCCCCCAGGACTTAATAGCACAAAGGATGTGAGCTTAGAGGGGTTGAAGGCAGATGAACCAGAGGCCAGACTGGGCAATGTCGGGTAAGTACTGGAAACAGTTCTGGTGCTTCGGAGACAGGTAATACTGGAAGCAATTCGGGTGCTCAGGAGAATTCAAGAGAATTCAGACGTCAAGCCAGGGGTCACAACGGGAGGTCAGAGAGCTGCGCAGTACAAAGGGATGAGACAATGACGTGGTCGAGATTCAAGCAGATGGTCAATAACAATATAAACAGGCAATCACAGGAACAATAACAAGCCAGCTAAACGCTATCACAGGCACTGACACACTGAAGAGGTAATCCCTTTATAGGACTGAACCCGGCTGGATTGGACAGGGAGGCAGTGACTGTCATTGGTGCACTTTGGATCTGTGTGCTGATTGGTGCACTTCGGATCTGTGGTTTGATTGGTGCACTAAGAGAGCTCTGGGCCGATTGCCCCAACTGAACTCCAAAGGCATACTGCCCAGAACTGCACCTCCTAGGTTTAACTCTTTTAAACAGCCTCCAGTGGCCACTCTGTGTATAGCACCACCGAAGGACATAAGCTGACTGTACTTGCGCGCAAGCACGAGTAGAATGACAGTGGACGAGGGAGGAGGGCGCGCTCAGCGACACAGGCACCGCTGGAGCTGGCATCTGAGGCAGAAGCGGCTGCTGGGCAGGAGAAACCCTGGCCTGTTGCCTAGGGACACCACGGGCACGGGCTAAAGGCAAATCATTCATGACAATGGCAGTTTTTCATCAAGCATCCGCAGGAGGTTAACATGGCTATATGAAAGATGTGTAGGCAGAAGGTGAAGTGTGGCCAACTTCAACATTTGCAGCGTGACCATCAAGCGGCCTGGGAGAGTTTGCTCCAAAGTGGTGGTCCAGCCTGCTGCATTACCCAGTGGCACGCGCTCTCTGTTCCAGCCAGCCAAGGCTCCACCACCTCCTGTGTGTCATACCCATCCTCTGTCGCTCCAGATGCTCCTCCTCCTCTTAATCCGAGTCAGTCATTCCGCCAGCAATCCATTGGCCAAGCCATGTCCAAGAGACAACAGTATGTGCCCACTCATCCAACGTGCAGAAGCTAAATGTGCTCCTGTATAAGGTGCAGGTGCTGCAGTCCCTCCCTTTTGAGTTGGTGGACCTTTCAGGGAACTGATGGCTTGTACCGAGCAAAGGTGGAGAGTCCCATGCTGTCATTTCTTTGTGAAGAAGGTAGTACCAGCCCTGTACAATTTTGTTGAACAGAAGGTGGGCCCGTCCTTTAGCCTGTCAGTGTGTACCAAAGTGCAAAGCAGTGCCTACGTCTGGAGCTGTAACTACGGTCAGGGACAATACATATCCTTTAAGGCCCACTGGGTGATTGTGGTTCCTGCACAACCACAACAGCAACTTGGACAGGTCCCTCCGCTGTGGCCTCCACGCTCCTAGGCCTTTGCGCCTGTGACAGTGCACTTGCACTTAGCAATGGTGTCACAGAAAAAAGTGGCTAATTGTCAATTACATATTAATAGTTAACATTTATCTTATTTGAACATATTTATAATAATAACATATAATAACATATAACATAGCAACTAGAGATGAGCGAACCGGTTCGGACGAACCGGAATTCGCTCCGAATTTCAGGAAATATTCGATTCGGCACGAACCCGAATATTTTGTGGTTCGTGCCGATCGAATTTTTCCTGAAATTAAAAAAAAAAATGCCGGCATGGTGGGAGCCGGCCGGCCGGTTCCGCGCTGACAGCGCCCTCAGATGACGCGCCCTCAGATGACAGCTGAGAGCGGCGCCGGCCTCCACGATCCGGACCTGCAGGTAAGTGTTTGCTTTTTTTTTAAATGCCGGCATGGTGGGAGCGGGCCGGCCGGTTCTGCTGACAGTGGAGCCGGCCGGCCCGCTCCCACCATGCCGGCAAAAATGCTTTTTTTTTTTTGTTTTGTTTTTTAAATGCCGGCATGGTGGGAGCGGGCCGGCCGGCTTTACCGGCCCGCCGGCCGGTTCCGCTGTCAGCGCGGAACCGGCCGGCCCGCTCCCACCATGCCGGCAAAAATGCTTTTTATTTTATTTTTTTAAATGCCGGCATGGTGGGAGCGGGCCGGCCGGCTTTACCGGCCCGCCGGCCGGCTCCGCTGACAGCGGAACCGGCCGGCCCGCTCCCACCATGCCGGCATTTTTGATGGGGAACTTCGTAAAAGTTCGATTCGGCCGAACCCGAATTTCTTTGTGAAATTCGGCGAATCGGCCGAATCGAACTTTTCAAAATAACAGTAACATATAAAATTTATCAAATTTTTTTTTTTTTTTATTTGTGGATATTGTTTTATTTTTAGTTTTTTTCATATTTAGTATTTTTTTAAAACATATATATATATATATATATATATATATATTTGAATTTTTTTTGAATTTTTTTTTTTCCATTGTCTTTTTTTAATATTGGATTGAATTTTTGTACCAATTTTTTTTTTCATTTTTTTTTTTTTCGTATTTTGTTTTTTCTAAATCTTTTTTTTAATTTTTTTTTTTTTCCCAGTGCCCTTCCAGCCTACCATGTGTGCAGGACACGGCGGTTTCACGCTGTTCTTCACATGGTTTGCCTTGAGCCACAGAGCCACACATGGGAGGAACTGCTAAAAATGAGAACTCAATAAATTAAATCATGGCTTACTCCATGAAAACTGCAAATGGGACCCATGGTGACTGACACTGGGAAGAACATCTTGTCTGCGCTGCGACAAGGAAGCCTGAGCCACGCGTCCTGCCATGGCACACGTGTTCAATCTAGTTGTCAAGCATTTTCTGAAGTCTTCCCCCCATCTGCAAGACATCCTAACAACGGGAAGGAAACTTTGCATGCACTTCAGCCACTCCTACACCGTCAAGCACACCCTTCTTGAGCTTCAGCGTCAGAACGGTATCCCCAAACATAGTCTGATTTACGATGTTTCCACCCGTTGGAATTCCACCCTCCATATGCAGGATCGACTATAGGAACAGAGAAAAGCCATCACGGATTTCTTGATGATCCAAACGGATAGGGGGACTCCCCTGTGTAACTTCAATGTAAACCAGTGGCAGCTCATACGTGACAGCTGCCGTTTGCTCAGGCCCTTTGAGGAAGCTACTTTATTAGTCAGTCACCAGGACTATGAGATGAACGATGTGATTCCACTGCTTCATGTACTACAACACATGTTGGAAACCATGGCTGGTCAGGGCACTGGAGACATGGCGCATACATTTCACAGCCACATGAAGCCTGTGGGGGCTGAAGTGGAGGAGGAGGAGGGGCACAGGTTTGACAAAATGGCCATTTTATCTAGTCATCTGACAGGAGAGGAGGAGCAGGAGCAGCCACAGGAGCTAGAGGGTTGTGAGGAAGGTGAGACAGAGGACCCAGACACACCATGGCAGTTTGCAGTGGAGATGGAGACAGGTAGTCCCTCCGAGTCACTTGCACAAATGGCACGATGCATGCTCACGTGCTTGCGTAGTGACCGCAGAATTGTCTCCATTTGTCAGCGGGATGACTTCTGGCTCTCCACCTTATTGGACCCTCGCTTCCAGCACAAAATGGGGGCATTTTTTACACCCACTGAGAGGGAGGACAAACTGTCCTACTACAGAGACATCCTACGTAGTCAGTTGGGCGATGCCTATCTGCGCCATGGTCCATACTGTGATGCCCAGCGGGACACCAGCCTTCTGTAAGCAGGCAACCCCCAATCTCCACCGCCGCTTCTGACTATAGTCAAGCCCCCGTTTACCGGGATGCTAGGTATGCCTCACCGGACACGGTTGCCCCCAGGTCTTAATAGGCGCAAAGGATGGCTGCTTACGGTGAAGGCCGATGAACCACAAGGGTATCCCAAAGCCTCCCCCCTTGTTCATTTTGAATTTGTGCAAGCACATGGAGTGTGGGGTCTAGGCTGTATTGCAAGGTCTTGACCCTTCCACCCCATGGCTTGCACATGAGGTTTAGGGCAACCTCAGGTAAGCTGCTCCCTTTTTATCTCTTGCATTGTATGTCCCAAATGGGGCTCTCATAGATTAGAGTTAGGACTGCACCCACAGAGGCACCTTGGCGCGGTGGTGCAGCTTAGCATACTTCTGCAGATGTGTGTGACCGAGCCTCTGTTTTTACCAGATTTAGAGACAGATTATAGGTTGGTCTGCAAGATAACAGGGTTGAGTGCTGCGGCTCCTTTAAGTCTTTAGTAACGTAATTGCCCTGCTGACTTGCACCTCCCAGGTTAGTTATAAAATGGTCTGAGCAGCTGCCACTCCCCCTTTGTTCATTTTGAATTTGTGCAAGCACATGGGGTGTGGGGTCTAGGCTGTATTGCAAAGTCTTGACCCTTCCACCCCATGGCTTGCACATGAGGTTTAGGGCAACTTCAGGTAAGCTGCTCCTTTTTTATCTCTTGCATTGTATGTCCCAAATGGGGCTCTCATAGATTAGAGTTAGGACTGCACCCATAGAGGCACCTTGGCGTGGTGGTGCAGCTTAGCATATTTCTGCAGATGTGTGTGACCAAGCCTCTGTTTTTACCAGATTTAGAGACAGATTATAGGTTGGTCTGCAAGCTAACAGGGTTGAGTGCTCCGGCTCCTTTAAGTCTTTAGTATCCCGAAGCCGAGCTCGTTCGCAAGTAGTCAATCCGGAGGGTGCGTAAGAGTACAGGGATGAGACAGGTGCGTAGTCAGGAGTAGCCAAAGGGTCAAGCCAGGAGGTCAGAGATCGCGGGGTATCCAGAGGGGCAGGCAGCTTCGTGGTCAGACAAAGCAGAGGTCAGTACAGGCAGCAAACAGAAATGGTCGATCAAGCCATGTCGGAACTGAACCGGCACAAAATGGGGGCATTTTTTAAACCCGCCGAGAGGGAGGACTGACCTACTACAAAGACATTCTACGTAGTCAGTTGGCCGTTGCCTATTTGCGCCATGGTCCATACTCTCGCAGGTCTGACTTGGGGGGACCGCTGCGATCACCTTCCACTGCCATGGCTGCTGGGGGGGTGGAAGGAGAAGCAGCAGCAGCTCCATCAGCAGCAGCCTCAGTCTTCAGTCGCTAATGAGTAGCTTTCTACACCCGCATAGTGAGTCTACTCATGAGCAGCATGAAGACCAGGAGCAGGACCTGAACCAGCAGGTCGTGTCATACCTTGACATGACCATGCCAACACACCTTGAGGATCCGCTGGACTTCTGGGCAGCCAAACTTGGCTTGTGGCCGCAACTAGCAGAGTTTGCCCTGGAAAAGCTGTAGCGTGCCATCTGAGTAGGTGTTTTGTGCGGCGGGGGCCATAGTCATGCCAAGGAGAACTTGTCTGTCCACGAATAATGTGGAGAGACTCACCTTTGTGAAGATGAATCAGGTATGGTTCAACCAGGATTTCCAGCCATGGCTGATCCATGGTAGTAGCTGATGCATGGTAGCTACTTATGCTGCTGCCAACTCCAGGGTGTGTCTTTCAGGCAATATATGGGCTCCCTATGCTGCTGCCAACTCCTGGGTGTGTCTTTCAGACAATATATGGGCTCCCTATGCTGCTGCCAACTCCTGGGTGTGTCTTTCAGGCAATATATAGGCTCCCTATGCTGCTGCTGCCAGCTCATATGTGTGTCTTTCAGGCAATATATGGACTCCTAATGCTGCTGCTGCCAACTCCAATGTGAGCACTCTTAAAAGACGCATGCTAGCATATTTGGAATGCCCCCCCCCCCCCCCCCCCCGGTTAAAGGCAATGGCTGCTGGCAATTTGACAAAGTGACTTTCTTTACAAAATGCAACCAGTTAATAGACAGGTACTCTTGAAATATTACTGCTAGTGTTTGGGATGCCCCCTCCTCACATACAGAGTAGGCCTCCCTTTATTGTGGAAAAGTGACGTTAATTATAAAATGCAAGCAGTTATTAGACAGGTACTCTTGAAATATTACTGCTAGTGTTTGGGATGCCCCCTCCTCACATACAAAGGAGGCCTTCCTTGATTGTGGAAAAGTGATGTTAATTATAAAATGCAAGCAGTTATTAGACAGGTAGTCTACAAGCGTATTTAGAGGGTGCACCGCAGCACTATTTAGGTATAGGTGCCAGCCATAAGGGAAACCAGAAACCTAAAATGTACAAAAAAGGAGATCCTAGACTAATCCCCAAAACCCTTAGAGAAGGCCGCACACTAATTATAAAAATATATATAATTTTAATGAATATAATATGCATAAAAGAAGACACTCATCTAAACACATACAAGGTTAAAAAACATAAAGAACACAAGCTAAGGGGACCCGGTATATAGTGACTAACATATATACATATATTTGGATGATGCCGCCATAGTTATATGATATAAAGAACTGAATAATGATGGTGTGCCCAGATATAGCAGCAATTGAGTGATAAATATGTGCCCGTGAAACAGTAACAAAATAAATATACTAATGAACTGAATTAATGACTATAGTGTACAAAGAAAAACTAAGTGCATGTGCTATATATAAATAAATAAATACAGGCCATGTGATGTGTGCAAAGTAGCAGTGTTAAAATATGTGCAAAGTAGCAATGTAAAATATGTGCAAAGTAGCAATGTAGCAATGTGCCCGGGGCTATGTGTGTAGCCCAACACTAAACAACAGTGAGTACTTATAATGAGCAAAGTATATGGACAAGAAAAAAACAGGCTTTGCAATGAATAAAGCCCGGCTGGGCCACCAGACAATTAATAATGAGTAACAACGGCAGCATACAAAAATAAATAAACACTTGATTACATCACCGTGTCACAGGGGATCCCCCGCCGCAGCCGCCACCGACGCGTTGCGTGTCGCCAGGACACTTCGCCATATTTATCACTCAATTGCTGCTATATCTGGGCACACCATCATTATTCAGTTCTTTATATCATATAACTATGGCGGCATCATCCAAATTGTATATATGTTAGTCACTATATACCGGGTCCCCTTAGCTTGTGTTCTTTATGTTTTTTAACCTTGTATGTGTTTAGATGAGTGTCTTCTTTTATGCATATTATATTCATTAAAATTATATATATTTTTATAATTAGTGTGCGGCCTTCTCTAAGGGTTTTGGGGATTAGTTATTAGACAGGTAGTCTTGAGATATTTATGCTAGTGTTTGGGATGCCCATGTGGGCTGGGATTTTTACAGCAGACACAGAAACAATTCAAACTGCGATATATTTATGAGAAATAGCCTTTAAAAGCTGCTTTAGTGTAACAGATAGGGTCAAATGTGCAGGTTTGGGATACCCTGAGGCCTGTTTTTTTTACAGCACACACAAAAACAATTCAAACTGCAATATATTTATGAGAAATAGCCTTTAAAAGCTGCTTTAGTGTAACAGATAGGGTCAAATGTGCAGGTTTGGGATACCCTGCGGCCTGGTGTATTGACAGCATGCAATGCAAAATGCTTATTTAGTATAACAGGGTGCAACGTGCAGGTTTGGGATACCCTGCGGCCTGGTGTATTTAAAGCAGACCAAAACCAATTCAAAATGCAATAACTTAACAAAGCTGAGGCTGTAGACGCTTATTTAGTATAACAGATAGGGTGCCACGTGGTGGTTTGGGATACTCTGCGGCCTGGTGTATTGACAGCAGGACAAAAACTAATTCAAAATGCAATAGCTTAATAAAGCTGATGCTGAACAACGCTTATTTAGTATAACAGATAGGGTGCCATGTGGTGGTTTGGGATACCCTGCGGCCTGGTGTATTGACAGCAGGACAAAAAACAATTCAAATGCAATAGCTTAATAAAGCTGATGCTGAACAACGCTTATTTAGTATAACAGATAGGGTGCAACGTGGTGGTTTGGGATACCCTGCGGCCTGGTGTATTGACAGCAGGACAAAAACCAATTCAAAATGCAATAACTTAATAAAGCTGAGGCTGTAGATGCTTATTTAGTATAACAGATAGGGTGCCACATGGTGGTTTGGGATACCCTGCGGCCTGGTGTATTGACAGCAGGACAAAAAACAATTCAAAATGCAATAACTTAATAAAGCTGATGCTGAACAACGCTAATTTAGTATAACAGATAGGGTGCAACGTGCAGGTTTGGGATACCCTGCGGCCTGGTGTATTTAAAGCAGACCAAAACCAATTCAAAATGCAATAACTTAATAAAGCTGAGGCTGTAGACGCTTATTTAGTATAACAGATAGGGTGCCACATGGTGGTTTGGGATACTCTACGGCCTGGTGTATTGACAGCAGGACAAAAACCAATGCAAAATGCAATAGCTTAATAAAGCTGAGGCTGTAGACGCTTATTTAGTATAACAGATAGGGTGCCATGTGGTGGTTTGGGATACCCTGCGGCCTGGTGTATTGACAGCAGGACAAAAACCAATGCAAAATGCAATAGCTTAATAAAGCTGATGCTGAACAACGCTTATTTAGTATAACAGGGTGCAACGTGCAGGTTTGGGACACCCTGCGGCCTGGTGTATTTAAAGCAGACCAAAACAAAATTCAACATGCAATAACTTAATAAAGCTGAGGCTGTAGACACTTATTTAGTATAACAGATAGGGTGCCACGTGGTGGTTTGGAATACTCTGTGGCCTGGTGTATTGACAGCAGGACAAAAACCTCTGCAAAATGCAATAGCTAAATAAAGCTGATGATGAACAACGCTTATTTAGTATAACAGATAGGGTGCCATGTGGTGGTTTGGGATACCCTGCGACCTGGTGTATTGACAGCAGGACAAAAACCTATGCAAAATGCAATAGCTTAATAAAGCTGATGCTGAACAACGCTTATTTAGTATAACAGATAGGGTGCCATGCGGTGGTTTGGGATACCCTGCGGCCTGGTGTATTGACAGCAGGGCAAAAACTTATGCAAAATGCAATAGCTTAATAAAGCTGAGTCTGTAGACGCTTATTTAGTATAACAGATAGGGTGCCACGTGGTGGTTTGGGATACCCTGCGGCCTGGTGTATAAACATCAGGACAAAAACCTATGCAAAATGCAATAGCTTAATAAAGCTGATGCTGAACGACGCTTATTTAGTATAACAGATAGGGTGCAACGTGGTGGTTTGGGATACCCTGCGGCCTGGTGTATTTAAAGCAGACCAAAACCAATTCAAAATGCAATAGCTTAATAAAGCTGAGGCTGTGGACGCTTATTTAGTATAACAGATAGGGTGCCACGCGGTGGTTTGGGATACCCTGTGGCTTGGTGTATTGACAGCAGGACAAAAACCTATGCAAAATGCAATAGCTTAATAAAGCTGAGGCTGTAGATGCTTATTTAGTATAACAGATAGGGTGCCACGCGGTGGTTTGGGATACCCTGCGGCCTGGTGTATTGACAGCAGGACAAAAACCAATGCAAAATGCAATAGTTTAATAAAGCTGAGGCTGTAGATGCTAATTTAGTATAACAGATAGGGTGCCATGTGGTGGTTTGGGATACCCTGCGGCCTGGTGTATTTAAAGCAGACCAAAACCAATTCAAAATGCAATAACTTAATAAAGCTGAGGCTGTAGACCCCTATTTAGTATAACAGATAGGGTGCCACGTGGTGGTTTGGGATACCCTGCGGCCTGGTGTATTGACAGCAGGACAAAGACCTATGCAAAATGCAATAGCTTAATAAAGCTGATGCTGAACAACGCTAATTTAGTATAACAGATAGGGTTACATAAGGCACTGCATAGATGGCATGCACAGTGGCAAGGCAGATTACGATTTACAGCACAAAGAAATCAAATTGAATTGAAAACTGATCAGGCAAATCACCCTGTCACTGTCACTTTTATGCTGTCCCTGGATTGTTCCGGTTTTCCACTATCTTTCCCTGGCTCTGTCTGCCTCTCTAAATCTCCCTACCTATCTGTAAATCTCCCTACCTATCTGTAAATCTCCCTACCTATCTGTAACTCTCCCTACCTATCGCTAACTGTCTGTTCCTGTCTGCAGCAACCACCACTGTCTCACGAATGCAAGCCTGAAATGTACACCATCAAGATGGCCGCCACTTTATATAGCACGGTGACGTCACCGGGCTTCCTGGCTGCTGATAGGCTGCATGTGACCTTCCCATGATAACTTGCCCCAGGGGATATGTCCAGACATGTCCATCCACCATTTTACAATGCCTGTAATTGAAGTAAATGGAGTTTAAAGGAAAACTTCGATCGATCGTACCGCGGGGAAATTCGGATTCGTTCAGAATCGAATATTTCCTGAAATTCGGAACGAATTCGGGTTCGTCCGGATCGATTCGCTCATCCCTAACCACAATAGTAAGAAATTGATAAGCCCTCTCCATACCATGGCCTGAGATCCAAAATAGAATCTTGGACACTATTGGGTTGATTCAAAGAAACATGTAACAGCTTGGATTTGGCTCACGATCATCCTATTTTTTACGTCCGCTCGTGCGTTCGTATGAACTTGCGAGTGATTCAATAAGCAAATACGTTTCTATCCTAAAAGATACGTCCGTTCGTATGATATCTCCCGAACTTGCCTCAGTCAGTTGCCAATCGTAAAAATCACGTTCATGTGCTCACCTGTTGCGGCGGCAGCCTGTTTTTTCGGCTGCTTCCATCGTCCAGCTCTTCCAATTACTTGCGTTTGCCTCTAGTTTTCATTGGTTTTTGGCCTCTTAGATTCGTGCGTTCGTATTTTTATAAGATCTTGCGCATGCGCACCCTCAACCAGAAACTTACATAAACCCCGTAGCGGCTGCATCCAACTTCATTTCTCGGTCCCTCAAACTTACCTAAACCCTTTAGCGCTTGCATCCAACTTCATTTCTCGGTCCCTCAAACTTACCTAAACCCTTTCGCGCTTGCATCCAACTTCATTTCTCGGTCCCTCAAACTTACCTAAACCCCTTAGCGCTTGCATCCAACTTCATTTCTCGGTCCCTCAAACTTACCTAAACCCCTTAGCGCTTGCATCCAACTTCATTTCTCGGTCCCTCAAACTTACCGAAACCCCTTAGCGCTTGCATCCAACTTCATTTCTCGGTCCCTCAAACTTACCTAAACCCTTTAGCGCTTGCATCCAACTTCATTTCTCGGTCCCTCAAACTTACCGAAACCCTTTAGCGCTTGCATCCAACTTCATTTCTCGGTCCCTCAAACTTACCTAAACCCCTTAGCGCTTGCATCCAACTTCATTTCTCGGTCCCTCAAACTTACCTAAACCCCTTAGCGCTTGCATCCAACTTCATTTCTCGGTCCCTCAAACTTACCTAAACCCCTTAGCGCTTGCATCCAACTTCATTTCTCGGTCCCTCAAACTTACCTAAACCCCTTAGCGCTTGCATCCAACTTCATTTCTCGGTCCCTCAAACTTACCTAAACCCCTTAGCGCTTGCATCCAACTTCATTTCTCGGTCCCTCAAACTTACCTAAACCCCTTAGCGCTTGCATCCAACTTCATTTCTCGGTCCCTCAAACTTACCTAAACCCCTTAGCGCTTGCATCCAACTTCATTTCTCGGTCCCTCAAACTTACCTAAACCCTTTAGCGCTTGCATCCAACTTCATTTCTCGGTCCCTAAAACTTACCTAAACCTCTTAGCGCTTGCATCCTTCTTCATTTCTCGGTCCCTAAAACTTACCTAAACCTCATAATGTACATATGTCTAGATGTTTCTAACCGTGTTTTTTCTGGTTTGTGTAATTGTTTGTGTTTGCGCATATTAGAAAAGACACATTTATGAAGTATTAAAATATAATTTATTTAAAATTTTTTGGGGGATTTGGTATATTTTTGTCTGTCAATTTTTTGTTTTTATTGGGGTGTTTGGTTTCCAACCCCTTTTTTTTTTCGGTAAAATTGGTTTTAATACAAAGATATTAAAAATTTTTTGGCCTTGCCTTAAAAACAGAGTAACCTTTTTTTTTTTTTTTCAAAAAGCCAAAACTTTAAAACATTTAAAACAAGAACAAAGTTTGTAAAACTTTTAACCAAAGTAGCCAGGACCAAGGGCACTAATCCTCCTCGTCTTCTTCATCTGTTGGCCCCAACGTCGCCTGTATGGCCAGCAGCTCGGCCACCAACTCCTTCATTCTTTTTTTTTTCTCCGCAAATGTTTTGGGGATCATCCCTGTAACCAATAGAGAAAGAAACATAAATCGGAGTCCCAGACCGGTTTGTATGCTGGAAATAGATTTGGGGTTAATCAAATACATGTAAATGCATGACATATGTCATTCTTCCAAGGGATACAGTTAATGCATTTCCCACAGGTAAGTCTTTAAACTCCTTAAACCGGACCTTCTACATTATTTAATGAAAACCACTAACTATTCCCAACTGATTCTGCACCAGATCAAAGTAAATTTGGAATTTTTTTGGATTACAGCGCCGCCATCTGGACTCTGAAGCATAACACTTAATGAGGAGTGGAGAGTTGGATAAAGTACAGGGGAGTAGGTTACAGTGGTGCGTTGGGAATCCAGAGCATAGCTGGGTTGAGGGAAAGGTCATCACTCACACAATGCATGGCAGCACCTTCCTTTTTTCAATCTGTATCCCATGCTGCCTGTAAATATTGTGCATTCCATATTCCCCAATATTGGTTTTGTTCTGTCTAATAACATGCATTAGATGGCTGAAGGGTGTTTTTCCATGTTTCTAATCTGTAGGTACAGTGTGATGGCTAAGTCTTTGGTTCTTAATACTAGTTTGTGTCCTCTTTAAGCTAACGAAGTGCCCACATGAAAGTGTGAACTACACATTGGCTACGCCTTTAGTTATGTGTGTGTTATTAGCTAAGCAAACATTAATATGAATAATGGCATGGAGACTTACGGAGTTGGTGGCCGACAGATGGCTGGTTGGGGCCAACAGGCTGCCCTTGGTCCTGGCTCTGCTGTGAAGAAGTCCCTGGAGAAACATGTGACATTTGGTTAGTATTTGTAGAGAGTCACTATCCCCAACATATCTGGCTCCCAGTCTGGCTGACATCACTCACCTTCGCCAGGATCTCCTTCCAGCATCTCTGCTGCCTCCTCCTCCACTATCTCACCCGCTCCAGAAGCTTCTACAAATACATAATAAAGGAGAACTTAGTTTTTGGCCTGCCATGTATATCTTTGTGCCTATACATGAAGAGTGACATACCAGAGCCTTCCCCATGCGTGGCCAGGTATGACTCCACGCCCACGCGCCTTGGCCCCTCCTCTGTGGTAAGGTCCAGGGGCTGGTCTGAGGAGGCCACAGAGGAGGGGTAGGTCCGTCGCCCGGGAGATCCACCACCTTCACTCACAGATGCAGAGTCATGCAGCACTGGTCGGCCTGTACGTCTCCGGGTGCGGCGAATTCTGAAATCCATTTCCAACACTACCAAAGAAAAGTCATTATAAATAAAGGCATAACTTAGACATTTGGAACATATACCATGCAATTGGTTTGTACTTACTTGGGAAATGGATCCCAAAAAACCTCCGCACCCGGGGCATGTGCAGACGCTTCAGGTCCGACCAATGCTGCATTATCTGGGTGTGAGTGAAGGTGGTGCTGGTCACACGGTGGATCTCGGCGATGATCTCCCGGGCGATGTCCCTTTTCTCGCACACATTGGGCGCGAAGTCATACCGGCGCTGAAGCATGATCTGAAAAACATAATGGACACAGAGCTTTTACTTTTACACACAGACCCATATGTGTTGCATCACAAGTTGAGTATTTAATGTCATTAACACACACATTTCGAATGGCCGCCATTTTTGGGGAGTGCCTTAAAGAGGACGTTGACTGTGATTGACAGTCTGGTCTTATGTTATATGTATCACACACCATGTACATACAGATAATAGCCAACATCAAGAATCAGGCCACCTGCATCTATGGCATGTTAGGATGGTTTAAACATCCAAGATGTAGCCTAATGCTTAGGCTTTTGGACCACGTGTGTGGCTTCCCGTTGTGTTTTTATGGCTTAGGACAACAGTGTTCCGCAAACATCCGCATCAAGGTCCGAGACAGGCCAGGTTTGACAGCTCGCCCCGCTACTCCACAGGTTAATTAACTGTTGCTAAGCCGGAGCAATTGGCCGAATTAGGACATCAGCATAGACAGGTGAAAACGTGGCCAGGCTCGGCCCTTGAGGATGAAGTGTGAGGAGCCAGTGATTAAACATTAAGAGACCCCAAACTAGTTCCCAACGCATCATTTACATTTAGGCCATCATTGACTATTCTATTAAAATGCACAGGCAGCCACTTACCAGCATGAGGATCTCTTCCTGTTGACGGGTGAAGATAGTGGGCGCCATCTTTAGTCTTCTTCCAGGCAGCAGATAAGTGAAACCCCAGCGGTTTCCTGGTTCCGCTCGAACGTACGTTCGTACGAGCGCGTAGTCGTGCGCATAGGCGTCACACGCTGGGCTCATTATTTAAAGGTCCCTTCCCCCCAAGTTCATTCTCTTTGAGCATTTCTGTACGATGGCACCAAAAAAGGCGATGAGCAAGCGACCCCAGGCAAGCAAGACCGCGGAGGGCCCCACCACAAGGTCCCAGCAAGCTGGCCGAAAACTGAGATCCAAGACTCCCACCTCGGCCCCACCAAGGGACCCTGGACCCTCAGGTACCCAAAAAAGGGGCCCCAAGCCTCGTGCCCCTCCTGCAGCCAAAAAGCTGGCAACTGCAGCACCCACCACCTCTGCCCCCAGAACAGGCAGCACCAGTGAGCCCACACCGGCCATGCCTTCAAGTAGGGCAGTTCGGAAACCCATGCCCCGCAGCAGGGCCCGAACCCCATCCAGGGCCCGAAGTACAGCCAGAGGGCGAAGAACACAATCCAGGGCACGAAGCCCAGACAGGGCCCGAACCCCATCCAGGGCCCGAACCCCATCCAGGCCCCGAAGCCCATCCAGAGGCCGCAGATCCAAAACCAGGGCCAGAAGCCCCTACAGGCCCAGAAGAACCCAATCCAGGGCCAGAAGCCCCTACAGGGCCCGCAGCTCCCAAACCAGGGCCAGAAGCCCCGACAGGGCCCGCAGCTCCCAATCCAGGGCCAGAAGCCCCTACAGGGCCCGCAGCTCCCAATCCAGGGCCAGAAGCCCCTACAGGGCCCGCAGCTCCCAATCCAGGGCCAGAAGCCCCTACAGGGCCCGCAGCTCCCAAACCAGGGCCAGAAGCCCCGACAGGCCCAGAAGAACCCAATCCAGGGCCAGAAGCCCCTACAGGGCCCGCAGCTCCCAAACCAGGGCCAGAAGCCCCGACAGGGCCCGCAGCTCCCAAACCAGGGCCAGAAGCCCCTACAGGGCCCGCAGCTCCCAAACCAGGGCCAGAAGCCCCGACAGGCCCAGAAGAACCCAATCCAGGGCCAGAAGCCCCTACAGGGCCCGCAGCTCCAAAACCAGGGCCAGAAGCCCCGACAGGGCCCGCAGCTCCCAATCCAGGGCCAGAAGCCCCTACAGGGCCCGCAGCTCCCAATCCAGGGCCAGAAGCCCCTACAGGGCCCGCAGCTCCCAATCCAGGGCCAGAAGCCCCTACAGGCCCAGAAGAACCCAATCCAGGGCCAGAAGCCCCTACAGGCCCAGAAGAACCCAATCCAGGGCCAGAAGCCCCGACAGGCCCAGACGAACCCAATCCAGGGCCAGAAGCCCCTACAGGCCCAGAAGAACCCAATCCAGGGCCAGAAGCCCCCGACCTGGCACCAGCCGGGAACCTAGCCCCCCAAGAGGGCCCCGAATTGCCCCCATGACCACATCTACACCTGGAAGTTCGGTGGCCAGCCACGCAAGAACACCCAGTCCCTTGGCCAGTCCAGTCCAGTCATTGGGAAGCCACCAATCCGGCCATTCCCCTACCCAGCCCCAGGCCATAATGTCACCACATGTGTCTGCACACATGGAGGAGCAGCCAAGCCAACCATCTGGCCGCACATTGCGCCGCGGCCAGTTGAGTGGGAGATTCTCCCATGACCAAAATATGGCATTGGCTAGTGGCCTTACATTATACTATGACGAGCTATATGGGAGCAAATCCAAACACACCACCAAGCAGCGCAAGATGGAATTGTTTGAAACCATCCTCCGACAAGTAAATGCAGCGGGGGAAGAGAGGAAAGATGTGTCCCAAATTCAGAAGAAAATCTCTGATCTGAAGTATGCTGTACGGCAAAAAGAAATTAAAAGGCATAATTACAGGTAAATAAATGTTTCCGCTAAATCTAATGTTTTGGATGTACTGTATGCACCTTTTCTGAGTCCCAAACAATTTTCTCTTTTCAGCCTGAAAACTGGCGGTGGCTTTCCATCTAAATTGGAGTTTACCCCTGCTGAGGAGATTGTGCTTGGACTTCTCCATCCGGTCGCGGTCGGTGGACATGCTGGTCTAAGGGACACAGACTCACCGACCCGTACCCACGGTGAGTACTCTTAAATCTGCATGTTTGCCTGTTTGCTAAATAATCGACAGTTCACTAGTAACAAGCTAACGGGATGCCCCTATGGTTTGCCTTGCTTGGCCTCGCACTACTGTGGCTGTTTGTGTCCTCTTTTTGGCCCTGGGAATCACACATTTAGGCCCACAGCCATTATGGCAAAGTTCAAATGTCCAATTGTATTGTTAAAGTCATGAAGTTTCGCAAGATAACTGAGATATTTGGAATCAATCACAAAACACACATCATTATGTATGGGTTGCCTTTTGCTTGTGTGAGTTGTGTTTGAGTTAACAATTTAATTAGCCACCCACAAACATATGTGACCAAGAGCAGCGAGACTCAACTGGCGGCCCGGGGTCCCAATGCGGACCTTGCCACCACATTCAAGGACCCCTGCCCAGACAGCCCTGCACTCAGTTACTTCTGTGTTGACGTGCTCAGAGCTGCCCACTTGATCGGCCATGTAGTGGTTGGTCTCCTGCCCAATGTCATGGCTCCGTGAAACATAGCATTGCAATATGAAGTACTGCCCAGGAAGTGGCATTGCAAGGTACACAGTAACTTATTTAAATTTTCACTGGCCACAATCGTGTCCCGCTGCCCCTGCTCTGGCCCATGTGCCACAGTACCCCCATGCCCCCCCCCACATAAGGCCCATACATTTGTAACAGATTGGCTCCATCCATCCCATCACCATCAATACGTTAACTCCCCCCTTTAGCCATCCAATCCCTGTCCCCTCAGCTCTGGCCCATCCAGCCCAGCAAGGGCAAGCAGCCTTTATTAGTTGGCACTTAGAAATCTCCAGCCCCTCCACCAGTGTCTTTATTTTTAACTAGACACCCCCTGCGTCAGCACCATGGCCAGACATTCACCTCTCACCACATACCTTGAAATGGGCGTTTCCAACAATTGTTTGAGTATCCCGGACCTAGCGAATGGTAGGCTAAATCCAAAAATGTGCCCTGAAAGTTGGATGCTGACTGGGTACACTTCATGACTTAGAACTGAGGTCACTTAGCAGTTTGTCCGAGCCATTGCACCTATGTAAACTTGCGTGGGTTTGAACAAAGGTCACCATTGCTCTAGAGTTGAATAATATTACAAATAGAGCTATATTTGATTACATATCCCAAAAAAGGTTATGTGTGTGTGTTTACGTGGTTTTTTTTTCTCTTCTTCAGCCCAGCATGATCCCTCAGCAAGGGTAAACTCACCCCCCAGTTTGGTTATGCCTACCAGGTCCGTACAGCATCGGAGCCCAGATCAGAGATTTTCGGTAAGTTAATTTAGTAGCATAAATACTAACAAGTGCTTAAGAATGTGTTAAACTGTTGAAATCCAAAATTGGGACGCAAACTTAGCCTTTTTTTTTTGATATGTCCCTACAGACCCGCACACTCATGGAAGAGATCCAGGACATGGAGGAAGATGATGATGTCTCCGTACAGGGCACGTCGGATGAACTCCCCCTGGGTCCCAATTTGGAACTGCTCCATAATGTTTCTCTGGCCAATCCTCAGCAGCAGAGTGAATCTCCATCCATTGTGCTTGCACATGGGGAGACTGACACTACAGTCCCCAGTGTTCACTCTGCTGCTGAGGATTTGCAAAGCAGGCCGGTTGCTGTTGAGGGTACGACACCACGCGGCAGGGCACGCCCAAGAGCCAGGGTAATTGTGCGGCGGACTCCATTACGCCGCCCCACAATTTCCCAGGGGAGGCAGAGTGCCCTGCTTCAATTATGGACCCAACAAAGGGACTCTTATGACGCCCAGCTCGTTACAGAGCGTGAGCAAAGGCATGCCGACATGGTGAACATCCATACCAGTCTACAGGGCATCCTCGCGGAGTTGCGTACCCTCAACAGCAACGTGGCCAATGCAAGTAATGGCATCCAGTCAGCCATGGCTGAGATGACCAATATGCAGAGAAACATTGTGGAGCAGTTTCAAATTCACAATGCTGCCATGGCCCAGGCTAGGTCCCATTCCCATGGACCTCCACCTGGACCTCCACCGGGGTATTATGGGCAGCCACCCTATTAAGCCATGGGTGTGTGGGACATCTTTTCTCTTAACCCCCACTGTATTTACTTGTCCTTTGAGGTTTCAAACAATCCATTTTGTGTTGCTCTGGCAGGTTGTGTTTTGTATTTGCTCCCATATAGCTCCTTAGAGTAATGCTTAAGGCCACTAGCCAATGCCATAGGTCTATGTGGAGTTTATATGGCCACTTATGGCTTTACCTATGTATTTGGTTGGTGCTCCTCCTGTTTGCAGACATGTTTGTGTGACATTATGGCCATGCCCAAAGATCCCTGGGCACAGGCAATATTAATGACTGGACTAGGCTGGCCTTTGGACTGGGTGTCCTTGTTTGGTTGTGCCACTCACTTCCAGGTGTAGATGTGCTCGATGTTTTTTTTAATGTTATCCATTTGTTACCACAGATGTATGTGGACTGATTTCTGTTAACCACTATAATTTTTCATTTGCTAAGTAAAACAAAAATTTCACTTCCAATACTTGTGGCGTTTTTAGTGGGAAGACATTTTTAACAGCTTGGGCTAAACCAGATAATTTTGGTTTGAAGAGGTGTAACAATGCAAAGCTAAAGCTAAGGAAACTACATGAAATACATTAGGCAACAATTAAGGTCGAAATGTTTTACTTAGAGGTAATGCCACATTAGGGCAAAACAACATATGTTTCAAAAAGGATAACACAGACATACAGAATGGTGAGACAGGGAAAAAAGTTAACTAAAATGCTGGCTGATCAGGTTGGCTCGAACAGATTGGCCAGACTCACTGGGGGGCCCCTCAAAATTCTCGGCTTCATCCTCGACGGCTGAAGAGGGCAGGCTGTCCACATAACGTGGGACACGTTCCATGATGGCAAAATTGTGCAAAACAGCACATGCCATTATAATGTCGATCACTTTCTTGGGATCATATTGCAGGGCCCCCCCAGTATGGTCAAGGCAACGAAAACGTGTCTTCAGCAGACCAAAGGCCCTCTCCACAACAGCCCGGGTCTTGCGATGCGCACGGTTATACGCTTCCTGAGAGGCATCCTGGGGCCGCAGCACAGGCGTCATGAGCCAGGGTAGAAGTGGGTACCCGGAATCACCTTAAACAGAGAATTAAATGTAATCAAAATTAAAAAGGCAACACAACCAACACCCAAAATTTCACAGATATCATAATGATGTAAGGTAAAGTGTTCCCAAAAAAATACAGGGCACATTAGGGCCCACAAAAATTGCACTAAGGTATCACCTAAATAAAAATGGCACTTCTATATACCAATTAATTAACAAACATCTGCACGGCCAAGGGTATTTGTATTTTACATATCTTTGTAGTTTTCAGACATGTTACAATTAGGATGCTGCGGAGGGCCTATCCACATTTCTCTGGAAACTACAATGTATGCAGTTTAAGTCCACTTTGACATTTAACGACCAATAGTCCCAAAGGAGCCAAAGGTCAAAGATCCCTATCCACATTTCACTGGAAACTACAATGTATGCAGTTTAAGTCCACTTTGACATTTAAAGACCAATAGTCCCAAAGGAGCCAAAGGTCAAAGATCCCTATCCACATTTCACTGGAAACTACAATGTATGCAGTTTAAGTCCACTTTGACATTTAAAGACCAATAGTCCCAAAGGAGCCAAAGGTCAAAGATCCCTATCCACATTTCACTGGAAACTACAATGTATGCAGTTTAAGTCCACTTTGACATTTAAAGACCAATAGTCCCAAAGGAGCCAAAGGTCAAAGATCCCTATCCACATTTCACTGGAAACTACAATGTATGCAGTTTAAGTCCACTTTGACATTTAAAGACCAATAGTCCCAAAGGAGCCAAAGGCCAAAGATCCTTGGGTATAAACTCCAAACCAATATATTTAGGCACAAGGAACTTACAGACATCCTAACTAAAGGGAAAACATTCTGAAGGCCACAGCGAGACAAGGATTTTTAGGGTAAGTTCCTAATATATGAGCCAAGAAAAAGGCAGTTGTACGCTTCTGTAAATTTATCCTTAAAAAACATATCAACAAATACAAGATTAATGCCACATTTAATAACACACAAATAGGACACACTTACCAAGCAGCCATGCCCCCGAAAATTCACCTGCCTCAAATCGCCGAAACAACCCAGATCGCCGGAGGATATAGGAGTCGTGGGACGATCCGGGGTAGCCGGCAAGGACACTCATAAACCGCATATCCGGACCAACCACGGCCTGGACATTAAGTGAGTGTCCCATTTTACGATTCCTTAAGGAAAAAACATACAAAAAGGGTAATTGATATTTGACCAAAACTAATAAATTAACCTCAAAACATGTCTGCACTCTATTGGGAAAGACTAATGAAAAGCCGAGATAAAGCAGCTACACAAATGAGGGATAAACAAATATGCTGGCGCAAAGGAAAACAGGTTACATGACACGTTGGGCAACATAATAACCAATCTCAATACCTATATATATACTCGTCGGCTGCCCTAGGTACGAGTGCCACATGTGTGCAGTCAATTGCACCAATAACGTTGGGCATGTCGGCCACATTATAAAACCCAAGCTTAATGGCGTTTCTGGCTGCCATATCATCAGGAAAATAAATATATTTTTGAGTTATGGCAGCCATGCCTTCCAAAAATTTAGACAGTGCGCGGCTCAGCGTAGGCTGTGACATCCCCACAGAGAGGGCACCCAGCCTCTGGAACGAGCCGTTCGCCAAAAATTGCAGGCAGCCAAGCATCTTGGTCATACCTGAAATTGCATGCCCCTTCCTTGTGGTGCGGGCTAACCATGGCCGCAGCTCACTATATAATTTATGGAGGGAAGCGCGATTAAGCCTGGTCAGCTCGAACAGCTCAACATCATTCATGCTATCGATGTTCATGCGACGACGCAGGGGCAATCTGCTCTCAGACATCTCGATCAACTCAATGCCAAAAAGCATAAGCCCTTGATGTGCCACAAACTCGCTCCGCTCCATCCTACTCCCGAGGCCAAATAGCTGCCGGCAAACATTTCGTAAAGCAGCTCTTTAATGGGCTTCAAAACAATTAGCAATCACCTCTCTGAATTGGGCGCAAGCCCATGTGAAGGACGTAAAAAATAGGATCGGACGCAAATAATACGATTTGGACGGGAAAAACACACGAACTAACGCAAATTATACGATTCTCGTACGAAATGCGTATGTTCATATACGTCTATGCGCGAACGATCGTGCGAATACGAAATGGCCAAAAAAACCAGAAAAAATGACAAACACCCACCCAAACTTACGATTCTCGATACGAAATCACTTAACTTTTGCTCTTTGAATCGAGGGGTATGTCTAATGAGAAGATCACGGCTGTAGCATGTGACTCGTACGATAAGTTTTATAGGATCTGGAACCCTTGGACAGAATACATAGGGCTGGGTAATAATTAAGTGGACCCTACATTTCCAGTATAATAACCCTCTCTCCACAAGAGAGAGCAAGCTCCTAGAGCTCGGTTGTAGGACCCGGAGAAAGGAGGAACACCCTCACCCTCTGTTCCTCCTTTCTCCATCACCCAGTTTCCCCTTTTACTTTACTCATACACTAAGAGTTAATTGTTTGCCTACATTATATTTAGTCGGCTGAAATTTCATAAATGTTATAGTTGCTGTCCCTATGATAAGATTTATTAGCCAGATGATCAGAATAGAAGAAATGTGATTCGCAATTTGGGAGGACCAGGTGGATAGACCTACTATGTTGTAACATACCTATAATAGGATTGCAGTTCGGAATTGATAAAGTTTATAGATATGCAAATGGAACTGTTTACCTCCAATTCTGTAAGCAATATTTGTGTTATGTATTCCAGTACGCTTGTGTACAACTTTAAACCATCTATCCTGTGCAAACCTCAATAAACAATTTGTAAAAGAAAGATTAATTTCAAATATACTAAGTTTGCCTATTTACTTACTCGTTTTCCTGTGTTGGAAGTCTAGAGAGAGTCATACCTCTGTTTGCTGCTGTGGCTTTGGGTTCTGAGACAGTTGGTACCCTGATCAGGAGAGACACCTGCTGCTGTGCTGTGATGTCTTCCAAGTCCTATTGCACATGTGAGGTAAATTTGAGCACTTTGCATTCAGGACTACAAGAAAAGCAGTTACACACTGTACACAGCAATTATTGGATGGCTGGACTGTCACTCCTTTCTGAGTGTAAATGTCACTGACTGCTGCAGGCATAAATTAGATTTACACACTGTATAGTCTAACAGCTATGTATGCCTCTCAAACATCCAGAGAAATTCCCGCCCTCTGAAACTGTTTTCGACTGTTACAGATGCAACATTTTATTAATGGTTTGTTAAAGAAAGCCACCCGCCATATAGGAAGACTGACTTGATGCGTCCGAGATCATTTTGAGAGGGGTTTAATCTCCAGTTTATATGCCTCCCTAGTGACCACCACAGATCCTATAAGGCATACATATATGACCAAATGGGAAATGGAGCTGGTCACGGAAAAAATGCTGGAAACCTGGCAGAGCATCTGTGGTCACACCAGGAAAATATCTTGCAATTCATTGGTGTTGGAAAATGCTTATAAAATATTATTCAGGTGGTACTACACCCCTGACCGCATTCATAAATTCCCCCCACCATCGGCCCCGAGTGTGTGCATCCAAATGCTTGTGTTCCCTGGGATGGCGCTGTCTGGTTCAATGGGTGGGCAGGACTCCATATGTAAGGAGCTTGGTCATGGCGCCCAGATTCTGCTCCGGTGCATGAAAGAGTGTGTGGAGTGATGCCCCTCACTGGCTGTAATGGAGGGATGCCCCTCACTGGTTGAAATGGAGGGATGCCCCTCACTGGCTGTAATGAGGAATGCCTCTCTCTGGCTGTAATGAGAGATGCCCCTCACTGGCTGTAATAAGGGATGACCCTCACTGGCTGCAATGAGAGATGCCCCTCAATGGCTGTAATGGAGGGATGCCCCTCACTGGCTTTAATAGAGGGATGCTGCTCACTGGCTGTAATGTGTGGGAGGCTTGCCTGTATGTGTGTGTGGGGGACATGCCTGCATCATTAATTATTATTATTTAATTATTAGGTGTTGTTTCCCTTCAAGGGTGTTGCTGGGGCATGGTTTAAGTGCAAAAAAATTCAGTGACACGCTAAACGTGCCACTTCACATGTCCCTCTTTTGAGTTTTCAAAAGTTGAGAGTTATGGCTATGTAATGAGGACAAAGGCTGTGCCTGTGTAGAAAAAAAAAAAACGTATATTTTCATTGTTAGGCCTGATCGGTCATTGCCCTGTGGGCAGAAATTCTCTCTCTTTAGAGCTTTCATCTTCAAAACTGGGAACCTGTTGTCAGGGCCGGATTATGAGGCGGGCGCAAGGGGCTCCACCACTTGCCCTGCAAAGGGGGCCTCCACCAACCTTTGGGTTACAGTCTAGTCCAGAAGGCTTTTCAGTCTTTGGTCTAAAGGGCCACAGGGCCAGCAATGAAGCTATCGGCAGAAGTGGGGGCCCCCTGCACACCTAGGAAAGCCTTTTCATGTTTTTGCAAACCTGCAGCCAAAGGCACCACTGGCCAGGACGAGAGTTTAGAGCAGCAAAGCCGCCAGCAGCAACGCTACAGTGATGGGTGGGTGTAGAGCTGTCAATCTGTGGCTGCTCACTGCACATAAGCCACCAAGCACAGCCACTGGTAGCTCAATGCAGGGGAACTGTTTTCTGCTGGACCACCTGGGCGACTAACCCCCCCGATCCAGAATGGCAAAGCAGGAGCTCCATAGCAGCACGCACCCGCACAAGGGACTCGATCTGACCTTCCAGTAAGTGGGTGGGTACCAGACAACCACCAAGACCAGATTTAGTGTTCAGGGGCCTCCACGCACTTAATCCAGCCTTGTCTGTTGTCAGCGGAAGATGCACATGTGATTTGCCCAATGCTGCCAATCAATGGGGAGAGCACTACTAGCACTGCAGCAGATAGCCCAGAAATCCCTCAGCTGCAACCCCCAGGACTGTGGGAATAAAGGAAAACTCCCTTTTCAGTAGGTTTTTGGTGTTCTGTCTTATTGTTTTCCCCTCCTGGAATGTAAAAAAATCATTTGTTTTAGGATTGTGCACCAGACTTGGGATTTAAATATCAGCATGCTGTTTCCAAGTTTCTTATATGTCTGTGTGTCTGTAATCCTAAAGCGTCTTTCCTGGCCTGGAGTAAAAACTACTGACAAGTCTCAGAATCCTTCCACTTTAACAGGTAAACATCAGCAACAGCAGCTTCAGCTAAATCATGCAGCATCAATCACCTCTCCAGATAAGAGCACTGGCAGTAATCCTTTAGCTACTGGTACACAAGATTGTGAATCAGAGCAGATGGGGTTAAGCCTGTCATATCTGCCTCAGCCAATCAGCTGATTAGCAAGCCAGAGTCAGGGAATCTCTGATGTGTACTCGAAAACACCATCTTGGTGTACCTTACTAATACAGTATAAAGACATTGTTGCTACAGAAAAGTGGTTTCTTTTGTATTACAAAGTTGCAAACAAAAAAATCACAGATAAGTTCAGCACATTAAGCACATTTTTTGGCACACAATAATGGAGACTTTTAAAAAGGCCATTGCAAGTGGAATTACCTTTGAAGCCTGCAGACGAAGGGGATCTTTTTTTTCTATTAAAAGGCTTAGTGTCTCATACTAAATTGCCTCCTTTTTATTAGAATGGCTTAAAATGTGTCATTGTAAGACTGGAGTACTTTTGGCCTACCATAGGAAATCATTCTCAGAGCGCCACCCAGAGCAAATAATTTATGGGGCTCACCCTTTAGCTATATAGAAATAATAACTACCATATATAAAGTGCAATATTAAAGACAAACATAACCTGAGATTTTCATTATTCTAGGTTCTGTTACTCCTGCCTGGGGACACTGATTTGGCATGCGGCGCTGTGTGTATACCTCTAGATCATCTGTATACTATACACACCATGGTGCATGTGGGGGCTGCCAGCCAATCACAGACACCAGGGCCAGCTCCAGGTTTATGTGGACCCTTGGATGACATGGTCTCAGTGGGCCCATTTATGGTGGAGAGTCACATCAAATCTCGACGTAACATGAACCTCCCAGCACAGAGCATACTGCTAGTCAGCTGCAAACAGGGATAGTGGGAAATGCTGCATACTTACATATCTACATACCGCCTTCACCAATCAGCAGCCCTTGTCTGCTCTTGCGCGGGCACAGCAGATTTATGCCCTCTGGCGGTACTGCACACATCGTGGACGCTGGAGGTTAGTTTAAGGAACCAATGAGCCCAAGTGTTACTGTGGGCAGTTTGCCCTAAAGGTTTCTGGACACCCATATGTTATTGATGGTCCAATGAGAGCTATTGCCCTCTGGCCAATACTATCCACTTCAGCCCTATAAAGGATTTTCTCCTGCACTCGCCGCCCATGATAGCGTAATGCTGGGTGCTATTATTCCTGATACTTCTAATTCATTACCGTTGCCGACCTAGCTTGCCTGACTATTCCATGACCGCTGCCTGAACCGACCCCTGCCTGGATCCTGAATACATACCAGTCATCCCTTATACTATGAACTCTCTGATTACCTGACTTGACCCTTGGCTTGACCTTTGACCCTTCTCGTATTTTTTCCTTGGAGCTGTGTATCGTGAGGACCTTTTATCTGTGTATTACCCCGGCTTACCCAATTACCTTCGTTTCATCTGTCTTCACCCCTGTGAGTTTACAATCTTTGAGGTATCAAGTCCTGGGGGCAACCGGCTTCTATTTAAGATAGAAAAAAGAGGCTGCGCCAATGCGGCTACCAGCTTGCGTTTTATTTAATACCAGTGTCCAAAAGGTCACACCGATGGGCACTCCGGTTAAAAGTGGTGCTGTAGGTCAAGATCCCATAAAGCACAATGGGCATAACTGGATTGAAGTGTGTTATGCTTATAATCAATATTTTACACATTTTATCTACAGAACTTGCATTGTGACTTGTCAATAATGGAAACTAGGACCTAGATGTCGCCAAATGAGATTTTTTTACACCATAAATTGTTTTCCATGGATTCATTTTCTTACAAGCATTTAATTTGGACAATGACAAATAAAACGCAGTATAAACACACTGTAAAGTTTGCCCCCTTTGTCCCTAGCAGTGAATTCTTGTAACTGTAATGATGAAACGCTGACCAGCACCGGAAAAAAATAAAGTGGCAATCTTTTTGAGGAGGAAAAAAATGTATAAAAATGCTGTGCTCACTGCGCTGGGATAATCGGCAGTCGAGTCAAACAGGCGCTGACACAGGCGAGCCAATACCTAGGGCAACAAAGCAAATTAAAAAGCATACAGCAATGAGACTTCGAGCTCTATTATAGTCCACAGCGCAGCTCAGGAAAAGACAAACATGCCGGTGCTCTAAAACTGTGCTATAGCCACCACAAGAATGTTAAATGGTGCACATAAATAAGGCCCACTATTTATTTCAAAATATATTTAGAGTAGCGATGGCAACATATTGTTAGGGCGAGCGCTGCACGCCCATCTAGCAGCACTTCACTTACCTCCATGGCTGCATCCAGCCGTCATCCATTTTGCAGCACTTCCCTCATGGCTGTTCCCAGCTGTCTCCCTTCCCCCCATGCTTCCTTCTCGCATGCTCAGGTGCGCGCGCGTCTCTGTCCACTAGAGGGCGCGCGCACTGGATTCCTGAGATTTAAAGGGCCTGTACAGCACTGATTGGTGCTTGGTCATCCAAGCCTGCAGTCACTTCTCCTATTTAAAGAGGCACTTCCTTCCTTCAGTGCCGAATCTTGGTCTCTCCATGCTTTTTGAAAGTCAGACATTCTTGGATTGCTCACCCGTGTACCGACCTCTGCCTGTCCCCAACTCTGAACCTTTGCTGCCTGCCCCGACCTCGGCTACTCACCTTTACCGCGAACCTGTGCTGCCAGCCCCGATCTCTGCCTGTACTTACTATGCCTTTTGCCTGCCACTTGTGTACCTTGCTGAACCTCGGCTGACTGTGGGACTGGGCCGCTGTTGGGGGGTAGCGACCTGGGAGTCACTCGCCGCACAAGACCAACCTGCCTTGCGGTGGGCTCTGGTGAATACCGGTGGCCCCTTAGACTCCGCTCCCCTGACACGGTACCCGCCATCGGTCCCACAGTTAAAGCGGATCCACACCCGAGTTCGCTCCACCCGGTCTGTGACAGTAAGATCCGGCCATGGATCCCACTGAGGTGCCGCTGCCGGATGCCACTGAATTGCCTGCTATAGTGGCTATGCAGTCCCGCCAGATTAATCAACTCTCTGCCATGATGCAGCAATTATTAACGATTCAGCAACAGCAAGTTCCATCACCGGCTCCAGCATTACCGCCACAGCCCCCGGTAGCATCTTCTGCCAGAATCCGTCTCTCCTTGCCGGCTAAATATGATGGGGATGCCAAGTTATGCCGAAGGTTCCTTGCCCAATGTTCCCTGCACTTGGAGTTGTTGGCGGATCAATTTCCCCCTGAACGAGCTAAGGTGGCCTTTGTCATCAGTTTGCTTTCTGGAAAGGCTTTGGCCTGGGCCACTCCCTTGTGGGATCGCAATGACCCTGTCTCTTCCAGTATTCACACCTTTGTCTCAGAGTTTCGCCAGGTCTTTGAGGAACCTGCCCGGGCTTCATCTGCTGAATCGTCCCTTTTGAACTTGGTCCAGGGCGAGTTGTCCGTTGGTGAATACGCCATTCGGTTCCGCACTCTTGCCTCCGAATTGTCTTGGAATAATGAGGCCTTGTGTGCCTGCTTCAAGAAAGGACTTTCTAGTAAAATTAAGGATGCTCTTGCGGCTCGTGACTTGCCTTCATCTCTCACTGATCTCATCCATCTGGCCACACCCATTGATGTACGCTTTGCTGAAAGAAGAATTCCGCCAAGAAAGAGACTCTCAGCGCCCTAGGAGGGCATCCCGTTTGGCTCCAGTATTTCAAAACCCTTTGTCTGCACATGTACCTCCCAGTGAGGAGGCCATGCAGGTCGATCGATTCCGCTTGACCCAATTGGAGAGAACTCGCAGAAGGAACGAGAACCTTTGTCTGTACTGAGGTGGTTCTGAGCACTTTTTGAAGGACTGTCCTATTAGCCCTCCACGTCAGGCGCACCTAGTGGCGGTGGGAGAGGCGTCCCTGGGTGTATGTGCTTCCTCTCCACGGCTCACTGTTCCTGTTCAATTTTCCATCTCACCTTCCACCTCCCTGAATTTAACCGCCTTTTTGGACTCGGGTTCTGCAGGGAACTTTATAGAGGCTGCCTTGATCAATAAACATAATATCCCTGTGAATCGCCTTGCAACACCCTTATTTATCGCCTCAGTCAATGGTGATAGGCTGGACTGTACTGTTCGCTATCGCACCGTTCCCCTCCAATTAAAAATTGGACTCTTTCATCAAGAGAATGTTGAGTTCTACGTCCTCCCTACTTGCACCTCTCAGATTCTTCTAGGCCTTCCTTGGCTCCAACGTCATGATCCCACGCTTGACTGGACCACCGGCGATATCAAGACTTGGGGTGCAGCGTGCTTTAAGAGGTGCTTGAAGTCTGTTCCTGTTTGACCCATTCCTGCTTCAGCACCATTACCTGGCTTGCCTGAGATCTACCTGACCTATGCTGATGTATTCAGCAAGAAACAAGCGGAGGTACTTCCGCCTCATCGCCCTACGATTGCCCTATAGACCTCCTACCGGGTACCACTCCTCCTCGTGGCCGAATTTACCCTCTCTCGGCTCCTGAGACTCAAGCCATGTCGGAGTATATTCGAGAAAATCTTCATAAAGGGTTCATACGGAAGTCTTCCTCTCCAGCAGGCACGGGGTTCTTCTTTGTGGCGAAAAAAGATGGCTCTCTTCGCCCTTGTATTGATTACCGCGGCCTCAATAACATTACCGTTAAAAATCGCTACCCTTTGCCCTTGATTGCCGAATTATTTGATCGACTGCGTGGGGCCAGGGTCTTCACCAAGCTTGACCTGAGGGGAGCCTATAATTTGATACGTATACGCGAGGGCGATGAATGGAAGACCGCCTTCAATTCCCGCGATGGCCACTTCGAATATTTAGTGATGCCCTTTGGTCTCTGCAATGCACCCGCAGTATTCCAGGAATACGTAAACGACATTTTTCGGGATTTGCTTTACTCCTGTGTAGTTGTATATTTGGATGATATACTCATCTTTTCATCTAATCTAAAAGAACATCACTGCATATCCTGTCTCGTCTCCGTCAACACCATCTTTACGCCAAGTTGGAGAAGTGTCTTTTTGATCAAACCGCCTTACCCTTTCTTGGATATATTGTCTCTGCTCGTGGTTTTCAGATAGACCCCAGCAAGTTAAAAGCAGTTCTGGATTGGCCCCGTCCTATTGGCCTGCGAGCTATTCAACGTTTTCTGGGCTTCGCCAATTACTATCGGCAGTTTATTCCTCACTTCTCCACTGTAGTGGCGCCTATTGTGGCCCTCACAAAGAAAAGCGCCAATTCTAAGTCTTGGCCTCCTCAGGCGGAAGAGGCCTTCATTGCTCTAAAAAAGGCCTTCTCCTCTGCACCGGTGTTGTCTAGGCCAGATCCATCTCGGCCTTTTGCCCTAGAAGTAGATGCCTCCTCCATTGGAGCCGGAGCGGTGCTCACTCAAAAATCGTCTACTGGCAGAATTCTCACCTGCGGGTTCTTTTCGAAGATCTTTTCTCCAGCTGAGAGGAATTACTCCGTCGGAGATCGGGAGCTACTCGCCATCAAGTTGGCCTTGGAGGAGTGGAGACACCTCTTAGAAGGTTCTGCCCATCAAGTATCCATCTATACTGATCACAAAAATCTATCTTATTTAGAAACTGACCAGCGATTGAATCCACGACAAGCTCGTTGGTCGTTGTTTTTCGCTCGATTCGATTTTCAAATCTACTTTCGCCCAGCCGCTAAGAACATCAGGGCGGATGCCCTTTCTCGCTCCTCTGACATCTCTGGTGTAGAATCCACCCCACAACATATTATCTCGCCTGAACGCCTTGTCAACTCTGCCCCCGCTACTCTTGTACAAGCGCTGCCGGGAAAGACCTTTGTGCCAGCTCGCCAACGTCGCAAAATATTAGAATGGGGGCATTCTTCCCATGTAGCCGGCCATGTCGGCATCAGGAAATCTTGTTCTATCATTTCTAAATAATTGAATGAAACCTCGGGAACACTGTTTCCAAAGGGATCCAAAAAAGGGAGCACAACCAACAGAAAAAATCCACAAATATTTATTCAAACATTAAATGCAACAAACATTTAAAACCAAAATATAAGACACATAAAAAATCCCCATGCTGACCCTGCTATTCTTCTTTCCTTAAAATACCCCATAATTTAATGCTGCAACAAAAATGCATATAAATCAATCTTTACTCTCTATTCAAACATACAATTCTAAAAAATTGTGTCTCTATAAAAAATATTTATATACAATCACAATATATTTCTCTAAAAAAAGAACATAATCAAAATAGCAAATAATGTATATACAATGAAAAAACGTTTTAGTGCCGAACTTTTTTTTTGGTGAAATGTTTCCATTCTCGTATGAGCGTACGAGCAATTCTATGCATGCATTGAAAACCTTCTGTAAAGTTTCTGTCCGTTCGTACGGCAGATTACGAATACGAGGATGTCATTTTCCATCCAGACTTTCCGTTTCATTTCCACATGTTACAACGTAGGCTTTCGTTTTTGCCCTTTTCCCATCGTATCCTCCAACGAATCCTTTACGTTTCCCGTTCGATTCTGTTTCCCTTTTCAATAAATATTCGTCCAGATGGAAATCCTTACGATCTTGCGCCTGCGCACTACAAACTTAACTCATTAAAGTGCTCGCCTACATATTTGCCACCCTCACTTCTACTACAATGTTAGTACTATCCTCCATCTTCACTTTTGGAACCTTAAAGCTCACCCAAACCACTTAGCACTATCCTCCATCTTCCCTTTTGGAACCTTAAAGCTCACCCAAATCACTTCTCGGTCATGTGAATATTCATCTTTAAATATTTCTGGGCCCATTAGTTTTGTGTTAATGTATTTTGTAAATGAAATGACACTGTAACATTTTTTTTTGGATTTTATCATAAAATATAAAATTTATAAAAATTTTGAAAATTTCTAATTTTTACAACTATAAAAAACATAATACATAGCAATGGCAGGCCACAGAACATTATTCTTCATCTGTGGTCCCCAACGAGTTGCGCAGCTCCTGCATCTCTCCCACCAACTGAAGAACCCTGACACTCAGTTGTGTCACCCTGGCACGTGTGGTCCCTGTTAAAAAACTTAAATTAAAATATTGGTATAACCTTGTTGGGGTCATACTGCAGTGCCCCCCCCCCCCCCTGTATGGTCCAAACACCTAAATCTGGACTTCAAAAGCCAGAGGGCCCTTGCCACCACGGGCCGGGTTTTTTCATAGTGCCCGATTAGAGAACCCCTGGCCCGCATTCTGCAGGCAAAGAATGGGCATCAGGAGCAAAGGCAGGAGTGGATATCCTGAATCCCCTGAAAGAATTTAAAAATACTAACATAAAATACGCATTCTAAGCTACAATATTGTTTAACATGTCATCAAGGGCTAAAAACAGCAATAGGTTAAGTCATGAGTCATCAACTATATTCATTGCCATACAGTGAAAATGGATTGATGGAATGTGAGCAAACTTACCCTGGAGCAATCCACCAGATAATTCTCCTGACTCAAACTGCCGAAATAAGCCGGAGCTCCGCAATATATAAGCATCATGGGACGACCCTGGATGCCCTGCAAGAACACTGAGAAATCGCATAGCTGGACCAATCACTGCTTTTATGTTGTGTGAGTGGCACATCTTGCGGTTCCTGCAACCAAATATTAAATAATTATAAGCAAAGGTAACCGACTAAAACAATAGCTCCTACAACAAATTAAGATTCAAGTTCAACAATCCAAATATAATTCACAAAGGACATAAGTCTAAAAAAATATAGCAATTATATGGATGTGTGGTAAAATAAATGTTTACATGCTAAGGGCTAATTAAGGTCAGCATTAAAATGCATCTATAAGGCATACATGAAATGTATTGATTCAGGTATGCATTGCCATACAATTTATGGGCTCGGCCATGCTGATACATGCAATGCCTTGGTGCTCAAGACTCCACATAGCCGCAAAACATGTTCAACAATAGCAATCCGAGCCCTCAAAGGTCTCGTAAGTGGATTGGAAATGAAACGGATTTATAGGGTGGTGGTCCGTTGGAAATCAGCTCTCTGAATCAGACAGAAACCCATCCCAACAACGGAAGTTTTCTGCACGAACTGAAAATTTCCGATTTTGTTTCGAAAATGATCCGAACTAACGGAAATGTTCCGATTTGCTTCCGTTCATCGAAAGCGCATTCCCGAACGTTCGTACGAATGAAAAATAAAGGAAAAAAAACAAAAAAAATAACAAACACCCACCAAAACTTTCACAGACAGCTACGGAAGTCCGGACGAATGTGTCTTTGAATCGAGGCTAATATCCATTAACCTTTGGAATGTAGCGGGAGCGCCATGTAAACCAAAAGGTAATATCTTGTACTGGAACAGTACCTCAGGTGTGATAAAGGATGTTTTCTCCTTGGCAGCCTCAGTCAAGGGTACCTGCCAGTACCCTTTTGTGAGGTCCAAAACAGAAAAATACCTGGCTTGGCCTAGCTTTGCAATAAGCTCGTCTACTCGGGGCATAGGGTAGGCATCAAACTTAGAAATTCCGTTAAGTTTGCGGAAATCATTACAGAACCGCAATGTACCATCGGGTTTGGGGATCAAGACTATTGGGCTGGCCCAATCGCTCTTTGATTCTTCAATCACGTCTAACTGGAGCATTTGCTGCACTTCTTCCGCGATAGCTTGTCGCCGGGACTCAGGTACCCGGTAAGGCTTCAACCGGATCTTGACCTGAGGTTCCGTGACAACGTCATGTTGGATGACAGAAGTGCGCCCAGGGAGATCTGAAAACACATCCGTGTTTCTGCTGACAAATTCCCTGGCTTCCTGGGCCTGTTTAGAGGAGAGGTTGTCGCTGGCTTTCACCTCAACTACCGCTTCTCTAACAGCAGACTGAGGGACGGGAAGCTCCACCCCTAACATACCTGGTCGGGCACTGTCACCCACAGGGCTCTCCCTGTCTTTCCACAGCTTCAGCAGGTTTATATGGTACACCTGCTCTGGCCCGGGCTGATGTACCTTGTAAGTCACTTCCCCAACTTTCCCAATCACCTCGTAGGGACCCTGCCACCTAGCCAGAAATTTACTATCCACTGTTGGTACCAGAACCACAACCCTGTCACCTGGGTTAAAGTTCCGTACCTTGGCTTGCCGGTTATAAATCCTGCTTTGGGCCCGCTGTGCTGCTTCCATATGTTCCCTCACCAGCGGCAACACGGTCTCTATCCGTTCCTGTAATTGAGTAACATACTCTACCACACTTTTGTGGGGGGTGGGTTGCTGTTCCCAAGCCTCCTTGGCTATATTCAACAGGCCCCGTGGATGCCAACCGTATAAGAGCTCGAAGGGCAAGAACCTCGTAGAGGCCTGGGGCACCTCTCGCACTGTGAACATCAGATAGGGCCGAAGCAAGTCCCAATTCTTCCCATCCTTGTCGACCACCCGTGGTTTTTAAAGTTTGGTTAAACCTTTCTACCAGGCCGTCTGTTTGCGGGTGGTAAACGGATGTCCGCAATTGTTTCACCTGCAACAACTTACATAGCTCTTTCATCACCTTAGACATAAACGGGGTACCTTGATCGGTCAGGACCTCTTTAGGCAGACCTACTCGGGAAAACATTTCCATAAGCTCCTTAGCAATAAGCTTGGCTGAGGTGTGTCACAGGGGTATGGCCTCGGGGTACCGCGTGGCATAGTCCAAGATTACCAGAATATGTTGATGCTCTCTAGCAGATTTTGGCACTGGACCCACCAGATCCATGGCAATCTGCTCAAAGGGCACCTTAATAACTGGGAGAGGAACTTGGGGACCACGGTAATGAGGCTGGGGGCTGGTCATCTGACATGTTGGGCAGGACTCACAATATCTCTCCACCTCCTTGTACACACTGGGCCAGTAGAACCGTTGTAAAATTCGGTCCAGAGTTTTCTGCTGGCGTAGGTGTCCCCCCAAAACATGTTGGTGGGCCAAATCCAACACCAGCTTGCGATAAGGACTGGGTACCACCAATTGTTCCACAACCTCTTCACGTACTTTGTTTACTCGGTACAGCATATCCTGGTGAACCACAAAGCGAGGAAACTGTAACTCCGTCCCTGGCTGTTGTGGCTCACCTTCCACCTCAAGTACATTCTCCCAGGCCTGAGATAGAGTCGGGTCCTGGTGTTGTGCTGTACCAAAACTACTTGTGGAGACATGGAGATTGGCCAACTCTGAACCTGTTGACAGATCTTCCACATTTTCAACCATAACACTCAGTGGGGTTGACACCCCCTCTTCCACCGTAGTGGCGGTCACCCCTACCGTTGTGCCTTCTGACTCCGGCTCCCAAGGTTCTGGGGTCACCCCTGAGTAGGGCCAGTCTATTGGGGACACACCCGCCTCGCGGGTTTCCGGAACTCCCAGCTTGGTCCATATTGACATGAACCCCGGAAAGTCTCTCCCAATAATAAGTTCGTACGGGAGTTTAGCGGCGACGGCGACTTTGTGGTTCCAGCTGCCGGAGACGGTGGTTAGAGTCACTTGTGCTGTGGCATAGTCTCTCAAGTCCCCGTGTATGCACAAGACCCCGGTTTTCCGCCCCGTGTACTCATCGGGCAGTACCATGGCGGGTCTCACCAGGGTAACCATATTCCCCGAGTCCAAAAGGGCCACAGCCAGGGTATCTCCCACTTTCACCTGACAGAGGTGACTTTGCCCCACAAGCTCAGGGACACCGGCAGCACACAGCCTCCTGGCATACATGGAAGGGCGGTAACCAAAGTTCATGTCCATGGGCTCCTCCTGGTGGGGACAGTTGGCTCTGATATGTCCCGGCTCCTTACACCCCCAACACAACACCGGGGCAGGGACTTTGGGGGGTAGGTCCTGAGGGGGTTTAGGGAACACCACTCGCCTGGGCTGGGGCGGGGGCCTCCGGGGTTTCCCCGAATCCTTCCCCGTAGAGCCCCCTTGCAAGTTCCTGGTGGCCTCATATCGCTCCACTAGGTCCACCATCTCTAGAGCGTTGCCGGGGGATACCAACCCAGTGCTAGAGAGGGTGCGGTAAAGCCCTCCAGAATATGTCCGCCAGCAAGCGGTCCAACATGGCAGAGGTGCTTAATAAATCTGGCTGCAGCCATTTTTGCAGTAGGTGCAGCAGCAGTTTATAGTACTGGGTTCTGGCGGGCTCTGCCAACTGATAGCTCCACTGATTCACCCGCTGAGCCCGAACCCACACATTCACCCCCAGTCTGGCCAGTATCTCACCCTTCAGAGTCGGGTAGTCAGCGGCTTGATCATCTGGAAGATCAAACAACACCTGCTGGGGTCCAGATGCCAGAAATGGAGTGATGACGTCACAAGGCAACTTCTCCCTTGCAGCCACCTTTTCAAACACCGCCAGGTAGGTCTCGACGTCATCCTAAGGGGTCATCTTTGTAAGCGTCAAGCGGACAGCTTTCCGGGCATCAGGGACACTTTTGGGCGCTCCTGCAGCTTGCAGCACCATCACATGTTGCAAAAGCAGCTGGTTGGTCTCCTGCTGCTGCTTGTTGGCCTCGCGCTGCTGCAGATTCGCCTCCATGAGCGCTTTCATGACAGCCTCCATTTTGTCTGCGGTCACAGGTAGCAGCCTGACAGGCTTAATGTAGGACATGCTCCTAGCAATGGCCTCACTGCTTTGCCCGCATCCGACACCAAATTGGAGGATCAGCTCTGGTAGACAGCAGGATGTTAGCAGTATAGAGGCTCAGAGGTGAAAAGTTCAACTTAAAGTCTGTGTTTATTCACACAAAAAGTCCATAACACAAAATATCCTTTTTAGGAAAAATGACACAGAATTGCATCAGACAGGCAATGGCCCTTTTTAGTTTTTTGTCCAAGCTTGCACATTTGTAGCCGAATCCACCTCGGGTCCACATGAAATAACCTGTATAAGAGCTTCCAGTCAGGCACACAGAGTCTCACTCCACAAGTGAGCTCTAGACACAGCCAGTGCACAGCTGACTCCCCAGGCTATTTATGCGGCCCACAAAACCCGGACCTGGGTAGGGGATGGAGTCCCACCCTGCTCTACTCCATCCCAGTAAAGCCATCCCGGGTTAGCCTTTCGACTATACTAAAATTTCAACAGCAGACTGCCATTAGCAGCTGATGCTGGAGAAAATTACACAGCTTTACGGCACCAAGGCCAGGTACCTTGGGGCCACATACCTACTGTCAATGACGGCACCTTGCACCACAATATATATATCATTTTATTTAGAGTACGGGTTGATAACATGTGTTTAACTATATATATATATATATATATATATATATATATATATATATATTTATTTATATATATATATATATATATATATATATATATATATATATATATATAGTTTTTGGTCGAATAAAGGAGTTACCAACATGTTGTAAAAAAGAAAATTAAAAAACCCAAAGATCCACAGTTCTATATGAAGGGAAGGTCACTTTCATTGCAATAAAAGAGGACATGGAAAATAAGGGCGACATAGATGCCGGGGCACACAGTAGTAATCCCATCTTGATAAGATTACTATTTTGTGCCCTTGCATCTATGTCGCCATAATTGCCCATGTTTTCCTGGGGCGGGTGGGAGCTATATTAGGTAGATGTCTTGCTGTAAACAAAGGAACCATCCATCGGGCAGGCTGATTCATCACTAATGCCAGGTAGCGACAGATGAGCGTCTGTAGCAGGAATTTCAGAGCGCTCGCTAGTGGTCGCTGTGCTCGGCCGTGGGTCGCTAGTTCGCTGTGCAGCAATGATGAATACATTGTGAGGAGTCACTATATGACCAGTACAGCGCTGTATTGGTGCGCATGTTAGCGACTGGTCAGTGCGACCGACTCACAACATATTCATCAAAAAAACAGCCTCACACACCTCCGGCACTCAAAAATGCTTCGCTGCAGCCCAGAGCGCCGGAGGCTGTGTGATTAAAGGTTGTTTTTTAACATGTATCCACCAGTAACAAAGCAAAAATAACAATGTAACATGAACAGATTAATGCCAGACCTGTAATATCAATTCAGAATAAATATAGAAAACATGAAAAATATTTTAAAAAATGGCATTTTCTGGGCCAGGATAGGTCACAACATTATTTGAGATTTAAAAAAAAAAAAATTAAAAACCCCGTTTAACCCTTTAACCCTTTCAGTGCCAAGCACGTAGATTCCAAGTGCTCGCTTCCACTCCACTTAAGTGCCAAGCAAGTATGGCCTGATGCAGAGCCTCCCCCGATCTGACCTTATTTTGTTCCGTTTTTCCTATGGCCCGTTTTCCTTCCGTTTGTCTCGAGGTCCAAATGTGATTCAGAGCCGTCGTCGGGAGAGCTCCGTTACTGTTCCGTTTATGTGTCTTCAATCGGGAAGTGTTTTTTCCCCCCACGGGTGCTTTCCATGTGGTCGTGGGTTCCGTTGCCGTTCCCACGGACGATCCGTTTTTTGCTCCTTTTTCTTGCGTTTCCAAACGTTGCTTCTTGCCATCTGTTTCCGTTTTCACCCCGATTCCGAGTGTTTTTCCGTGTATACTTACATTTCCATGGTTTTCCTGTTGTCAATCTGGGTCCACGCAAGCGCACATCCCTAGTCCTCCCTCAAGTTTTCACCATACAACAAACTGACACTATTAGCCACACCAAAACTTACCTTCAAATAATATCCTTCTTCTTCTTCTTTCTCCTCCTCCCTGTGTTTAATGCTTACCTTAATCTGTTCTCCTTCTTTTTCTTCTTCTTCCTGTGTTTAATGCTTACCTTAATCTGTTCTCCTTCTTCTTTTTCTTCTTCTTCCCTGTGTTTAATACTTACCTTAATCTGTTTTTCTTCTTCTTTTTCTTCTTCTTCCCTGTGTTTAATGCTTACCTTAATCTCTTCTCCTTTTTCTTCTTCTTCCCTGTGTTTAATGCTTACCTTAATCTCTTCTCCTTTTTCTTCTTCTTCCCTGTGTTTAATGCTTACCTTAATCTCTTCTCCTTTTTCTTCTTCTTCCCTGTGTTTAATGCTTACCTTAATCTCTTCTCCTTCTTTTTCTTCTTCTCCTTCTTCTTCCTCCTATTCCTTGTCCCATATACTTACCTTTTGGGACATGTAACTGTATGGTTATGTTGTGAGAACGTACAGTGGCAGGAAAGAGAACACACCACAATTTTTTTTTTTTTTTACTTAAACTTTTTTTTCTAAAATGTAAAATACTTTTTGTTAAAATTGTAAAACATTTTTTTAATTTTTAAAATTTGGAAGAACAGCACAGGAGGCTCTTCTTGTTCTTCATTGTTGGCCTTTTCTTTGATCTGTGAATGAAAAACATCATCAGTTTTGCCTTGTAACTATTTTGTGCTTATCTAGGGGTTTTTTTTGGTTCATTTTTAGGGTTAATTTTTTCCTAAGTTATTTCATTAACCTCCCTGGCGGTTTTCCCGAGCGTGACTCGGGGTTAATTTTCACTGCAAGTAGCGGTAACCCCGAGTCACGCTCGGGGTAGATTAGGCAGAGGAGCAGAAATCTCCTTACCTTCTCCTTGTGATCCAGCGATGTCCCCGCTGTGATCGCCAGTGAGAGCCCTGGCGTATGCGTCCCTCTGACTTCCTGGTTACGTCACTGTGAGCCGCAGAGGCTCATGGGGGCGGAACTGGGCGGCAAATTCAAAAGTTTATAAACACAGTAAAACACACACACAAAGTGATACAGTGAAATCCTGTCAGATTACACTGTATCACCTCAGATTTGACATTGTATTTGCAATTTGATCATCCTACACTGCCCTGCCTGCCCATAAAAAAAAAAAAAAAAATTTATCATGGCATCAAAGCGTCACTTTTGCATCTCCAAAGCGGTTTTGGATCAGATAAGTGACAGCGGCAGCGACACAGAGCCCCTCGCATAAATGAGCGATAGCGATTCATGGCAAGATTCGTCATCTGACTCTGACACTGACCAGAGAAGCGACAGTGACGATTCTGCACCCGACCTCAGTGATGTGCGCACTTGGTGCCCAATTGATTGCGGTATGGATGAGGTACCGCCGCCAAGATTTCCTTTTACTGGATCACCTGGGATGAAGGTAGACGTTGAGCACAATGATCCTTTGGCGTACCTAAAATTATTTCTAACAGATGACGTCATTGAAAAGATTGTCACAGAGACAAATCGCTACAACGAGCAGCAATCCGCAACTCTGCGTAGCAAGTTTTCCAGGAACAGAAAATGGGAACCGGTGACTAAAGAGGACATCTGGAAGTTCCTGGGGCTAATACTTCTTACTGGGGTGGTGGGGAAACCCCTGCAGAAATGGTACTGGACTACCAATAAATTGCTGGCAACCCCATTTTTTGGCACCATCATGTCCGAGTGCCGATTTTCCCTCATAATGAAGAATTTGCACTTCACCAACAATGAGGAATTTGACGAAGCCACACATCCAGCGCCAAAACTCAAGAAGATCTGGGAAGTATATCAAATCATCCTAAAAAATTTCCAGCAGTCCTATGTGCCAGATAGAGACATCAGCATTGATGAAAGTCTGATGGCTTACAAGGGACGCCTCAGCTGGATTCAATACATCGCATCCAAGAGAGCACGGTTTGGAATAAAATCCTATATGCTCTGCGAGTCTGCCACTGGCTATATATGGAATTCCGTCATATACACCGGTAAAGGAACACAATTCAACCCCAGGTATAGCGGCTATGGGATGGCAACGTCATCAGTCCTCACACTGCTTGAACCATTGCTGAATCAGGGGTATTGTGTGACAACGGACAACTTTTACACATCGCCTGAGCTGTACGAGTTTCTGATAAAGCACAAGACTGATGGATATGGAACCGTTAGGCCCAACCGACGTGACCTGCCATCTATGTTTGCCAAGAAAAAACTGAAAACAGGAGAAATGGTTTCCTGGCAGAAAGGAAAGATGATGGCAATGCGTTGGCGTGACAAAAAAGACGTGTGCCTAATGAGTACAGTGCATAACACCTCCACTGTTATGGTCCACACAAGAGGTGGGAAAGAAGTCATGAAGCCACAACTTGTGATTGACTACAACAACACCATGGGAGGAGTCGATAGAGCCGATCAGGCGATGACATTTTATCCGGCTATGCGGAAACAACAAAAAAAATATTACAAAAAAATCTTCAGGCATCTCCTGGAACAATGCCTCTGGAATGCCTATATACTGCACAGAGGAAAGAGTGACAAGCCTCTTGTTCATTCTGACTTTATCTGGAAGGTGGCGGAGCGGATTTTTGTGAACTACCAAACGCCATCAGTGGCCGTGAACAGATCTGGTCGTCGTGCTGTTGACGTTGTCAACCCAGAACGCCTGACTGGTCGTCACTTTATGGATTACATCCTGCCAACCGCAAAAAAGGCAGCACCTACAAGGATGTGCGTAGTTTGCTGCTCAAAGCGAGATGGCAATGGAAAAAAAATCAGAAAGGAAACCAGGTTCCATTGCCCTGATTGTGACGTCGGTCTATGTGCAGTCCCATGTTTCAAAATTTACCACACCCAGGATGTTTACTGAATTTTCTTTGTTTGACAAATTTCATTATTTATTTCATTATTGAATAAAATTATATTATTTATTAGATTATAATTCATGATTTTATGTTTCGAACTTTATCACATCTGAGAGGTCTACTAGAGTCTTCTATGGTCAGGTTTAAGTAAGTAATTACTAAGAATTGCAGGCCTACAATACATAACACCAAATTTCCATACAAAAAAATGGTAACGCTTTTGGTACAAAATTCCAGACATAATCATAACGCCAGGGAGGTTAATGTGTCTTGGACCATGTTTTTTTAGTTTTGGGCAGGAGTTTAAACTACATGTATGATATCTAGGATAAACTTACAAGGCTTGTGGCCAACAGTGCGTCTGAGGCGCAACCTCCTCCCTGGGTCCACCATCTCTTGCTGCTGTGAAGCTGTTTGGATCAAAAACACAAGGATATTATTGACTCTTTATGCCTCCTGAATGTCAGATTAGGTTAGGCTTCTATGCATCAAATCACTCACCTTCCCCAGGCACCTCTTCAGCTTGCCCTGCTTCATCCACTCTCCTTTGGGATGGTCCTGCGACGTCATCATCTAAAAATAACAATAGTGCACATTAGTATATGTCTTTATTGCATGTATCTGGACATATGTAGGTTTGAGAGTCTTACCGGAGTCAGGCTGCTGCTGTGGCTGGATTGACTCCCTGCCGTGCGTCTCATCCCCCCCCCCTGTATACTGAGCTCCAGTGGCACCTCAAAGTCACTGGCAGATGAGGGGGTGGGCGTTGGCACTGGCGTGGCACCACCTATACCTTCCCCAGTACCTCCCAACACTGGGCTGCGGGTTCTTGTCCGGGTGGGGCGGAAACGATAATTCCATTCATGCGCTGCAATATAAACACAATCAAAAACACAGGCCCAAGGGCAGTGTGATTATTGCATGTCATGTATCAACACTTACCTGGAAATTGCTTGGCAAAGTACCGCCTCACCCGGGGCCTATGCCTCCTCTTCAAATCAGACCAGTGTTGGGCGATCTGGGTGAAGGTATAGGTGGTTCCCGAAATCCTGGCAATCGCGTCCACTACCGCCAGTGCCAACGTCCTCTTTTAGAAGTCGCACAGCAGGAAATCGTAACAGTTTCTCAGCATCATCTGTTTGAAAAAAACACAAAGGCACAGCATTAGTGACACAAATAGATGACAAAGTCTCATGCCCTATCTAAAGCCAGTTTCTGACCCTCATTCCTACTCACATGTGCCTACTTAGTCTATCAGCCTCTAGGCTAGTGTGCTGCTGCGCACATGTTTACAACTAAGGTGGTCTAGTAGTTTAGTTTAACAAGTCAGTTTTTACTCACTAATCTTGCCCTGCCATGGCTATTTTTTGTTTAGCAGCTTGTGCGCGCACATACACGCACGCTCGCCTACTCACATCAATAATAATTTTGTCCTGCTCCTCCGTATATATGGCGGGCGACATGTTTGAGCAGCTTCCGGATCAGGTTATGACGTTCCCCCGCGGTGGTGTGCATGCGCCGGGCACGCTGCAGAACACGCCCTCATGGGAAAACTATTTAAAGTTCAAGGCACTGTTGGCAGAGGCTAGGCCTCATAGATCCTGCTAACAAAATGGCTGAAGCGAACAAAATGGCTGCCAGATATAGTTATAAGCAAAGCTTCACAAAAAGGAATATATATATTTGCAAGCTTCATTGGAAACGTTATTGCAGAAGTGTATGCTAGCGAAATTTAACTGTCAAACCGCAAATAATAGCTAAATGGGGCAATTTCTCGGTAACTGCGTACGTGCTGACCTTTTACTCTGTGGAAACTGTCAGCTTGCACTTCTGTGTGGTTTTGACATATATGTCGCAAATGTGGAACAAGTACATACTGTGTCTGTGGTTTTTTGCTATATAAGTCAAAGCGGAAGTAAAATAGAGTTTGTACTGGGTCTGTGTGTATGTCGTTATTATCGAACCCGAGTGCAAATTCTCTGAGATATCTCAAATCACACATAGGAATTATTGCAATTGCGAGACAGCGTGCCTGAAGAGGGTCCAGGGAGATCGCTCTAGAGCAGATAGGCTCATTCTTTCAGTGGTGGAGTTTGAATGCGGGCAACACACCTTGAAGGGGGTAAGTAATTTTATTTACTAAACCCCGAGGGAAGGTTAAAAGTGTTGGCCCTTTAGTTGCCTCTCGCAATTAGGCGAGTTGTACAGGCACACGGGTTGTCGCCTGAGATATAGAAAAAAAAAAACGCGCTATAGAAATTCATAGGACGTGTCTGCACTTGGATTCTTCTAATGTGTGATTAGTCTGTCTTGGTGTTGTTCATAGAGTTATAAGTTTATCTGTTTGTATTGTCGGACAGTCCTGAAGGTGAGCAGGACTCAGGCAATTGACTTTAGAAGTATAAGATGGGTCAGGCTGAAAGCAAGATCCCCCATGTTGGTGAAGATTGTATTCACTATGTAGAGAGATTAACGGGAGGGGCTTATTATACCTTACCGTTTGTGGAAAATATGGCAGGGTGGACGGAGGCTATGGGTAGCCCCCATGCTTTCCCTCGGGCAGGCGGTAGTGACCCCTATTACATGGAAATGATAATGGGAATGTGCCTTGGAGATAAAAAGGCGTGGCCCTATTATTTAGGGGATCCTAATTGGGATAAGTCCTATATGAGAGAGTGTGGAATAAAATGGTTAGAAATACCGCCAGGGTGGTATAGGAGAAATGGATTAATGAGTCTCAGGAAAAAAGTTAGTAAAAAGGAATTAGAGAACAGACATAAAAGTGAGAAATTGAATTATGAAATTAGAAATCATTCCAACCCCGACATTAAACCTAGCGCTCCGCCCCCACCATATGATACGAAGGAGCGCAGACCTAAACAGGTAAAAGTAAAAACTGTAACTACCACACAATATCCCTCCTTAACGCCATTCCAAGGAAATGATTTGAGTCCCACGGCAGCCGTGATAACAATGGCGGCAGTGGAACAAACTAAATACAATAAAAAACAAAAAGAGGAGAGAATAGATGTGGAAGAAATAAAGAGAAAAAGAGAAAGAGAGAAACTAGAGAAAGAACGAAAGAAAATGTCACAAAATATCCTTCCTCAAAATGAGAACCAGTGGTCACATGCTGATGAACAGCAACCAAGAAAAACGCTAGGAGAGGAGGAGGATAAGGGACATGAAGAGGAATTAAACACAGAATATTTCACAGTTAATATTACTGATGAAAAAACTAAGCCAGTTAAGCAAACACGCCTGTGTCAGGACAAACAAATCATACTTAACGTTAACATAGGGGAGTCCCCGAGACAGACCAGGAACCAGTTTAAACGAACACTGGATAGTACACTTAAAGAACCTACAGGTGACATAGATTCCATAGAGACCCCCGGAGTAATAGTAGCAGCACTGCCCACTGCATCAACAAGCTCCATGACCATGGTTAGTACATACAATCCTTTCATAACAGCAGGAGACATTCTGGTTATCACCCCTCCTGATATGAAAGAACTAGATCACATGGCCAAACACTGTCCACACCCCTCCAAGTCTTCCAAAGATACAATTGCTTACCTTCGGAGGGCAATTAAAGGAAAAAATTATATGCCCGAAGACATTAAGATGGTTTTAGAGATGGTAGTGGGGGAGAATAGTCCACTTAGCTGGGTTGGGATACCACACATGGAAAAGGACACACCCGCACATACAAGGCCAGGTGAAATACCCCTGTACCAAGAAGGGAATGAAGCTGAAATGTGGGAAGCATTAGAACATCACTTGAACCAGGTGTTTAAGCCCAGAGCTGATATGGCACCCTCTCTTGCATGTAAGCAGAAAAAAGGTGAATCATTGACTGAGTTTTGGAAGAGATTCCTACAGGTTTGGCGATTAGAAAGTCAGATGGGAGATGGCCCAGGGATACCCGCCCTGTGTATCAGTACATTTATCTCCAACTGCCTATCAAGTTTAGGTTTACAAATTAAGCAGCAAATAGATGGATGGACTGAGATGCCAATAGAAGAGTTTGGTAGGAGGTTAATAAGTAAAGATGCGGCAGGATGCTTTGAAGTAATAAGACCGTCAGTGACACACGCAGCACAGCTCAGCATACCAGAGCCAGTTCCACGCAGCACAGCTCAGCATACCAGAGCCAGTTCCATATCCCTATGGGGACCCATGGGGACAGCAGCAATACTGGGAAGAGAAACGCAGGTCAGCCCGTGCAGCCCCTAGGGGTAGAGGACGAGGCAGGGGAAATAGAGGAAATCTCAAACAGCAACGGGGAGACAGACAGCAGGCTAGGAATGCTGGCTGTTTTAATTGTGGTGCAATGGATCATTGGAGAGACGATTGCCCATACCCTGATACACACAAGCAGGTTTCAAACAGACCTCCGCAGGCTGCTCCCGCCAATGTACAACACAATACCCCTCGCCTCAATGTTGACTGGCAAAAAGTAGGACCCCAATGAAGGTGCCCTGGGGCAAATCCCACCTTCCCAGTAGTCTCACAGCATTTTTCACAACAACCATGCATTGATTTGATGATTAGTAAAAAGAAGTTAACATTTTTAGTGGATTCTGGAGCTACATGTAGCGTATTGGGGAGAAATGCATACACAGGACCAAGGGAAGAGGCCGGCCCCTCCATGGGAATTAATGGGATATTAACACAAACATTTGAAACACCACCGCTCATGGTGACGGACCTCCATCAGAGCCCCCCGATCAACCATGTCTTTAAAATCATGACCAGCTGTCCTGTTAACCTGTTAGGCAGGGACTTAATGGCAAAAATGGCTATTTCCCTCAGGGTAAATTCTGAAGGCGGTGTCCGAGTTGATAGTGACACTTATAGGCTCACACCTGTGAACAAGAGGAGAAACTGCCATGCAGACTCCTACTTCCCCGTCATCCTCCCAGATGACCCCTGCCTCCAATTGGTCCCTTCGGAGGTATGGGCTACTGGGGACTACGATGTGGGCTTTACAAATGTCACTCCTTATCGAGCCGTCTTAAAGAAGGGATCACAGACAGTCTATATTAAACAATACCCCTTGAACAAAGAAAGGGAAGAGGGTATAAGACCTTTAATAGACAATTTTCTACAACAGGGCATATTAGAAAAAGCGGTATCACCGTATAATTCCCCAATTCACCCAATTAAGAAACCTGATGGGACTTATAGATTCGTTCAAGACCTGCGTGCTATAAATAGCCTGGTAGTACCGCTGGCTCCCATTGTGCCCGACGTGGTGTCACTTCCAACCGCCATTCCCAAAGACGCCAAAATATTTAGCGTCTGCGATATAAAAAATGCCTTTTTTGGGATCCCAGTGCATCCCGAGACATGCCCGCTCTATGCATTCCAATACCGCGGAGAATCCCTAACTTTTACCCGTTTGCCAATGGGATTCTTGAATTCGCCTGTTGTTTTTTCCATTGTTTTAAGAGAAGTGCTAAAAGCATATTAACCGAACTGTAACTCGATTGTTCTGACCTACTGTGATGATATATTACTGGCCAGTCAATCAATAACCGCAGCCCGGGAGGACGGAATCCTCCTATTGAAATGTCTCTGTCAGCATGGGACAAAGATTTCTGTTAAGAAATTACAATGGTGTCAGCAGCGTGTTGAATATTTGGGTTTTGTGTTGTCACAAGGAAAGAGAGAGTTAAATCCCAAACGTGTAGCGGCAATTGTGGAATTGTGGCCTCCACAGAATAAAAAAAACATGCTAAGCTTTCTTGGAATGATTAGCTATTGCCGTCAATGGATCCCTGACTGCTCTTATTATGACAATATACTGAGAGTGGCCACACGTGCTGATCAACCTGACACCATAGAATGGTCTGATGAAATGTTAAATGCTTTTAAAAAAGTTAAAGGAGGCACTGACATGTTCCCCAGGGCTCGGTTTACCAAGCTATGTGAAGGTGTTCCACCTCTATGTCCGTGACTTTTGTAAGGGATACAGCTCAGTTTTAGCTCAAAGCCATGGGGTAAATTAAGACCCGTGGCATACTTCTCTAAACTTCTCCCGGTTCAAGTCCAAGGAATGCCGGGCTGTTTACGATCATTAGCATCTTGTGCAATGGCGGTTGAACAGGCCACCTCGGTCACGCTGGGACACCACACGATACTGCATGCAGGACACAATGTAAAACATGTAATGAACAATTTACATACCCAGCATATGACAGCGCAGCGATTCAGCGGATATGAAGTAATCCTTTTGTCAAATCCCCATCTGGAGATCAAATATGCCCCAAATACCGAGGGACCTGCCCCGATATTAAATGCATTATTAGGTTTAAAAAGTGAGGCTGACAAAATTCCTCCACGCCATGACTGTAGTGACGTAATCCAACAAGAGACTGCACCACGCCCAGACCTGGAGTCTGAGCCAATTGCAGGTTCAGAGCTTGTCTTCGTTGACGGCTCGTGTTCCCGGCCCAGAGATGACGTGTTTCAAACGGGGTACGCGGTCGTCCAGCTCCCAGAAAATATAATTGAAGCCAAAAGGATTCCTTTCAAGTCTGCTCAAGCGGCCGAGATAATTGCGCTAACACGTGCCTGTGAGCTTTTCAAAGGTCAGTCGGTCAGCGTAGTAACAGACAGTCGTTATGGTTTCTCAGATTGCCACGACTTTGGAAGGATATGGGAAAAACGTGGATTCATTTCCGCGGATGGGAAACCTATTTCACATGCAACGCTAGTGAAAAATCTTTTAGCAGCCATCGTGTTACCAAAGCGACTCGCGATTATACACTGCAGGTCACACACAGGAAGTCAAACGGAAATTGCAAGAGGAAATTCTTTAGCAGATAGGATGGCGAGAGCAGCAGCCAGACAGCAAACTCTGACAGGAAGCCATCTGGGTCCTAATGCTCATACTCCATTAACCCTTCCTATGCTAACACTAGATGCTATTGATTTTACAATAGGATGTCTGTAGGAGCAGACATCTGTTTCTGAAGTGGGGGATTGGGCACTGGCAGGGGCACAGAAATCCATAGCTGGGATTTGGTGTATCGAGGGTAAACCATGCATAACCATACATAGTGCCCCCCTATTTATTTCTCAAGCACACGGCATAGGACACAAAAGTGCACAACACATTTACATGGTGGTGAAACAAAGTTTTTTCATTTTACAATGTGAGAAACAAGTGAAAGCTTATGTAGAGAAATGCATAACATGCCAGATGAATAACCCCAACATTTCACATAAGCCACAGCATGACCATCTAGTCTACCCCACAGAACCCTGTACTGATTGGAACATTGACCATACACACATTACAGTTACACCAGGAGGTAAGCCTGAAATTTTGCTAGTTATGGTAGACATGTTTTCAAAATGGCCAGAATGCTTTCCAGTCAAGAAAGAAAATGCTAAGACCGTAGTGAAAATTTTGACACAAGAAATAATACCGCGCTTTGGATGCTTTTCGCGCATACGCAGCAATAACGGCACAGCCTTTAAAGCCAAAATATGTCAAGATTTAGTAGAACATTTAAAAATTGAATGGCGGTTTCACATCCCATACCATCCTCAAAGTTCAGGGATAGTGGAGCGCATGAATAGAACAATAAAAGACAAACTTAGAAAAGCTACTGAAGGAACTTTTAAAAACTGGAAATACAAGCTACCCGCAGTTTTAGCTGAAATAAGGATGGCACCCAATAAGGTAACTAAGCTTTCTCCTTATGAAATATTAATGGGTAGACCATTTCCTTTGCCATGGCACAGGACCATTAGAGAGACTAGCGAAGAAGGGAAGTGCAGGCAGGAGGAATACACCAGGGCTCTGGTGGAGAAGCTCGCGGCTAGTGAAACACTTGTCTGTCAGAAGTTTCCTTCTCTTTTACAGGACTCGTTTCATGACATAAAGATTGGAGACACGGTGTTAGTGAAAAAGCACGGTAATCAACCGAGGATCGAGTTCCCTTTCGAGAAGCCGACGAAGGTGATAGCAGTCGCTCGGACGGCCGTGCTTGTGGAAGGAAATCAGAATTGGATTCACACCACGCGGGTGAAGAGAGTCCCTACACTTCAGATACTGGACGAGGATGAAGTACTGCAAGTTAAAGGATCAGACGCCCCACCAAGGGGGCCACAGTCAGACGCCCCACCCAGGGGGCCACAGCCAGACATCCCACCGAGGGGACAAGAAGAAGCTGGTTGCAGACCCCCAGCTAGGAACAATGGGTCCGAAAAAAGGCCAGCACTGGCTTGCCCGCTGGTTCTATGGCTCCAATCATTTTTGCACTGCAATGATTCTGTCTTTTCTGATAGTGTCAGTAATATGGGTTGTGTGTAGCTGTGTTTATGATTGCCCCGCCATAGGTCCACTTCAGCAGGTATGTGAACCTTTGGGTTTGAGACCGAGTGCCCTTATACCCCCTTCCCCACTCCCGCAGCCTGAAACTCCCATGACCCATGTTGTAAAGAAAAGGTCTACGGGAGATAAACTCATCTCCAAATATGTGAGTAAAAACGCCAAAGGTGAAGTAACATTCTGGTTCAATACCTCAGAGCCCAGCATGATTTACACTTTTGATCTGTGCGACGTATATCCTTGTGTGGGAGATTCTTCAAACATATATAGATTTGAGGGATTCAAATTTGAACACTATTATATCTGTGTCACAGATGATTACTGGGGCCGGAATTGCGACCACTGGGAACTGGTAGGGACTGTGGATACCAACCGGAGAGTGCCCTAGCAAAAAAGGATGAGCAGGGAAGATCCCTATTGCAGAGGATGAAGCTGTATAGGAAAAAAGGAGCGTTCTGTGGCAGATACTTCCCCGGCACGCCGGGGTATAGGTGTGTACCTCTGACACTCTCCATAGAGTCTCCCTCCCCTAATGACGAGGGCACTTATGTGTTGGGTATTCATAATTGTCCCTGTTCCCCCAATCCTAGAATTAAATTTTACATAAAAAATATTGCTGGTAAGTCTGAACCCAACCTCACCCCAAATATATTAACTGAGGGCCTCTCAAACATAAAGGTGCAGACTGAAGCTGACCCTGAGGAGACTTTAGCTACTGAAACAGGATTCCAGGGACAACAGAACCTGTGGTTACAATGGGCCCACTATACTGCAGCTAAGCAAAATAGAACTGATTGTTTTGTGTGTGCAAATGCTAGACCTCATTTAGGCACTGCTCCCCTTCCTCTACCTGAGAATGAAGAAACATGTTTGCTGAAAATCTACAAGAATCAGACCCTTACAGGTGACGAATGCCGCATGTGGGCACGTGACTTTCACATTTTAAACCACCCCACCAAGCCCGGTTCAGGAATCCATGCTTACAAGGGTAATTATACTTGTTATAGCAGAACTAAAGGAAAACTCAACGTAGGTAATTACTTAATTTACTCAGGGTTGGTGTCACAAGTATGCTGCTGTTACTGATAAAAATTTGTTAATTGGCCACAAAGTAGCTGTAGCTGATATATACTGGCTATGTGGTGGCGAAGTATTACATCCCATGCTGCCTCGTGACTGGGAAGTAGAATGCGCACCGGTAAAGCTCATAATGTCATTTGTAATCTTCCCAGCAATAGATTGGGACGAGCACACTTTTAAGGGACAATTCCAAGGCACCCCCCGCCGAAGCAAGAGGGAGGCAGCATCACTTAAAGGGAGTTTTGATGCTCAGGTGTATCTGGATGCCATAGGTGTCCCCAGAGGGGTGCCCGATGAATTTAAGGCCCGAGACCCTGTAAAGACTGGATTTGAGTCCATATTCATCATAGTGACTGCTAATAAGAATGCTGATTGGATTAACTATCTGTACTATAATCAGCAACGCTTTGTGAATGCTACTAGGGACGGCCTTAAAGGAATTGCTGAACAGCTGGGACCTACAACAGAAATGGCTTTCCAGAACAGAATGGCCTTAGATATGATGCTAGCTGAGAAAGGTGGGGTCTGTAAGATGATAGGGGATAGCTGTTGTACTTACATACCAAATAATTTGGGACCATCCGGAAAAGTGACCAAGGCTATTGAAAGGTTAGATACTCTAGCCGTGGAAATGAAAAATAATGCAGGAAATGATGCTAATTGGTCCAGTTGGTTTAAAGATTTCTTTTCTAGCTGGAAAGGTTTTCTCACACAGTTCTGTATTATTGTTATGCTGGTGATCATTGCTATTGTTACATTTAAGATCATTATGTGTGTCATTCCTATAAAAACTAATAAGCACTATGATTATATAGTTCGCAGGGCAGAATCTGAGACATATGATGATGCCATGGTTGGTGAGTCTGAGAACTTGTAATAAGTTCTGAGACTCAAAGAAGGGTTTGTTGGCAGAGGCTAGGCCTCATAGATCCTGCTAACAAAATGGCTGAAGCGAACAAAATGGCTGCCAGATATAGTTATATGCAAAGCTTCACAAAAAGGAATATATATATTTGCAAGCTTCATTGGAAATGTTATTGCAGAAGTGTATGCTAGCGAAATTTAACTGTCAAACTGCAAATAATAGCTAAATGGGGCAATTTCTCGGTAACTACGTACGTGCTGACCTTTTACTCTGTGGAAACTGTCAGCTTGCACTTCTGTGTGGTTTTGACATATATGTCGCAAATGTGGAACAAGTACATACTGTGTCTGTGGTTTTTTGCTATATAAGTCAATCCTAAAGCGGAAGTAAAATAGAGTTTGTACTGGGTCTGTGTGTATGTCGTTATTATCAAACCCGAGTGCAAATTCTCTGAGATATCTCAAATCACACATAGGAATTATTGCAATTGCGAGACAGCGTGCCTGAAGAGGGTCCAGGGAGATCGCTCTAGAGCAGATAGGCTCATTCTTTCAGGCACTCAGCTCTGTGTTGTTTACCATATCACTATGCCCAGGCCAAAGGGAGCCGTAAGACCCCCAAAAGCCCACAGCAACATGCTCGCCGCACAGAGAGACATCAGGAACAACCACACAAGAGCAGGCACAGGAGCCGGGACGGACATGGCCATAGTCAAAGGGGGGATAAGCCAGCCACACAGGCTGCTCGGACCAAACGCAGTAGCAAGGAGCCCTTGGCCCAGTCGCCCCCACCTGCTAAATCATCCAGGGTTCACAAGGGACACAAAGCTCAAGCAACCCAGCAGCCTCCACCTCCTCCACCCAGAAAGCATGTGGCTAAATCCAGCCACACAACAAAGGGTAAGCGTAGGGCCAAAACCACTAGCCCACCCAGGCCAACCACCCCTCCTCCTCGGCTCTCTGTATCCCCAAGTACCACCAGCACGGGGTCACAAGAGAGCTCCACAGGTGCACCCTGCCATTATCACATAGCACCCCCCACAGTCCTTTACAGTCACCCATCAGCCCAAGAAACCTAAACTACTCTCCAGACAGCCAGCCATCAATGTCGTCTGCTGCCGGGGACACCACACACCCATGTGGGCGCCAGCTGCGACGTGGCTCACTTACAGCCTGTTTCTGTGATGTGCAAAGCATGGCTGTAGCCACTGGTGTTTGTGAGCACTATGATGCCCTATTTGGGCGTCATTCAAAGTAAACCCCAAAGCATGCCAAGCAGGAGATTTGGGAGCACATTTGCCGGCAAGTGAATAGTGTAGGTTCTGTGAGGAGGGATGTGGAGCAAATTAAAAGAAAATTTGGAGACCTTAAATATTATGGGAAAAAAAAATGGACATGAGCCGCCATCAGAGGTAAAGCCCATTTAGAGTGTAACTGAATGGACAGGCTGCTTTGTAGCAGGATGTAACACTTATTATGTGTGCTTTACTATTCCCCAGCCTGCAGACAGGGGGTGGAATCCCAAATAAAATCATACTAACACCAGCGGAAGAGCATGTGTTGACCTATATTCACCCGGCAACCCTTCATGGCCTGCCAGTGGGACAAGACACAGACAGGAATGTAACGTCCAGAGGTGAGTATTTTTTGACATTGAGACTTTTTAATGTGGACCCAAACTGTTGTATACTCCTTACAACACACTTGTCTTTCCTGAAACCCAAAAAGTACATTATCTCGCCCCAGAACCAACAGATGCCACGCCACAAGGACAAGCTACCCCTGGCTTGTCCCGGAGGACCATGCAACAACAGCCTTCAGTCCACACCAACCAACCTGAGTGTTTGGATGAGGTAAGTCAATGGTCCACTGTGTAGACTTATGAAATTGCACTTGCATCCATTTAATGTTAAAAAGTGGACTCAATACCTGCTACATTTCTTGGCAGAACCTACCCAGTCCACCAATTATAGAAGACATTCGCGATTTGGAGGAGGAGGACACAATTCAGATGCAGCCAAGGCCAACCAAACCAGTGGGCGAACATCAGACCCAACAGGCCCAGCAACTTCAGCCCCTGGTGTCCACTAACCAAACCTCTGTGGCACCAACCTCTTCTGCCTTCCGCACAACAGACTCTGCGCCAAGCCAGCCACCAGCAGCCACTCAATCTGAAGCAGAACCACCCACCTGTGCCAGTGGCAGAACACATCCAAGGCAACATATCAGCCAGAGGAGACAGCTGCAGATCATGGAGGAAGCCTGGTGTGTACCCAAATCACCTTGATGTCTAACCAATTAGATATTTTAAACCAAAATGTCTCTGGCCTGCTGCAAGAAACCAGACAACTAACCAGGCATATGGGTGAAATGGTCCACCAATGGCAGCTCATTAATCAGAGCCTTGCACATATTGCCACAAACATTCACCCACACTAGCCATCAACTGGCACCTCATACTCTGCATACCACTAAATGGATGTGTTTATGTATTTGACCCCACGTTAAGCTTTAAATAATACAACAAAAAAAGTTTGTAACTTAATTTTTTTGGGATCACCAAAAAATAAACAAAACAAACAAAACAAAGGAATGTTATTTAAGAAAAAACATTGTCCACAAGTTGGGAATGGATCGCCTGTGCTGTGCCACTTTGGGATCCGGAGTAGGGAGGTGTGACTTCTTCCGAAATCTGTAAAGTGGCTTCAGGCAGGTCAGTGTATCTTGATACCCGGCTTTGTATGGCCAGGTTGTGCATGACCCCACACACAATACAGCAGGGCACCCCCAGTCTGGTCCAGACAGCGGAAGCACATCTTCATCAAGCCAAAGGCCCCATTCCACCACGGAGCGAGTCCTCCTATGCGCAGTGTTATATCACTCCTGGGCCTGCGAGGATGGGTGGAGGATGGGGGTAAGTAGCCATGGGAGCAATGGATAACCAGAATCACCTGCAAATAAAACCAAAGAATTAAGCACAAACCATAATACAAAATACACATGACAAATGGGCCTCTTTGCAACATATGTAGTGGCAGGCCCCAGAACTAGTCGACACCTAACTATAATCCCAAAATAAATTAAAAAAAAAATGAGAATAACGAATAGCCACAAGTACCTTACATGCTAATTATAAAAAGGGCATGTTATGTTACTTGAAACTGCTAAGAACAGGGAACAACAGACAGAGGCCTAAGGGGAAGAGCCTCAATAATGTGCTGCTTAGCATACCAGCATTAGTGAACAGGGACAATAGGTGAGCTGTGCTGTGTCAGAGCAAAGTACAGTTCTGATGAGGCAACATGCACATCCACCCAGTACACTCCTGTACAATGACTGTGGGATGCAACATAGCTAAGAGGGGCAGGACAGGAAGGAATAGTGGAGACTAACCAAAAAAAGCATAGGAGAAAATAGTGGTAATTAATAGAGATGAGCGAGTAGTGAAATATTCGAAATTTCGAATTTCGTTTCGAATAGACCGCGTTACTCGACTACTCGACCGAATATCGAATCCCATTATAGTCTATGGGAAAAAAATGCTCGCCACTTGGAAATCTCAATTCGACCACTTGGAGGTCACCAAGTCCACCCTGAAACATCAGAAAATGATGCCAACACTGCTGGAATGCAACTGGGACAGCAGGGGAAGCATGTCTGGGTGCATATAACGCGCCCAAGTCGCACTATTACGCCACTATCACAGCCACTCAACAATACACTCCAAACACAATATAACTTCTACGTAAAGTGAGACAAGACAAGGAAACCTTCTTTCCTCTACATTGCCATGGACCCCAAGCCAAACTGTACAAAAAAGAAGAACAAAATTCTGCACCCCTTAAAATCACGTTGCCTAATGACAACCACAGATGACATAGGCAAGGGGGAAAATAAATAGACCCCACCCCTAATTGTCATTGTGTGTGTGTGTGTGTGTGTGAGATGTGGTCAGACATGTCCTCTTGTGTCATTGTGTCACCCCAGCAGTAAGGGAAGCTTAAAGGAGGAGGTTTGTTACAGTGTGTTACCCCAGCAGTAAGGGAAGCTTACAGGAGGAGGTTTGTTACAGTGTGTCACCCCAGCAGTCAGGGAAGCTTACAGGAGGAGGTTTGTTACAGTGTGTCACCCCAGCAGTCAGGGAAGCTTAAAGGAGGAGGTTTGTTACAGTGTGTCACCCCAGAAGTAAGGGAAGCTTACAGGAGGCGGTTTGTTACAGTGTGTCACCCCAGCAGTCAGGGAAGCTTACAGGAGGAGGTTTGTTACAGTGTGTCACCCCAGCAGTCAGGGAAGCTTACAGGAGGAGGTTTGTTACATTGTGTCACCCCTGCAGTAAGGGAAGCTTACAGGAGGAGGTTTGTTACAGTGTGTTACCCCAGCAGTCAGGGAAGCTTAAAGGAGGAGGTTTGTTACATTGTGTCACCCCTGCAGTCAGGGAAGCTTACAGGAGGAGGTTTGTTACATTGTGTCACCCCAGCAGTAAGGGAAGCTTACAGGAGGAGGTTTGTTACAGTGTGTCACCCCAGCAGTCAGGGAAGCTTACAGGAGGAGGTTTGTTACAGTGTGTCACCCCAGCAGTAAGGGAAGCTTACAGGAGGAGGTTTGTTACAGTGTGTTACCCCAGCAGTAAGGGAAGCTTAAAGGAGGAGGTTTGTTACATTGTGTCACCCCAGCAGTCAGGGAAGCTTACAGGAGGAGGTTTGTTACAGTGTGTCACCCCAGCAGTAAGGGAAGCTTAGAGCTGAGACCTCTTAAAAATTGTGTGGAGTCCCAAGAGCTGAGACCTCTTAAAAATTGTGTGGAGTCCCAAGAGCTGAGACCTTTTAAAAATTGTGTGGAGTCCCAAGAGCTGAGACCTCTCAAACATTGTGTGGAGTCCCAAGAGCTGAGACCTCTCAAACATTGTGTGGAGTCCCAAGAGCTGAGACCTCTTAAAAATTGTGTGGAGGCCCAAGAGCTGAGACCTCTTAAAAATTGTGTGGGGTCCCAAGAGCTGAGACCTTTTAAAAATTGTGTGGAGGCCCAAGAGCTGAGACCTCTCAAACATTGTGTGGAGTCCCAAGAGCTGAGACCTCTCAAACATTGTGTGGAGTCCCAAGAGCTGAGACCTCTTAAAAATTGTGTGGAGGCCCAAGAGCTGAGACCTCTTAAAAATTGTGTGGAGGCCCAAGAGCTGAGACCTCTTAAAAATTGATTGTATTAAGCCCAAGAGGTGAGCCATAATTTTTTTTATTAATACAGCAATTCTACGGCGGTTAAGGAGGAGGAGGAGGAGGAGGAGGAGGAAATGGCACTTCATACAGATGGCACTTCACTCTTGGCTGCTTTCCACTGTTGTACAAGCAAAGTCCGGGTCAATCCACTTGCTGTTCATTTTGATTAGCGTCAGCCTGTCGGCACTGTCGGTTGACAGGCGGCTGCGCTTATCGGTTATAATGCCCCCGGCTGCGCTGAACACCCTCTCTGATAGCACGCTGGCGGCAGGGCAGGCATGCACCTCCAAGGCGTACAGGGACAGTCTTCCCCTTTGTTGTGTGCTGCCACTGCGGTCCAGACCTCCAGCCAGGACACCTCCACATCTGCCTCTGCCTCGGCTACTTTGGGGCCTTCTCCTTCAGCCCCCCCTTCCCCCGCATCTTCGTCTGCAACTTCCATCTCCTCGTCCCATCAACTGTCCATCTCGCAGGCGTTCAACCGCAGGCGGAAGTACGCCTCCAGTCACCCCCAAGCCCAAGCCTTAACCTGCCTCATCTCCAAACTGCTGGCCCTGGAGATGTTGCCGTTTAGGCTTGTGGAGACGCAGGCCTTCCGCGACCTGATGGCAGCTGCCGCACCTCGCTATTCCGTCCCTAGCCGCCACTATTTTTCCCGGTGTGGCGTCCCCGCCCTGCACCAGCACGTGTCGCGTAACATCAGGCGGGCCCTGAGGTACGCAGTCAGCGCAAAGGTCCACTTGACCACCGACTCGTGGACAAGCGCTTGCGGCCAAGGACGCTACATCTCTTTGACGGCACACTGGGTGAATGTTGTGGAAGCGGGGACGGGGTCGCAAACAGGGACGGCCTACATACCACCCCCGCCCAAGATTGCCAGCACGGGTTCTGATAGACCCCCCTCCTCTTCCTCCTCCTCCTCCTCCTCCTCCTCCTCTGCCTTAACATCGCCCTCAGCCCCTAGCTGGAACCGTTGCAGCACTGGCGCGGGGAGACGTCAGCAGGCGGTGCTTAAGCTCATCAGCTTGGGCGACAGGAAGCACAGCGCCGCAGAGGTGAGGCACGCTATATTGCAGCAGACAGAGATGTGGCTGTCGCCGCTGCAGCTAGGACCAGGCATGGTCGTGTGCGATAACGGCCGTAACCTGGTGGCGGCTCTGGAGCTTGCAGAACTCAATCACGTACCATGCCTGGCCCACGTTTTTAATTTGGTAGTACAAAAGTTTCTAAAGACTTACCCCAACCTGGCAGAGCTACTGGTCAAAGTGCGGCGCTTGTGCGCTCACTTTCGGAAGTCAACTGTAGCTGCTGCTAGCTTAAAAAAAATCCAGCAACGCCTCCATTTGCCTCAACATCGGCTGTTGTGCGACCTGCCCACTCGCTGGAATTCCACCTATTGCATGTTGGCCAGGGTGTGTGAGCAGCAGAGAGCATTGATGGAGTACCAGATGATGCATCCACGCGTGCATCCAACTCAGCTCCCTCAGTTTGCCAACCACGAGTGGCCATGGATGGCAGACATATGCGATGTATTGCGTATCTTTGAGGAGTCCACTAAGAAGGTCAGCAGCGAGGACGCTATAGTGAGCGTAACCATCACGCTCCTATGCGTCCTTAAAGAATCGCTCATCGCAATAAGGGAGAACGCATTGCACACAGAGGAGACGGGGGTAGGAGGAGATGCAACGCAGGTAGACAGTCAGACCACACTTTTGTCTGCTGCTCGGTGGCAGTTGCAGGAGGAGGAGGATGAGGAGGACAACGTGGAGGTGGCTGTGGAAGAGGATGCTGGCGGCGAGGGTAGCAGTCAGGCTGTGTGCGTCCCATTGGTTCAGCGCGGATGGGGCGGAGAGGAGGAGGAAGAGGAGGAAATGGAAAATGATCCTTCTGGTGGGGGCAGTGACGTCATGCCTACTCAGAGTCTGGCACACATGGCTGACTTCATGCTGGGCTGCTTTTCCCGGGACATACGTGTTGTCCGGATATTGGAGAACAAACTATACTGGGTCTTCGCACTCCTGGACCCCCGGTATAAAGATAACTTCTCCTCTTTTATTCCGGTAGAGGAGAGGACGAATCGATTACTGGAATACCAGAGGGAACTCTTGCAGAACATGATGCAGATTTTCCCACCCAGCATCGCTGGCAGCAGAGAGGAGAGTGTCTCCCAGAGTCTGACAACATCGATCAGGCCCACAGCCACCAGGGGAACACTCTCCAAGGTGTGGGACACGTTCATGTCACCCCCTCGTGCAACTTCCATCACTGCGGGGCCCGCTATCAGCAGGAGGGACAAGTATCAGCGGATGTTGCGGGACTACCTGGCAGACCACACCCCTGTCCTCCCCGATCCCTCGGCGCCCTACACTTACTGGGTCTCCAAGTTGGACACGTGGCTGGAAGGCAGTGGCAGCAAGACCGGGCGCAGGTTGCATTGCGTTTGCTCTCTCCCACTCAGCCCAGTGCTTGACTTCCAAGTGACGGCGCATGCCTGAGGTGGCCAGATTGCTCTTCTCAGAGCCCCTACTCAGTTTTGAGTGGCAGATTGCGCAAACCGCGCTCAGTTTGTCGTCCGCGCAAACATTAAAAAATCTCCACACCACAGAAGTACGAGGCCTCGATGGGGGAGCTTCGCGCGACTGCCTGCTGCCGGGAAGAGCTTCGGCCCTGCTGGCTGTGGCCTGCCTTCTCTGTCTGGACTGTCCTCTGCCTCTGGACTGTCCTCTGCCTCTTGCTGCCTTATTCGGTGATGCGCAGACCGCATCTCCACTGCTTTCCCCGCTGGACATCACCCCTGTCCAAGTGGGGTCGGTCATTTCGTCGTCCACCACCTCCTCTTCCACTTCCTCTCTCTGCTCCTCCTCCTGCCCACTGGACATTCCAACAGCCTCCCTTGATGGCAACTGCGTCTCATCATCATCGCTCATGATAGCAGATGCTGGTTCCGGGTCCACATCACTAGGAGATGGCGGATACTCAAGTGTTTGGGCATCACTACAAACAAATTCCTCTGCTAGCGCCTGGGATTCTTGCGGCACATCTGGAAAAGGACCCGAAAAGAGGTCCTGGGAGGGGTCAAGGGTGGGCTGACTCTGTTGGCCAGGTTGGGAGGAAGGAGGGTCAGAGTGAGACTGTGTGGATGACTGGGTGGTGGACAAGTGACTGGAAGCGTTATCGGCCATCCATTGCACCACCTGTTCACGCTGCTCAGGCCTCAACAGAGGTGTACCCCGCCCCCCGCATAACTGTCCCATAAAGGCAGGGAAATGGGTGAGCGTAATGCTGGCTGCCCCTCACCAGCACGCATTGTATCCCCACTGGCTTCAATGCGGTTTGTGCCCCCACCAGCATTTCCGCGCCCCCGTCCTCGTCCACGTCCCTTTGCGCTAGCCCTCCGCATTTCAGACGTTTTACTTTTTTGGCCACGCGTTATGCCAAATATAAATATATTTTTTAGGAGAACACCTGGCTATACAGCCGTATACTGCCAGAAGGTGAAATGGTGCCTATACGCACCGGGTATATAACAGTCTTTTGTTGGCACAGAGGACACAAAACAGTAGAGCCAAATATAAATATATTTTTAAGGAGAACACCTGGCTATACAGCCGTATACTGCCAGAAGGTGAAATGGTGCCTATACGCACCGGGTATATAACAGTCTTTTGTTGGCACAGAGGACACAAAACAGTAGAGCCAAATATAAATATATTTTTAAGGAGAACACCTGGCTATACAGCCGTATACTGCCAGAAGGTGAAATGGTGCCTAATACGCACTGGGTATATAACAGTGTTTTGTTGGCACAGAGGACACAAAACAGTAGTGCAAAATATAGTTTTGTATATATGTGCTAATACACCACTGAAGTCTTTCTGTCCCTATTCCAGCAGCAGCTACCAGTCACTAAAGCAGCCGTTTTGAGCAGAGTGTATATAGTTTTGTATATAGTTGGTAATACACCACTGAAGTCTTTCTGTCCCTATTCCAGCAGCAGCTACCCCTCACTAAAGCAGCCGTTGTGTGCAGTGTGTATATAGCTAGAATGAGCTATATACCGTTCAGCATAGTAGCCCTAATAAGGACTCTCAATGACTCTCTTGTCTTCTGGTAGCTGGTATATATGGTGGTAAATGCGATATTCTGAGCTTCTGGGGCCCTGCCTGCCTACATATGAGCTATATACTGTTCAGCATAGTAGCCCTAATAATAAGGACTCTCAATGACTCTCTTGTCTTCTGGTAGCTGGTATATATGGTGGTAAATGCGATATTCTGAGCTTCTGGGGCCCTGCCTGCCTACATAGGAGCTATATACCGTTCAGCATAGTAGCCCTAATAAGGGCTCTTAATGACTCTCTTGTCTTCTGGTAGCTGGTATATATGGTGGTAAATGCGATATTCTGAGCTTCTGGGGCCCTGCCTGCCTACATATGGGCTATATACTGTTCAACATAGTAGCCCTAATAAGGGCTCTCAATGACTCTCTTGTCTTCTGGTAGCTGGTATATATGATGGTAAATGCGATATTCTGAGCTTCTGGGGCCCTGCCTGCCTACATATGAGCTATATACTGTTCAGCATAGTAGCCCTAATAATAAGGACTCTCAATGACTCTCTTGTCTTCTGGTAGCTGGTATATATGGTGGTAAATGCGATATTCTGAGCTTCTGGGGCCCTGCCTACATATAGGCTATATACTGTTCAGCATAGTAGCCCTAATAATAAGGACCCTCAATGACTCTCTTGTCTTCTGGTAGCTGGTATATATGGTGGTAAATGCGATATTCTGAGCTTCTGGGGCCCTGCCTGCCTACATATGAGCTATATACTGTTCAGCATAGTAGCCCTAATAATAAGGACTCTCAATGACTCTCTTGTCTTCTGGTAGCTGGTATATATGGTGGTAAATGCGATATTCTGAGCTTCTGGGGCCCTGCCTGCCTACATAGGAGCTATATACCGTTCAGCATAGTAGCCCTAATAAGGGCTCTTAATGACTCTCTTGTCTTCTGGTAGCTGGTATATATGGTGGTAAATGCGATATTCTGAGCTTCTGGGGCCCTGCCTGCCTACATATGGGCTATATACTGTTCAACATAGTAGCCCTAATAAGGGCTCTCAATGACTCTCTTGTCTTCTGGTAGCTGGTACATATGGTGGTAAATGCGATATTCTGAGCTTCTGGGGCCCTGCCTGCCTACATATGAGCTATATACTGTTCAGCATAGTAGCCCTAATAATAAGGACTCTCAATGACTCTCTTGTCTTCTGGTAGCTGGTATATATGGTGGTAAATGCGATATTCTGAGCTTCTGGGGCCCTGCCTACATATAGGCTATATACTGTTCAGCATAGTAGCCCTAATAATAAGGACTCTCAATGACTCTCTTGTCTTCTGGTAGCTGGTATATATGGTGGTAAATGCGATATTCTGAGCTTCTGGGGCCCTGCCTGCCTACATAGGAGCTATATACTGTTCAGCATAGTAGCCCTAATAAGGGCTCTTAATGACTCTCTTGTCTTCTGGTAGCTGGTATATATGGTGGTAAATGCGATATTCTGAGCTTCTGGGGCCATGCCTGCCTACATATGAGCTATATACTGTTCAGCATAGTAGCCCTAATAATAAGGACTCTCAATGACTCTCTTGTCTTCTGGTAGCTGGTATATATGGTGGTAAATGCGATATTCTGAGCTTCTGGGGCCCTGCCTGCCTACATATGGGCTATATACTGTTCAGCATAGTAGCCCTAATAATAAGGACTCTCAATGACTCTCTTGTCTTCTGGTAGCTGGTATATATGGTGGTAAATGCGATATTCTGAGCTTCTGGGGCCCTGCCTGCCTACATAGGAGCTATATACTGTTCAGCATAGTAGCCCTAATAAGGGCTCTTAATGACTCACTTGTCTTCTGGTAGCTGGTATATATGGTGGTAAATGCGATATTCTGAGCTTCTGGGGCCCTGCCTGCCTACATATGAGCTATATACTGTTCAGCATAGTAGCCCTAATAAGGGCTCTCAATGACTCTCTTGTCTTCTGGTAGCTGGTAGATATGGTGGTAAATGCGATATTCTGAGCTTCTGGGGCCCTGCCTGCCTACATATGGGCTATATACTGTTCAGCATAGTAGCCCTAATAATAAGGACTCTCAATGACTCTCTTGTCTTCTGGTAGCTGGTATATATGGTGGTAAATGCGATATTCTGAGCTTCTGGGGCCCTGCCTGCCTACATAGGAGCTATATACCGTTCAGCATAGTAGCCCTAATAAGGGCTCTTAATGACTCTCTTGTCTTCTGGTAGCTGGTATATATGGTGGTAAATGCGATATTCTGAGCTTCTGGGGCCCTGCCTGCCTACATATGGGCTATATACTGTTCAACATAGTAGCCCTAATAAGGGCTCTCAATGACTCTCTTGTCTTCTGGTAGCTGGTACATATGGTGGTAAATGCGATATTCTGAGCTTCTGGGGCCCTGCCTGCCTACATATGAGCTATATACTGTTCAGCATAGTAGCCCTAATAATAAGGACTCTCAATGACTCTCTTGTCTTCTGGTAGCTGGTATATATGGTGGTAAATGCGATATTCTGAGCTTCTGGGGCCCTGCCTACATATAGGCTATATACTGTTCAGCACAGTAGCCCTAATAATAAGGACTCTCAATGACTCTCTTGTCTTCTGGTAGCTGGTATATATGGTGGTAAATGCGATATTCTGAGCTTCTGGGGCCCTGCCTGCCTACATAGGAGCTATATACTGTTCAGCATAGTAGCCCTAATAAGGGCTCTTAATGACTCTCTTGTCTTCTGGTAGCTGGTATATATGGTGGTAAATGCGATATTCTGAGCTTCTGGGGCCCTGCCTGCCTACATATGAGCTATATACTGTTCAGCATAGTAGCCCTAATAATAAGGACTCTCAATGACTCTCTTGTCTTCTGGTAGCTGGTATATATGGTGGTAAATGCGATATTCTGAGCTTCTGGGGCCCTGCCTGCCTACATATGGGCTATATACTGTTCAGCATAGTAGCCCTAATAATAAGGACTCTCAATGACTCTCTTGTCTTCTGGTAGCTGGTATATATGGTGGTAAATGCGATATTCTGAGCTTCTGGGGCCCTGCCTGCCTACATAGGAGCTATATACTGTTCAGCATAGTAGCCCTAATAAGGGCTCTCAATGACTCTCTTGTCTTCTGGTAGCTGGTAGATATGGTGGTAAATGCGATATTCTGAGCTTCTGGGGCCCTGCCTGCCTACATATGGGCTATATACTGTTCAGCATAGTAGCCCTAATAATAAGGACTCTCAATGACTCTCTTGTCTTCTGGTAGCTGGTATATATGGTGGTAAATGCGATATTCTGAGCTTCTGGGGCCCTGCCTGCCTACATATGAGCTATATACTGTTCAGCATAGTAGCCCTAATAAGGGCTCTCAATGACTCTCTTGTCTTCTGGTAGCTGGTATATATGGTGGTAAATGCGATATTCTGAGCTTCTGGGGCCCTGCCTGCCTACATAGGAGCTATATACCGTTCAGCATAGTAGCCCTAATAATAAGGACTCTCAATGACTCTCTTGTCTTCTGGTAGCTGGTATATATGGTGGTAAAAGCGATATTCTGAGCTTCTGGGGCCCTGCCTGCCTACATATGAGCTATATACTGTTCAGCATAGTAGCCCTAATAATAAGGACTCTCAATGACTCTCTTGTCTTCTGGTAGCTGGTATATATGGTGGTAAATGCGATATTCTGAGCTTCTGGGGCCCTGCCTGCCTACATATGAGCTATATACTGTTCAGCATAGTAGCCCTAATAAGGGCTCTCAATGACTCTCTTGTCTTCTGGTAGCTGGTATATATGGTGGTAAATGCGAGATTCTGAGCTTCTGGGGCCCTGCCTGCCTACATAGGATATGAGCTATATACTGTTCAACATAGCAGCACTAATAAGGGATTAAGGACTCTCTTGTCTTCTGGTAGCTGGTATATATGGTGGTAAATGCGAGATTCTGAGCTTCTGGGGCCCTGCCTGCCTACATATGAGCTATATACTGTTCAACATAGCAGCACTAATAAGGGATTAAGGACTCTCTTGTCTTCTGGTAGCTGGTATATATGGTGGTAAATGCGAGATTCTGAGCTTCTGGGGCCCTGCCTGCCTACATAGGATATGAGCTATATACTGTTCAACATAGCAGCACTAATAAGGGATTAAGGACTCTCTTGTCTTCTGGTAGCTGGTATATATGGTGGTAAATGCGAGATTCTGAGCTTCTGGGGCCCTGCCTGCCTACATAGGATATGAGCTATATACTGTTCAGCATAGCAGCACTAATAAGGGATTAAGGACTCTCTTGTCTTCTGGTAGCTGGTATATATGGTGGTAAATGCGAGATTCTGAGCTTCTGGGGCCCTGCCTGCCTACATAGGATATGAGCTATATACTGTTCAACATAGCAGCACTAATAAGGGATTAAGGACTCTCTTGTCTTCTGGTAGCTGGTATATATGGTGGTAAATGCGAGATTCTGAGCTTCTGGGGCCCTGCCTGCCTACATATGAGCTATATACTGTTCAGCGTAGTAGCCCTAATAAGGGCTCTTAATGACTCTCTTGTCTTCTGGTAGCTGGTATATATGGTGGTAAATGCGAGATTCTGAGCTTCTGGGGCCCTGCCTGCCTACATAGGATATGAGCTATATACTGTTCAGCATAGCAGCACTAATAAGGGATTAAGGACTCTCTTGTCTTCTGGTAGCTGGTATATATGGTGGTAAATGCGAGATTCTGAGCTTCTGGGGCCCTGCCTGCCTACATAGGATATGAGCTATATACTGTTCAACATAGCAGCACTAATAAGGGATTAAGGACTCTCTTGTCTTCTGGTAGCTGGTATATATGGTGGTAAATGCGAGATTCTGAGCTTCTGGGGCCCTGCCTGCCTACATATGATATGAGCTATATACTGTTCAGCATAGCAGCACTAATAAGGGATTAAGGACTCTCTTGTCTTCTGGTAGCTGGTATATATGGTGGTAAATGCGAGATTCTGAGCTTCTGGGGCCCTGCCTGCCTACATAGGATATGAGCTATATACTGTTCAACATAGCAGCACTAATAAGGGATTAAGGACTCTCTTGTCTTCTGGTAGCTGGTATATATGGTGGTAAATGTGAGATTCTGAGCTTCTGGGGCCCTGCCTGCCTACATATGAGCTATATACTGTTCAGCGTAGTAGCCCTAATAAGGGCTCTTAATGACTCTCTTGTCTTCTGGTAGCTGGTATATATGGTGGTAAATGCGAGATTCTGAGCTTCTGGGGCCCTGCCTGCCTACATAGGATATGAGCTATATACTGTTCAACATAGCAGCACTAATAAGGGATTAAGGACTCTCTTGTCTTCTGGTAGCTGGTATATATGGTGGTAAATGCGAGATTCTGAGCTTCTGGGGCCCTGCCTGCCTACATATGAGCTATATACTGTTCAGCGTAGTAGCCCTAATAAGGGCTCTTAATGACTCTCTTGTCTTCTGGTAGCTGGTATAGATGGTGGTAAATGCGAGATTCCGAGCTTCTGGGGCCCTGCCAGCGACAGCCTGTCTTTCCCTGCTGTGAGCGTCTGTCCCTCAATAAGTTCAAGCTGCTAATGCTGACGAAGAGGAAGTGCTGAGTTTTGTATATTCGAGGTATATTCGCCGTTCTCGCGATGCCAGCGTCCTCCCAGGACCTGTCCCACCCCCCCTGCATGGTGATTGGTGTAAAAAACGCGCCAGGGAAGGTGGGAGGGGAAACGAATTGTGAGTGCGCCATCGCCGCTGTACTCGATCGAAATCGAGTATGACGAACAGCGTAGTATTCGATCGAATACCGGCTCGGTCGAATACTACTCGCTCATCTCTAGTAATTAAGTGATTGAAAACTTGTACTGTTTCATTGGAATCTATAACAGATTAGTGGGGTACAGGCACAGAAAAAATAAAAAAAACATGGTGGACAGCAACAACAATTTTGGGACACATACCCAGTAGCCATCCGCCAGACAGATCTGATTGAAATCGCACAAAGAGGCTGGAGTTCCTCAAAATGTGAGAATCGTGGGTGGAACCAGGGGAGGCTGCAAACAAACTAAAAAATTGCAGATCTGGGCCTGACACTGCCTGCACATTGATTGAATGACCCATCTTCCTGTTCCTGCAAAAGCAAAATACAACAGGAATTAGTGGGCACAAAAGTGGAAACATAATTCAAAATATACTTTCACAGAAACAACATTTAAAAACAATGGATGTTTGGTATACACAGGGTGTAGGTCTGCTTTAATCCTAAAAAAAATAATACACATTGAAATAATGAACATTTCTGGCCAACATTGCACATACATGCTGACCTAAACCACATACCTGAACAGATATCTGGTCAGCAGGAGGAATTAACGATACGTGGGTACAATCGATGGCACCCATGACGTTGGGCATGTCGGCTATGTTATAAAAGGCCAGCTTAACCGCATTCCAGGCTTCCACTGTGTCAGAGAAAAAAATATATTTGGGTGGCAGGGTAGCCATGCCATGCCATCCAAAAACTTGGCTGCGGCTCAGCGTAGACTGGGACATCCCCACGGAGAAGGCACCCAGTCTCTGGAAGCCGTTTGCCAAAAACTGCAGGCAGCCAACCAATTTGTTTATACCTGCAATTGCATGCCCCTTCCTTGTGTGCAGGCTAACCATGGCCGCAGCTGCCTATACAAGTCCTGGAGAGAAACACGGTTAAGGCGGGCGAGCTCGAATAGCTCAAGGTCATGCATGCCATCGATGTCCAGACGTGTGCGGTGCAGCCTGGTTTCTGCCATGCTCAAAACAACCAGGCCGCGTAGCTGACGCCTTTGATGCTCACGCACAGCAGAATGCATTTCCAAGTCACAAAGATCAAATATGGCTGCTAAGACTGCCTGTAAGTGAAGCGTCGACACCCTCATTAAATTGGGCTTGTTTCAATCGGAAATCAAGGCTCTGAATCGATAAAAAACGGACAAATCAACGGCCAGTCCGAGTTCAGCCTCTTGTGAGCCGTCAATCGGAAAGGCGCCTGCAAAAACACCTGAGCACATACACGCACACAAAAAGCAATGTAGCACCCTTTCCTGACCCTATCACAGCCCAAAAACAACGGGAAAATGCGCGGGATAGCTGAACGAGGAGGCTCTGCATCAGACCAGTAGAATCTATGTGCTTGACTTTTCCCCCTGCTACAGTAAAAGTAAAATAACAAAAACACTCACCTGACCCCTTGTTCGATCTGGCCGGGTCTCCTCTTCATCTGGGGGGCTTCAATCCCCCACCCAGGCCCCCCCCCCGGGTGCAGGGGAGGGCCCGAAATATTCACCCCCCCTTCAGCAGCCGCCGAAATACATGTAAAAAAAATAAAAAAAAATAAAAATGACATTTACTTACCTCAATGCTCGATCGCTCCCGCAGGGTCTCCTCTTCACCAGGGGGGCCTCCGATTGCCCCCCCCCCGGCTCTCCAGCTTCAGGAGAGGGCCTGAAAGGCCCTCTCCCTGTCCTCCTCGACGGGCGCCCCTTTGAGGGCGGGGCTTATGATGTCACGCCTCGGGTGTCGTCCTGACTCCGGCTGTCATTTCTGACACTTGTCACCTGCGGCTAGCGGGTGACTTGCCATTAACCTCCGGCACCCCCATTACCTGCCTCCCCAAAGCCCAGGGGGGGGCAGAAGAGCCCGTGGCCACGGGCTATGCGGGCTCGTAGCCTGCAGGGCCACAAAAGCTGGCCCCTGTGCCCTGTTCCTACAAGCCCTGCATAGCTGGTCCAGGGCTGGTTACTTCGGGTAAGGGGGACCCCATGCCAATTTTTTGGGATTTTTAAGGGTTTTTAACCCTTACAAATCCCCCCAAAAAATGCCCCCCCCATGTCTTTTTTTTTTAATTAACCCCTTCTGTTCTGTCACCCAGCAGCTATAAAAAGCTTCAAGCAGGTGAGCAGAAGCCAGTGACTGCCGAGGGACACAGTGCAAGAAGTATTAAAAAAAATAATAAAATATTTTTTTTCTCTGTGTGTGGTGTTTTTTTTTACACTTAACCCTTTGTGAACTGGTAAGGGGTCCAAGAGATCCCTATACCAGTTCACAAGGCTGGGGGCTGGCAAGTCACCTGCGGCTAGCGGGTGACTTGCCATTAACCCCCGGCATCCCCAATTACCTGCCTCCCCAAAGTCCAGGGGGGGGCAGAAGAGCCCGTGGCCATGGGCTATGCGGGCTTGTAGCCTGCAGGGCCAGGGGCCACAAAAGCTGGCCCCTGCGCCCTGTTTCTAGAAGGCCTGCATAGCTGGTCCCGGCCTGGTTTTTAACCCTAAAAATCCCCCCAAAAAAATGGGGTCCCCCCCCTGGGAGGGGGGACTCTATGTCATTTTTTTTCTCGATTTAACCATTTGCAGTGTGGATGGTAGTTGTATTTTATTTATAAATGTTAAAAATTACTTGTTTCAGTTTGGGGGGTCTCCTGGGCAGGAACAGGGGGCTACCGATAAATAGGTGGTACCGTTCCAATCGGTAGAAATAGGGCTTTCTCATGCAATATGATTTTCTTTAATAAAATAAATTTTTTATTTAAAATAAAGGAGGCAATTTTCTAAAAAAAAAATGTATTTATTTATTTTTTTTACTTAATAATAATATTGTAAAAAACAGAATAAAATTTACAAACAAGACATTTCATGTTAAAGCCTAAACTCTGCTGCAAAAAAAATATATATATATAACTTTCCAGAAAATTCCAGCAAAAATGGCGCAAAACATGACGCAAAATGGGGAAAAATGACCTGTCAACAGAGGGTGACAAAATCTCAAGTAGGCTGTCAATTAAAAGGGTTAAAAGTAGCTATGCATGTTGGGTATTGTTCTGTTCGGGGGACCTTGCGCTTTCAGACTTAGCTTGTTTTTTCTTGTTTGTATATTTATATTTTAGGAAAAGGTGTTTTTTATTCAGCTTTTTTATACATTTTTTTAGGGAAAGATGAGCCCACTACAACAAGCTGGGTACGCTTAGAAAGCTTAACATGTGTACTTTCAGGGAATATATGGTTTATGGGGGATATTCCAAATGTAAAGGGTTGTTTTGGTTGAAAAAACGCAAGGTGCGCACTTTGTCTGCAGAGCTGAAATTTTCAAGTAAAATTACCGTTACGCACATGCTTTACTTTGTGGTGTTTGGCAACTCTTCCCTTGACAGTAGCTATGCATGTTGGGTATCGTTGTGTTCAGGGGATGTTGCTTTTTCAGATTTTACTTGTTTTTTCTTGTTTGTATATAGTTTTTTTAGGAAAACGTGGCTCTGATTCTGTTTTTTTATCCTTTTTTAGGGAAACTCTTTGCAACCAAAGATTACATTGAGGGATTACTTCCAGAAAACTGTGGCCACATCAACAAGCCTGGTACACCTAGAAAGCTTGAGGTGTGTACTTCCAGAGAATATATAGTTTGTTGGGGGTATTTCAAATGTAACGGGTTGTTTTTCTGGAAAAACTTCAAGGTGCGCATAGCGCATAGCATAGTTTGGGGGAGTCTCCTGGGCAGGAAAGGGTGTCTACCTATACATATGTGGTACCGCTGTAACTGGGAGAAATTGGGATTTCACACGCAATAAGATTTTTTTGACAAACTTACATTTTTTATTACAAAAAACACTACAAATAGTAAAAAATTTATTTTTTTTTCACATATTTCACCCAAAAATATTGAGAATACACCTAAAAAATGACAAACAATACATTTCATGTTAAAGAACAGACTATGCTGAAAAAAACAATATATCATTTTCCTGGGAAATCCCTGAAAATCCCTTCAAAAATCACATTTGAACATAGGGAGCGCAAAATAGTGCAAAATGGTCTGGCAACAAAGGGTGACAAAAACTCCAGGTAGGCTGGCAGCGAAAGGGTTATAGAGAAATAGAAGAACGTCCATTGAAATGTATGGGAGAGCGACAGGTAGTGAGAGGTAACAGGTGGCGCTCTGCAAGGCTGAACGCCGGCGCTGTACACTGAGATAATGATGAATCGCACGCTACATGGCGTTATCCCAGTCACTCAACAGATTCTGCTTGATAAATGTGTAATTGCGTGCCGTGTCCGGCGTTCACCTGCCGCTAGCTGTTGCTACCTCTCATTTACAAGGCCCTACCTGACGCTATCCCTTCATGAAGAAGGCCTTAAGTGTAACTGATGGATGGCCCTTATGATGATTGGTGGAATGGGTCAGACAGAGAGTGTCAGGAAGGCTCGCTCACTGTATTGATTGGAGGGATGCGCCCGTCCTCGAACTCAAGGTGTGTTTGTATGTCTTTTTGAGGCGTGTACAAAGCCTGCAAGCATACTGTACCATTTATTCTTGTACAACCAGTTCTAAGTCTGCATAATTCACATAAAGTATCAGGTGACAAAGCACAATACTGGAAGGCAAATAATACGGGTGTATTATGTTGTACTGGTGAAATCCACAATCTGTTGTATTATTATTTGGTCATTGCTAATGATGAGCCAAATCAACCCCATTCAATAGTCGGCCAATTTATCTGAGGTTCAAGTAAACCCAGGTCTGGATCTAATGACAGGCTATTGGGGGGAAATCCTGTTGCGTATCCTGGACTCTGGAAAGCACAGAAACTCTGTCAAAATGCTGCAAAATTGCACAGGAGCACCCCAAAATATTGGAAGAAGTTCTGGCTGTCAGTATGAAAGCAGAAGACCCTTTTACATTTTACATTACAGGATGAAAGTACAGAGGGCCCAAACATCTCCCTGACTGCCACAGCAGTCAGCTTATTGATCACAAAAGTATATGCTACAGAGGATGATGAAAGTATGCAGGGTCCTAGCAGGGCTCACCCAATCCCACCTAGGTAAAGGCAGAGGGCCACAGCAGCCAACATAGTTCCCACAAAATTTTTCATAATTTTACATGAAAGTGTAGACGGCCCTGGCAGGGCTCTGTCGGTCCAAAAATGAGGCCGTCTTCTGCACAGGTAAAGGCAGAAAGCTACAGCACAATGCACAGTGCCTGCAAAGGTTTTGATACAGTTTACATTAAAAAATGAGAGTACAGGATGCCTGGCAAGGTTTCCCCTGTCCAAGAATAAGGCCGTCTCAGGTGCATTGGGGTATGGAAGTCTCAGGATATGGACAGTCATGGCCTAGAGGTAAGTAAGTGGGTAAAGAAGTGAGCCTCTAACCCAATAGTCAAGGGTTCAATTCCCAGCCAGGACATGACTGAAGTGCTCTTGACCAAGGCACCTAATCCCCCCCCCCAACTGCTACTTGGGTGCCATAATTAGGGCAGGCATGTGCACACTAACTGCTTGTGATTGACTGACTGGACGGGTGGGTTAAATTTGTAGCAAAATTTCCTATGTGTGCACAAGTATACAATGGCCATATATGTTGAAAAATAATCCTTATTCATCTTTTAAACACTACGGGTGATCCACACTATGGAGAGACAGATGTACTTGTCAGTGAGATACACCACAGGTGCACTAAATACCTTTTCAGAAAGCACACTAGCACGAGGGCCATATTTAGGATTTGGGCTGCCCTAGGCACCTTTAGGTCCCACTTCCCCTATTTTTAAAGAAGACCTTCGTGTGGACCCAATTTAGGTTGCCCAGGATTGTGAAACCCCTAGGATCGCTCTGAAAACTCCCTTTTCTGGCGATCCCCCCGCACATGCACATACTCAACAGCAGCCAGCACTCCATTCAGCTTTCCCTTGCTGCTCTAACATCAGTGTGGCAAAGGAAAGGTGGATGGAGCGCATGTTGTGAGGTTAGTTTAGTGTCCCAGTAGACCAGGACCCTTCCTTGCAAGGTTGGGTGTAGCTGCTTTAAACTTGAAGTCATGTATGACTGGACCGAGCAGAGGCACCTGTGACTCTAGATCAGGCCCTCATGATTGGTGGAGTCGGACATATCTGGTGCACTGAACAAAAGCAGAGTATCCTTTTGTTATTTTCTTTGGCTGGCTGTCACTTTAAAGCATACCTACACCTAGCCTTTCAACTCCGTACCAAGGAGGGTCTGGGCTCACAGGGACACTATAACAACCCAACCCTTCTGCCCTTACACCACTAGACCCTGAATTAGAAAGATATTCATCTGTTCCTAGCAGATCTCCATCAGATGGGGCACTGGAAATTAACCTCACCTCCCCCTCACACCATCAGTGAGCCCTGCATTTGAGATACTCACCTTTTCCTAGCAGAGCCCCATCAGATGGGGGACTGGAAATTAACCTCACCTCCCCCCTCACACCATCAGTGAGCCCTGCATTAGAGATAATCACCTTTTACTTGCAGAACTACATCTGATGGGGGACAAAAAATAGCTGCACTTATGCGTGGATTTGGTACCACAGTAGTGCACAACTATTCCCTGTCCCCTATCATAAATAGCTCTGTGCATGTTTTTGGGCTTTTAACTGTAGAGACACCCCAAAGTGGAATGCACCAGAGGTGATTGTAAAAAGTAAACAAAAAATTGACTAAACGTCTGCTTTAAATAGTACCAACAGTTTGAAGAGACTTATGGTCCCTTGTACCCCAGAGCAGCATTCAACACTTCTGCAAACCAGTGCTGACTATCAAGTAACCACTGGTAAATATTTGGGTTTTCTGGATGGATATACTCCCCATGATGCATCCAGCCCACCCAGGGGACCAGATTGGTCACTGGCGGTCATGTTTTTATTGGAAAGCTACAGGTGTGTATAGCGGGGCATCCAAAATTGGGATGTATCCTTGCTGTGGGCTACAGGGGACCAACAGTCTTTTTAGATATATTCATGCATATTTAAAGTGAAACAACAGTCAAAAATAGAAAAAAAGCCCAAAGGACTTACTCACCTTTCCTGCACAGGTCTGGATGGAGGGATGGGTGGCAGGGGCAGGCCGGGGATAGGTGTGGATGGAGGTATGGGTGTTGGGGCAGGCTAGCGATAGGTGTGGATGGAGGTATGGGTGGCAGGGGCAGGCCAGGGATAGGTGTGGATGGAGGTATGGGTGGCAGGGGCAGGCTAGCGATAGATGTGGATGGAGGTATGGGTGGCAGGGGCAGGCCAGGGATAGGTGTGGATGGGGGTATGGGTGTTGGGGCCGGCTGGAGATAGGTGCAGATGGAGAGATGGGTGGCAGGGGCAGGCTGGGAATAGGTGTAGATGGAGGGATGGGTGGCAGGGGCAGGCTGGAGATAGGTGTGGATGGAGAGATGGGTGGCAGGGGCAGGCTGGGAATAGGTGTGGATGGAGGTAGGGGTAGCAGGGGCAGGCTAGCGATAGGTGTGGATGGAGGTATGGGTGGCAGGGGCAGGCTGGAAATAGGTGCGGATGGAGGGATGGGTATCAGAGGCAGGCTGGGAATAGGTGTGGATGGAGGTATGAGTGGCAGGGGCAGGCTGGGAATAGGTGTGGATAGAGGGATGGGTGGCAGGGGCAGGCTGGAGATAGGTGTGGATGGAGGGATGGGTGGCAGGGGCAGGCTGGGAATAGGTGTGGATGGAGGTATGGGTGGCAGGGGCAGGCTGGGAATAGGGGCGGATAGAGGTATGAGTGTTGGGGCAGGCTGGAGATAGGTGCAGATAGAGGGATGGGTGGCAGGGGCAGGCTGGAGATAGGTGTGGATGGAGGGATGGGTGGCAGGGGCAGGCTGGGGATAGGTGTGGATAGAGGTATGGGTGTTGGGACAGGCTGGAAATAGGTGCTGATGGAGGGATGGGTGGCAGGGGCAGGATGGAGATAGGTGTGGATGGAGGGATGGGTGGTAGGGGCAGGCCGGGGATAGGTGTGGATAGAGGTATGGGTGGCAGGGGCAGGCTGGAGATAGGTGTGGATGGAGGTATGGGTGGCAGGGGCAGGCCGGGGATAGGTGTGGATGGAGGGACGGGTGGCAGGGGATGGCCGGGGATAGGTGTGGATGGAGGTATGGGTGGCAGGGGCAGGCCGGGGATAGGTTTGGATGGAGGGATGGGTGGCAGGGGCAGGCTGGGAATAGGTCTGGATGGAGGTATGGGTGGCAGGGGCAGGCTGGAAATAGGTGCAGATGGGTGGCAGGGGCAGGCTGGAGAAAGGTGTGGATGGAGGTATGAGTGGCAGGGGCAGGCTGGGAATAGGTGTGGATAGAGGGATGGGTGGCAGGGGCAGGCTGGAGATAGGTGTGGATGGAGGGATGGGTGGCAGGGGCAGGCTGGGAATAGGTGTGGATGGAGGTATGGGTGGCAGGGGCAGGCTGGGAATAGGGGTGGATAGAGGTATGGGTGTTGGGGCAGGCTGGAGATAGGTGCAGATAGAGGGATGGGTGGCAGGGGCAGGCTGGAGATAGGTGTGGATGGAGGGATGGGTGGCAGGGGCAGGCTGGGGATAGGTGTGGATAGAGGTATGGGTGTTGGGACAGGCTGGAAATAGGTGCTGATGGAGGGATGGGTGGCAGGGGCAGGATGGAGATAGGTGTGGATGGAGGGATGGGTGGCAGGGGCAGGCCGGGGATAGGTGTGGATAGAGGTATGGGTGGCAGGGGCAGGCTGGAGATAGGTGTGGATGGAGGGATGGGTGGCAGGGGCAGGCTGGGGATAGGTGTGGATGGAGGGATGGGTGGCAGGGGCAGGCTGGAGAAGGGTGTGGATGGAGGTATAGGCGGCAGGGGCAGGCCGGGGATAGGTGTGGATGGAAGGATGGGTGGTAGGGGCAGGCCGGGGATAGGCGTGGATGGAAGGATGGGTGGTAGGGGCAGGCCAGGGATAGGTGTGGATGGAGGTATGGGTGTTGGGGCAGGCTGGAGATAGGTGCGGATGGAGGTATGGATGGCAGGGGCAGGATGGAGAAGGGTGTGGATGGAGGGATGGGTGGCAGGGGCAGGCTGGAGAAAGGTGTGGATGGAGGTATGGGTGGCAGGGGTAGGATGGAGAAGGGTGTGGATGGAGGGATGGGTGGCAGGGGCAGGCTGGAGAAAGGTGTGGATGGAGGTATGGGTGGCAGGGGCAGGCTGGAGAAAGGTGTGGATGGAGGGATGGGTGGCAGGGGCAGGCTGGAGATAGGTGTGGATGGAGGGATGGGTGGCAGGGGCAGGCTGGAGATAGGTGTGGATGGAGGGATGGGTGGCAGGGGCAGGCTGGAAATAGGTGCGGATGGAGGTATGGGTGGCAGGGGCAGGCTGGAGAAGGGTGTGGATGGAGGGATGGGTGGCAGGGGCAGGCTGGAGATAGGTGCAGATGGAGGGATGGGTGGCAGGGGCAGGATGGAGATAGGTGTGGATGGAGGGATGGGTGGCAGGGGCAGGCTGGGAATAGGTGTGGATGGAGGTATGGGTGTTGGGGCAGGCTGGAGATAGGTGCAGATGGAGGGATGGGTGGCAGGGGCAGGATGGAGATAGGTGTGGATGGAGGGATGGGTGGCAGGGGCAGGCTGGGGATAGGTGTGGATAGAGGTATGGGTGTTGGGGCAGGCTGGAGATAGGTGCAGATGGAGGGATGGGTGGCAGGGGCAGGATGGAGATAGGTGTGGATGGAGGGATGGGTGGCAGGGGCAGGCTGGGGATAGGTGTGTATAGAGGTATGGGTGGCAGGGGCAGGATGGAGAAGGGTGTGGATGGAGGTATGGGCGGCAGGGGCAGGCCGGGGATAGGTGTGGATGGAAGGATGGGTGGTAGGGGCAGGCCGGGGATAGGTGTGGATGGAAGGATGGGTGGAAGGGGCAGGCTGGGGATAGGTGTGGATGGAGGTATGGGTGTTGGGGCAGGCTGGAGATAGGTGTGGATGGAGGTATGGGCGGCAGGGGCAGGCCGGGGATAGGTGTGGATGGAAGGATGGGTGGTAGGGGCAGGCCGGGGATAGGTGTGGATGGAAGGATGGGTGGTAGGGGCAGGCCGGGGATAGGTGTGGATGGAGGTATGGGTGTTGGGGCAGGCTGGAGATAGGTGCGGATGGAGGTATGGATGGCAGGGGCAGGATGGAGAAGGGTGTGGATGGAGGGATGGGTGGCAGGGGCAGGCTGGAGAAAGGTGTGGATGGAGGTATGGGTGGCAGGGGCAGGATGGAGAAGGGTGTGGATGGAGGGATGGGTGGCAGGGGCAGGCTGGAGAAAGGTGTGGATGGAGGTATGAGTGGCAGGGGCAGGCTGGAGAAAGGTGTGGATGGAGGGATGGGTGGCAGGGGCAGGCTGGAATATAGGTGTGGATGGAGGGATGGGTGGCAGGGGCAGGCTGGAAATAGGTGGTGATGGAGGTATGGGTGGCAGAGGCAGGCTGGAGAAGGGTGTGGATGGAGGGATGGGTGGCAGGGGCAGGCTGGAAATAGGTGGTGATGGAGGTATGGGTGGCAGGGGCAGGCTGGTAATAGGTGCGGATGGAGGGATGGGTGGCAGGGGCAGGCTGGAGAAAGGTGTGGATGGAGGGATGGGTGGCAGGGGCAGGCTGGAAATAGGTGCGGATGGAGGGATGGGTGGCAGGGGCAGGCAGGAGGAAGGTGTGGATGGAGGGATGGGTGGCAGGGGCAGGCTGGAGAAAGGTGTGGATGGAGGGATGGGTGGCAGGGGCAGGCCGGGGATAGGTGTGGATGGAGGTATGGGTGTTGGGGCAGGCTGGAGATAGGTGCGGATGGAGGTATGGATGGCAGGGGCAGGATGGAGAAGGGTGTGGATGGAGGGATGGGTGGCAGGGGCAGGCTGGAGAAAGGTGTGGATGGAGGTATGGGTGGCAGGGGCAGGATGGAGAAGGGTGTGGATGGAGGGATGGGTGGCAGGGGCAGGCTGGAGAAAGGTGTGGATGGAGGTATGAGTGGCAGGGGCAGGCTGGAGAAAGGTGTGGATGGAGGGATGGGTGGCAGGGGCAGGCTGGAATATAGGTGTGGATGGAGGGATGGGTGGCAGGGGCAGGCTGGTAATAGGTGCGGATGGAGGTATGGGTGGCAGAGGCAGGCTGGAGAAGGGTGTGGATGGAGGGATGGGTGGCAGGGGCAGGCTGGAAATAGGTGGTGATGGAGGTATGGGTGGCAGGGGCAGGCTGGTAATAGGTGCGGATGGAGGGATGGGTGGCAGGGGCAGGCTGGAGAAAGGTGTGGATGGAGGGATGGGTGGCAGGGGCAGGCTGGAAATAGGTGCGGATGGAGGGATGGGTGGCAGGGGCAGGCAGGAGGAAGGTGTGGATGGAGGGATGGGTGGCAGGGGCAGGCTGGAGAAAGGTGTGGATGGAGGGATGGGTGGCAGGGGCAGGCTGGAAATAGGTGTGGATGGAGGTATGGGTGGCAGGGGCAGGCTGGTAATAGGTGCGGATGGAGGGATGGGTGGCAGGGGCAGGCTGGAGAAAGGTGTGGATGGAGGGATGGGTGGCAGGGGCAGGCTGGAAATAGGTGCGGATGGAGGGATGGGTGGCAGGGGCAGGCAGGAGAAAGGTGTGGATGTAGGGATGGGTGGCAGGGGCAGGCTGGAAATAGGTGTGGATGGAGGTATGGGTGGCAGGGGCAGGCTAGGGATAGGTGTGAATGGAGGTATGAGTGGCAGGGGCAGGCTGGAGATAGGTGTGGATGGAGGTATGAGTGGCAGGGGCAGGCTGGAAATAGGTGTGGATGGAGGTATGGGTGGCAGGGGCAGGCTAGGGATAGGTGTGAATGGAGGTATGGGTGGCAGGGGCAGGCTGGAGATAGGTGTGGATGGAGATATGGGTAGCAGGGGCAGGCTGGGAATAGGTGTGGATGGAGGTATGGGTGACAGGGGCAGGCTAAGTATAGGTGTGGTTGGAGGTATGGGTGTGGCAGGGGCAGGCTAGGGATAGTTGTGGATGGAGGTATGGGTGGCAGGGGCAGGCCGGGGATAGGTGTGGATGGCAGGGGCATAGCATAGACAATGGGCGGATGGATCAATAGATGGATGAACAGGGGGAGGGGCTTGCGCAGGACGGCGTCTGACCACTGATTCCAGCAATGGAGAAAAAATAAAATTGTGCTGCTGCAGCCCCTCCAAGCGGGCTTCACTAGGTTTGCCTTATGCAAGATACGGCCCTGGTTGCTCCCACGGCGCAGACTTGGGTGAGAACGAGCTCACTGATAGGCTGAGCGACCTGCTCAACCAATCAGCCAACCAAAGCAGCCTCCGATATAACTGTTTAAAGCGGCAACAAAAGATTCCAGGACTGGCTGCTGGCTTTGCCCCGGGATACCCCGCTGTGTATAACCCCCCAGAAAGTCCAGTAAGCACTTACCTTCCCTGGCTCCAACGGTGCATACGCGGGCTCTGGTCTAATGAGATCTGCCGGCCGTCACTATGTAATTCAGCAGGCTTGGATCCCCATTGATGTTAATGAGAGCCACCTGCTGAATTAACTAGTGACATTGGGTGGCTCACAATGGACCATAGCCTGCGCATGCACCGTTGGACCGGGAAGAGGTGAGTGTCTACGGGTGATCAGGGGAATGGCCTCTGACGTTCCCCCAGGGCATTCCAAATTGGGATCTATTTTTTCCAAAAATTATATATATATATATATATATATATTTTTTTTTTTTTTTTTTTATATATAGCACAAAGCAATCCTGCCCTCCTCGAATCCCTCCCCTTCTCCAGTACCTTTTACTTCAGATTCTCTGAGATGTCCATCTGGAGGGAGCGATGACACCTGTAGCCCCAGCGGCACCTATTCACGCGGCAGATGGTGCCTGGCAGCCCGCGCTCATGTCCTGCTCTCATGTGCCGCTCTAATCACCGGAGGCAGGCTGGCAAGATGGTGGGGTGGGGCAGGTACTGGTGGGGCGGGGCAGGTACTGGTAGGGCAGGGCAGGTACTGATGGGGCAGCACAGGTCTATCTGTTGGCAGCGGGGTGCGGGCGCCCCTGCGGCCCGACTGGTAAAGAATGAGAAAAAAAAAAATTGGTGATGCAGTCACAGGCAGGCCATCCCCCTCCCATGAAAGCGCCCCGAGGCACAGGCCTAGGTTTGCCTTGGGTTAAATACGGCCCTGAATATCACTAAGGTAGGTGAATTATTCTAGTGAATATTCTGCAAAATCTGGCCACTGGTGAAGCCTTGCCACACAGTAGTCCAGAGGCTCATGAATCATGAGGCTTCCGGGATCCAAGCTGCAGTCCATGCACTCTTGGACCACAATGAACAAGAGCTACATGTAAGTGCTACCACCTGGGCCTGCTGGGCATTGCAATTGGAAACATTTTTTTAGACTTGCATGTTCACTGCTGCTGTTGACACTGCTGATTCCTGCGCATTGACTGCTAGAGGTGTGGGGCTAACAGATGATTTCCCATTTCTAAATTTCCTTCTCCAAGATGCAAGTTTTTTCAATAATTTGCCCATTCTGGCTAACAACATGACTACTGACATACAATCTGTGGCCTTGTATCATGGATCAAGGAGGGTAGATATCCAGTATTAATCTGTTGCTTTTATGGGGATTTGGCGGGGTCCTTATGTAAACACATCAATAAAATGACACTAATGTGCTGCAAAATGTCCACCACTAAGTCTTCAGGCTCCTCGAGCTGTGAGATTACTACAATGTACAGGCTAGGGCTCTCAGGGCAGTTTCTAGGCAAAATAATGCTCAGTGTGGGAAGGAAAATTTCTGGCCCCTCCACGTCAGTCCTGTAGTACAGTACCAGTATGTGCATTGCCGTGCCTCTTCTTTAGCAGCAGGCAGTGCCCCCTCCCTTTGGCTGAGCCCAAAATGGGGGGGGGGGGGGGTGAGGGGGCCAGGGTATGGAGTACACTATTAACAGTGGCCCTGACTCATCTGCAGAAAACAGGATGGCTGGGATAATTACACCACCAATTGCCGTGGCTCCCAGTGTAGTCACCCTGCTTCCTCTTGTGAGTCCCCAAAGTCTTCATTCTCTGTCTCTTTATCCATTTTAGTGTCCTTCTCCTCCTTAGATGTGTAATCCAAATAATGAGACACATTTAAACATCCCACACACAGCCCGAAGTACAGTTAAACAAGGCATTTCCACTTTATTGACTTGGCAGCATTGTGGCACATTCACAGATCAGGGCTGTCCCTCTCTGTTCCTTCCCGACAGGGCCCTTTCTCAGACGTAGACCCTTGCACTCCAAAGTAGTATATCCTCCTGTGCCTTGTTTAATGTTCCCGCCACTTCACTGATTTTTCCACCACCTTGGGCTTTTATACCTTGACCCACACAGTGAACCTCCACCCACTGTTCCTCTGGTACTTATGGAGACTCCACCCACTTACTTTAGCCTAAATACTATTCTAAGTATGTCACACACCCCGCTTCAACTTTAATAATTACGCTTGGTTTAACCCACTTGCAGGTGGCGATATTGCAGAGAAGTCTAGAAAAAAACGAGCCCCTCCCGGTCCATAAATACCTGGGACCTCCCACTTATACCCCAGTGTTTTTCTCTGCAAGATGGCGACAAGTCAGAAGAATGAAATCTCTTGCTTGCAGGTAGCCGGGGTAAACCCCCGGCCCCCCCTTCGGGCTATTTCTGCCCGGCTTTTTTGTTTTGCCCTTAAGTGAAGCCTCCCAGCCTAGGCTGCTGGGCCGGGCGACGGTAGATGGCACCTTGCGGTGCCTAGGAGTCTAGCTCCTCCTCATATCAGGGGGCAACGCGGATATCCGGTCTGGTGATTCCGGATTGGGATGCCCCGTCCCTTGTACCACCCTCCGGGTGATTTCTCTCTCCCCCGCTTGGTCCCTATTCTCCCTGCACTGGGGGGGGGGGGGGGCTCCTTGCTCTTGTGTGAGTGTTGTGTGTGTGTTCTTTGTTACATATGTGGTGCCTCTCTGGGGGCCTTTTGAGTGCCTTTTACCATTTTGGGGAGCTTCCCCACCTCAGGCACTCGGCGCCTGCTGCCGCTCTGTGCCTGGGTAAGCTTTGCTACTTACACTGTTGGCGCGTTGGTGGGAGCCCGGTCAGTGGCCGGGCTCCTTGTCTCTTCTGGTGGGGAGCCGGGCCGGACGCATTGTGCGTCAGGCGGCTGGCCTCCCTTGTTAGTGCGGTGGCGTGCTGAAGAGGGGGGCGGGGCTGCGCTTCGCAAGGCCCGCGCCGTTCTCTGTGAATGGAGGGGGGCGGGGCCGGGGCACTTCGCGTGTCTTGGGCGGCCCGCCCTCCTTCTCCTTCCTCCTCGCTGCCTCGTGTGCTGCTGCTTCTGCTGCCGCTGATCGTCTGCCGTCGGGACCGCCATCTTGTGAGTCGGTTCCTGTGTGTTGGCCAGGGCGCAGTTCATTCCTGTCTCTGACCACTGTGCATGCGCTTTTTACATTACGCATAAGTCACAATTCAGTGGTCAATTGGCATAAATGTTTGGATGGCCTGGTCAGCACACTTTACCTTAGTATGTGTTGCTAGTTGACGGTGAATATTTCTATATTTCTATATATATATATATATATATATATATATATATATATATATATATATATATTTCTGTATATCTATATGTAGGTCCTTGTATTGGAGTTTGCTGTATGCTTGAGGTAGGTCCTTGTATTGGAGTTTGCTGTATGCTTGAGGAAACCCATGGCCTCTGGAGTGACTGTTGTCCTTTCCTTTCAGATTCCGGGATCCCATGCTGAAGGGGTCTCCCGGTCTTAATTACCTGGCTAGTTGGGTTTTTCCCTAAAAAAATTTGGGATCTGGTTAAGCGATGGTCTTCTCCACCTGAGGTGGAAGCTCCGGTTTTGGGGTTGTCTGACACGGCCCCATGTTGCACTCGCCTGATTGTACTACCATCAAGGATGGTGAGGATAGGCGTATTGAACGGCTGGCTTGCCATGGCTTTGCTAGCGTGGGGTCGGCCTTGCAGCCTGTTTGCACTTCGTCACTTTTGCTTTTGGCCTCCAGTTCCATTGTCAGGAACTTGTTGTCAGACCTTGTTTCAGCTTGTGAGGAGTTTTTTGCTCTCAAGGGTTGTGAGTGTTTTTTTTTGTCTTTTGCGCTTGCTGCTCAGGATGACGCCATGGTGATGTGTGGTAGGACCACGGCCTTGTTGGTGGCTATCCGGCGGTCGATGTGGCTGCGCCAATGGACTGCGTATTTTAATTCCAAAAAGTCTCTTTCAGCTCTTCCCTTTGTGGGCCTGCGCCTGTTTGGTGAAACATTGGATTCTGTTGTCAAGGGAGGTAAGTTACCTCAGCGCAAGAAGCAACGCCGGCCCTTTCGGGGGGTGGCTTCTTTTAACCCCTCCTTTCGGGGAGCCAGAGCTGGCAGGGGTTCGGCTTTCTCCGTCACCAGGGGTGCAGCTTGGAACAGGGGCAGAGGTCGTGCCCGCCCTGGTCACTCCTGGGGCTCTAAGCCGTTGCCAAGCCCGCTCAGCAATGAGGGGGCGCCCTCACCCGTGTGGGTGGGGGGACGGTTACGGCACTTCTCCCACGTCTGGGACCAGGCGGTCTCGGACAGATGGATTCGGGAGGTGGTGTCGTCCGGTTACAAGCTGGAGTTCGAGTCCCGACCTCCTCCCAGGTTTTTCAGGTCTCGTGTGCCTTCGGATCCTCTTGCCGCGCAGGGGCTCCTCGCGGCGGTGAAGAATCTTCTGGACATGGCGGTCATCTGTCAGGTTCCTCCCTCGGATGTGGGCCTCGGGTGTTAATTCCAATCTCTTCACCGCGCCCAAGAAAGACGGTTCTGTTCGTCCCATCCTGTATCTGAAGTTCCTCAACAGGTTTATCCGTCCCCGGAAATTCCGCATGGAAACTCTGCGCTCCGCAATCAATTCTCTTCGGCGGGGGGACTTCATGACGTCCATGGACATCAGGGATGCTTACCTTCATGTTTCTATCTTTCCGGCTCACCAGAGGTTTCTCCGTTTCGTGGTGGAAGATCAGCATTTTCAATTTGTGGCTCTTCCTTTCGGCCTTACCTCGGCTCCAAGGGTGTTCACCAAGGTGTTGGCAGGGGTGATGGCCCAAGGGATTCGCATCGTGCCTTATCTGGACGACCTTCTCATCATGGCTTCCTCTTTCAGTCAATTGGAGACGGACACCAGGACGGTGGTGTCCACTCTGGAGAGTTTCGGCTGGGTGATCAACTATCCCAAGTCTTCCCTCTCTCCGGCCAGGGCGGTGTCCTTCCTGGGTATGTCTCTGGATTCTTTTCATCACAGAGTGTTTCTGCCTCAGTCCAAGGTTCTCTTGATTCTGGAATTGATTCAGTTTCTTCTGTCCGACTCTCGCTCGTCCATCTGGCTGGGGATGAGACTGGTGGGGTTGATGGTGGCCTCCTTCGAGGCAGTTCCCTTTGCTCAGTTTCACACAAGGACGCTTCAGCTTTATCTGTTGGCGGCTTGGGACCGGTGTCCAAGGTCGTTGGATTTGCCTTTCAGGATGTCCTCCCGGGTTCGGCAGTCTCTTCAGTGGTGCTTGGTCCCGACCAATCTCTTGAGGGGCTGGTCGTTCCTGACGCCTCTTTGGGAAATTGTCACCACGGACGCCAGTCTGTCGGGATGGGGAGGCTTCTGGTAGGATCTTCAGTTCCAGGGGCTGTGGGGGCCTCAGGAGGCCCACTTGTCCATCAACGTTTTGGAGCTAAGAGCCATCAGGCTGGTTCTGTCTCACTTGACACAGCCTTTGCAGGGTTTGCCGGTTCAAGTTCGGTCAGACAATCGGACGGCGGTTGCTTACATCAATCGCCAGGGAGGGACTCGCAGTCGGGGTGCCCTCAGAGAGGTGTCTCTGATTCTGGCCTGGGCGGAGATCCATGTCCCTTGCATCTCTGCGGTGTACATTCCGGGAGTGGAAAACATGGAGGCGGATTCCCTGAGCAGGCGCTCTTCCCACTGGGGGGAATGGTCTCTCGATCCCAAGGTGTTTTGGTCTCTTTGTCTCCGGTGGGGGACACTGGAGGTGGACCTGTTTGCCTCTCGTCACAATTACGAGGTTCCGACATTCGTGTCGATCTCTCAGGATCCTCTGGCTCTGGCAGTGGATGCCATGTCCCTGAGCTGGGGGGACCTGGGATTCCTTTATCTGTTTCCTCCGATTCCCATGCTAGGCAAGGTGTTGCGAAAGCTGGCTCTGGAAGGGGTCCCCACCATTTTGGTGGCTCCAAGGTGGCCAAGGCGTGTGTGGTTCGCAGACATCGTTCGGCTGGCGGTGGATCAGTTCGATCTGCCTCTTCGGCCGGACCTGCTCACGCAGGGGCAACTGTGTTACCCCAATTTACCAATGCTGGCTTTGACGGCCTGGCTGCTGAAACCTCCATCTTAAAGGAGGAAGGGCTTTCTGATTCTGTTATTCAGACTCTTATTAGTGCTAGGAAGAGGTCTTCTTCTACCATCTACTATAGGACTTGGAGGTCTTATATTTATTGGTGTGAGGTTAGATCCTTGTTCTGTAGGGTCTTTTCTATTTCCAGAATTTTGGATTTTCTGCAATCTGGGCTGGACTCTGGTCTCCAGCTGAGTACCTTGAAAGGGCAGGTTTCTGCTCTGTCTGCTTTTCTTTTTAAAGGTCTTTTGCGCTTCATCCTTTGGTTGAGGCCTTTTTCCAGGGGGTTACGCATGTGCGACCTCCCAGGAAACTTTTGCTCTCTGTTTGGTTCCGGCTAAGTCTTCCATTAGCAAACGGATTCGTCAGGCTGTTGTTGGGGCCTATTCTGCCAAGGGGAAGGTTCCCCCTTTTCGTGTCACTGCTCATTCTACTCGTGCTGTTGGAGCGTCTTGGGCTTTTCAGCACCAGGCTTCTGTTGAACAAGTTTGTAAGGCTGCTACTTGGTCTTATGTTCACACCTTTTCCAAGTTTTACAAGGTTGATGTGCGGGCCTCAGCGGATGCTGTGTTTGGCCGCAAAGTTCTGCAGGCTGCAGTGGTTTGAGTTATGCATTATTGCCTTGTTGGATACCCGCCCTTTGTGCACACTGCTTTTGGATGTCCCAAGCGTAATTATTAAAGTTGAAGCGGGGTGTGTGACATACTTAGAATAATACCATTTTGTGAATACTGTAAAATGGGTATTATAAGTATGTCACACACCCCGCTTCACTCGCCCTTTTTGGTATCCTGGATCTTTTATATGGTGAAGCTTTGTTTCCATTTTGAGGGTTACCGTTGGATTGTTCCTGGTACCTTGTCTTTACTGCTGTTTGAAAACTGGGATATAAGTGGGAGGTCCCAGGTATTTATGGACCGGGAGGGGCTCGTTTTTTTCTAGACTTCTCTGCAATATCGCCACCTGCAGGTGGGTTAACCCAAGCGTAATTATTAAAGTTGAAGCGGGGTGTGTGACATACTTATAATACCCATTTTACAGGTGAGTATTCACAAAATGGTATTATTTCCAACCCCCAGCGTAAAGACTATCATTCATCCTGCTAAGGTAATCTGACTTTATTTTGTATCTCTGCTTGTAACTCGCTGTACCTGTAACCTGTATCCCACTACTCAGAACAGCATTTTAATTCCATCATAGCCAAATGTTTGTAATAACTGCCTAGTATGCTTATTGCATTAAAATCTATATTTAACTTCCGTGAACTTTTTCTCTTAGCCAAGAATCTGTGTGTTCGGGGCCTTGCTGGGCCTTGTAGTCCCACTAGGCGGGCGAATGGACTGTGATTTAGGAAAGCAGGCTGTGTGATTATAGGTTCTGGATTGTTAGTTTGATCATGGGACATGTGTTTCCCTGACAGACCCAATAATGTGGGACAAACTTTAGCCATACCAGTGAAGGATGTGCTCTACGTTCTGGATCTTGAAGAAGGACTCTTATCTGTTAAAGGTTGCAGAATCCTAAATCCCAAAACAGACAAGGTTACCTTTAGCAACAGCATAACTTTTGTTGAAGATCTAAGAGATAATGTGATGCCGAGGAAGTAAGAACAGAAGAGAAAATGCTCAATGAGAGAAAACAGGGGTAAACCACTTGTCCGTCTTTCATACAAGGCAAGCACTGCCAGTACCAATGAACCTGCAACTTGGGAAGACATACCTCAGCTTCCAGTAAATGGATACAGGCTGCAAAGGATGAGATAAAATCCATGCATGACACTAAAACATGGACACTTACAGAACTACTACCTTGAAGGAAAGCCATAGGCTGTAACACAGTGGAGCACAGTGGAGCGATACAAAGCAATACTCGTAACCAAGGGATAGTGTCAAAAATATGGAGAGGACTATGATGACACTTTTGATCCAGTAGTCAAACATGCTACAATAAGGACTTTGCTGACAGTAACCGCCTCAAGGAAAATGCAAGTGAAACACTTTGATGTGAAAACAGCATTTCTACATGGCAAGTTCACAGAGGACATCTACAAGGAACAACCACCAGGGTTCAAAGATGAACAAATGCCAGACCTAGTATGCAGATATACATTCTAAAGCAAGCCACCAGAGCATGGAATATCAAAATAAATGAAGTGCTTACACATGAGAACTTTAAAAGGAGTAAAGCAGATCCCTGCTTATACTCAAAGAAATTTGCAAACAGATGGATCATACTCATTTATGTGGACGATATCCTGATTTGTTTTGAGCAAGAAGGGGATGAAGCAGAAATAGTGCAAACTCTGAAACAGCACATTGAGACCCATTCAGATTGATAGATTGAGAGAAAGAAAGATGGCAGCTTTCTTCTGAACCAAAAGCACACATTACAAGAAATAATAAAAACATTTGGAATGGAAGATGCCAGACCAGTCTCCCACAGTTGGACTAGCAGAAAGCAGCTCTCTGTGACACTTTGATCTACCGAAGCAGAGTATGTCGCAGCAGCACAGGCAAGCCAATAGCTTATATGGCAAGACAACTGTTAATCAAGGATGCCTAGCACTTGTGCAGATGGAAAGAGTTGGCTCGAGAACCAAGAACATTGATGCAAAGTTCCACTTTCTGAGGTATCTACAAGTACGGGGACTTCTTGAGTTACTTTTTTGCCCTACTGAGGATATGACAGCAGATATCCTTACTAAGCCTCTGACTGCTGAACAAAGAAGATGGGTTTCATAAACTAAGCTAAGCCTCAGCTGTCCATTTTGTTGACATACCCCCTGCAGAATCAGTTTATTTCTGCCACATATTTTACAATATATTGAATATTCATTGACACTTGGCATATTGTGCATAGTACAGTAACTGTAACAAATATACAGTTTACTCTACAATTTACATCTACAATTACATCTTCAATTTACATTTACATCTACAATTTACAATCAGGATAAATAGCTACATTTTTTTCTTTCAAATTAGCATTTGCGGGTGCATGGATTACCGTTTTGTTTATTCACAATTGGTTCACACATTTTGATTTGGATTATTCAGTAGTGAAATGGCATTAGAAAATTCTGTGAGAAGGGCGCTGGCCCTTTAAGGCCGGCAGCCCCATGACTGGCCTGCGCTTCCTGTTGGAAGCCATGGGATTGGGGGAAGAGATCGGGGGAAGTGACGTCAGGGGAGGGGGAGGGGGGTGTAAAGCGGCAGGTCCCCCCCTCCTCTTCCTCTTTGGCCCCTGATCTCTTCGCTGGAACGTGTGGTCAGTACTGACGCCCGTTCAGACCCCTAGCATGGAAGCCCTAATGTCGTTACTGCGCCGGGAGGTGGAGCGGCGAGGCGAGGACTGGGTAAGGAGTTTGCTGTCTCCGGCCCCCGCCTCGCCGCCCCCTCCTCCTGGGCGGTCCCGATGGGTGAGGCGGGCAGTCACCCGCCTCAGCCCCTCTCCCCTTTAACCGAGGGCCCTCTATGTGGGCGAGCGCGGGCCCCTCCCACTCCCATCGGGCTGTGGGGGCCCGGGCCTGCCCCCCTCCTCCCGCCAACCGTGCCTGGGAGGCTCCGTCGCAGGCAGTGCCCCCTAAGGCCACGGTCCCGGAGTGGCCGCGCGCGCCGGGTCACGAGGCTGCCGCCATCTGGGGAGCTGTCCTCCCCGCCGGGTGCAGTTGGGCTGCGGGGAGAGGCTCCGCCCCCTCCTTTGCAGCGAGAGAGAGGTGGGGGGTGGAGCTCTGCCCCTGCCGGGACAGAGATGCGAGCAGGCGGCCGTCGCGGGGCCGCCTGCTCTGGTGCTGGAGCCCCGGGCGTCTGTTCTGCCGCCGCCGGGACTCCTAATAAGGCAAGACGAGGGGGACACAAGGGGGAGCCCTCCTTGTGGATGCTGGCCGGGCTCCCTCTGATACATGTACAGGAGTCCCAGGCGTCTTTTATGACACCTCTGGGGCTCCTAATCCAGCACACAGCGGGGGCCAAAGATGGGGAGCCCCCAGCCTCCTCATGGACGCTGGTCAGGCCCCCTTTTCAGCAGGTACAGGAGCCCTGGGTGTCTTTTTTGATGCCACAGGGGCTCCTAATTTTGATCACAGGGAGGGACAAAGTGGGGGGGGCCGGGCCCCCTCAAGGGAAAGTACAGGGGCCCCCAGTGCCTGTAGTGACGCGTGGGGGGCCCCTCAAGCGGCACACCCCCTGGCCCCTTCGGGTATCCCGGTTCGGGATGCCCGGCATCTTGCGCGCTCGCCACTCCCCCCACCCCCCCATTCACGACGTCCCATGCGCAACCACCCCACCCCCTTTCGGGGTCGCTGGGAGGGCGGGGGGGTTAGCGACCCCTCCCCCCAATCAGCTGCAGGCTTGGCCATTCGAGCTGGCGTCGCCGCTCCCGGGCCTGGCGCGGCTGGCGTCCACCCCTTTTAGCACGCCCCGCGCCACGGATGATCCAGCGCCGCGTCCCAGCTCACGGGGGGTGGGTTGCATGGAACGGACAGGCTCCTCTCCTCTTCTTTTTTCCCAGCAGGCGATGTCCGATCAGGAAGGGTTCCGGAGTGGAATGGCGGTCGGAGCATCAGGACAATGGGCCGGAGAGGCCCGCGCTGAGTCGGCCAGGCTTGCGGCGTCCAGCGCGGGTGGGACGAGATCTTCATTTGGAGCTCCAGCGGCGGCACCGGGGTCGACGGGTGCGTCGGGACAAACGTCAGGAGGCGGGATCCGAGGTCAGTCGGGCTCCGGATCTCTGGACGACGGTCGTGGGGAGGGCATCCCGAGTGGTGGGGCCATTCATCAAGGTGAGCCTCTGCTGATCGGCGTATCCAACAACGTGTCGCACTCGGGGTTTGAGGGGTTCGCCGGGCGGGGGTGGCTCCGGCGGGTTGGGGGGTTTTATAACAGGTATGCGGGAGTTATTGGATAGATGGGAGGCTACGGGTTCGGAGTCGGCGGTGGACCCGCGGGGGGTGTGGGACCCGGCGTCGGTGAGAGGGGTGTGCCCAGGGAGATGGTTGGAGATTGTAGACCGGCGGGGGTGCAGACAGGGGCAACGCCGGCGAATCTGGACGTGGGGGTGGATAAGGGACCTGGTCCAGAGGTCGAAAAAAGGGGGGCATCAGTTTCGGATCAGGCTAAGGGGCACTCGTACATTTGCTTCGAGGGCCCGTTGGGGGGCCACCTGAAGCCGGAAGTTAAGGAGAAAATTTGGAGGTGGGAGTACGTAGATATTTTTATGCTGCTCCCTCTTGAATGTTTCGGAGCTGATAGATGGGGGAGGGGAAGGGAGCACTTTAAAGAAGAGGATGAGGACAGAAGGGCTTTTAGGTTGATCCCGAGGACGTTCGGGAACTGGCTACAAGCTTTTGTGATCTTGGCGAGTGTAGTAGGAGAAAGGAACCCAGAGAATTGCTCTCCGTTGTCCTGTTACCTAGACAACATATGGGAGGCACACCGGGTTTATGGGGGGATGGCATGGCTGAGGTATGACGAGCAATTCCGGCAGCGGATGTCGGTGTATGCTGAGTTGGGTTGGGACCATAGGGACATTGGGCTGTGGTTGCGGGTTATGAACTCCCGGGGGGGTGTATGCTGCCTCCCCAGTTATGAACTCCCCAGGGGGGCGCCACCTCGTCCACTCCAGGGGTGGCGGAGGCAACAAGAAAAGGAGTGTGCTGGGCGTTTAATGATTCCCAGTGTAAATTCGGTACAGGATGTACATTTCGGCACGAATGCTCGTCCTGCGGGGGTAATCACTCCGTTGGGCGCTGTTTCAGGAAAGGATGGGGGGGGGGGTTCAGGAGGTTCCCGGAAGGCCCTGCAAAGAGGGATAACGCCGGTGAAAGGAGAGGTGATGCTCCCGTGGCAAAATAACTATCCCGATCGGCGGGCCACACAGTTGCTGGCAGAGGGTTTTAGGGAGGGTTTTAGGATCCCATGTCAGGCACCTCCCAGGGAAAGGGGGGCGGTAAAAAATTTGAAGTCAGCCAGGCTACACCCGGATGTGGTGAGGCAGAAGCTGGAAAAGGAGGTATTATTGAGGCGGATCTCGGGACCGTTTACCGATCCGCCGGTGGAGGGATTGGTGGTGTCCCCATTGGGCGTAGTGCCAAAAAAGGAAAAGGGGAAGTTTCGCCTGAATCACCACTTGTCCTTTCCAAAGGGGGGATTGGTCAACGATGGCATTGACCGGGAGTTGTCGTCGGTGGCGTACACGTCATTCGACTTTGCATTGGCAATGGTGCGGGAAGCGGGCCTGGGGGCGCTCATGGCCAAAACAGATATTGAAGCGGCGTTTAGGTTGTTGCCAGTGCACCCGGAGAGTGTGTATTTATTGGGGTGTTTATTTGAGGGGGGGTATTACGTGGACCGCTGTCTCCCGATGGAATGTTCAATCTCATGCTCATACTTCGAGGCATTCAGCTCGTTTTTGGAGTGGGTGGTGAAGGAGAAGGGCGGGGGGAGCGTCCATAACGCATTACTTGGACGATTTTCTTTGTGTGGGGTCAGCAGAATCGAGAGAGTGCGAGCTCATCCTGGAAAGCATGCTGGAAGTGTTTCGGGGGTTCGGAGTACCGGTGGCGCACGAAAAATCTGAGGGCCCGGCGACATCCATCAAGTTTCTCGGGATCGAGATCGACACGGTGGAAGGGGTTTGCAGGTTGCCGGCGGACATGGTGCGGGATTTGGAAACAGGGCTTGAAGGGATCCTTGGGCTTAGGAAGATTCGGCTGAAGCAGCTACAGTCAGTACTGGGCAAGCTGAATTTCGCCTGCAGGGTTTTGCCAATGGGACGGGTTTTTATGGGATCAGGGAGCCGCATCACTTTATTCGGCTAACGGCGGAGCTGAAGGAGGATGTGAGGATGTGGGTTTCCTTCCTGAAATCGTTCAACAAGCTGGGGTACTGGTTGGATCCCATGAGATCGAACGAGGAGGTGGAGCTATTTACGGATGCGGCAGGTTCAGCCAGTTTCGGGGCCTATTTGAAGGGGAGGTGGTGTGCTGGATCATGGCCAAGGAGGTGGGCGGAGTCAGAGCTGTTCAGGAACCTGGCATTTCTGGAGTTGTTCCCGTTGGTGGTGGCGATGGTCTTGTGGGGGGAGTCCGCTCAGACAACACGGCGGTAGTGGCGGCAGTTAATTCTCAAACGTCATCGTCCCCCCAGTCGTCAAATGTTGCGCCAGCTGGTACTGGCATGTCTGCAGTGTAACATATGGTTCAGGGCGGTTCATGTGGCGGGGGTTGAGAACGGGGTGGCTGATGCTCTCTCTCGTTTGCAGTGGGATCGGTTTCGGAGCTTGGCGCTCAAGGCGAGCGCGGTCGGCGAAGTGTGCCCGGAGTGGTTGAGGGAGATCGTTTGAGCCAGTGGTTTGAGCTGATTCAGAGGTCGGTCGCTCCTTCTACGTGGGGGGGCTTACTCGAAGGTGTGGAGGCGCTGGTTCGAGCTGGAAAGAGAGTTTGGTGTTCCGCTCGCAGAGGGAGAGAGGCAGGACCTGTTCGTCTGGTATGTGGGGGAGCTATTAGCAGGGGGGGAGTCCCCGGCTGTAATAGACAAAAAACTGGCAGCCCTTGCTTTTTTGTGTAAGTTGGCGGGATGGAAAGATTTCACAAAAAAGTTTTGGGTAAGGCAGGCTCTGAAGGGGTGGCGCAGGGAGCATAAGACAGTGGATAGGAGGCGTCCGGTCTCCTGGGAGATTTTACAAGGGGTCATGGGTCGGCTTACTCAGGTTTGTTCGTCGGAATTTGAGGTACGGCTTTTCCAAGCAGCATTTTCGGTGGCGTTTTTCAGGGCGTTACGGGTGGGGGAATTAGTTAGCCGGAATAAGCGAGAGCCAGGTGGCCTCCAGGGGGATGATGTGTTTTTTGCGGGAGAAGGGGTTTGGATTCGGATTCGCGTGTCAAAGACTGACCAGGAAGGTAGAGGGGTGAGTATTTTTTTGGGTCAGCTGGGTCCGAATGTTTCATGTCCGGTTCTTGCGCTAAGGGGGTTTTTGGGCGTTAGGCCACTTATGAGGGGGCCATTGTTTATACACGAGGATGGGGCTTTTTTGTCGCGCTTCCAGTTTTTGGCAGTGTTTCGGAAATGCTTAGCGGTGATGGGGCTGTCTAGCAAGGAGTATGGCACTCACTCTTTTCGCATAGGAGCGGCGACGGAGGCGGCGAGGTTGAGTTTGCTGGTGGACCTGGTAAAAAAGCTGGGAAGATGGGAGTCAAAAAGGTTTATGTCATATATTCGTCCAGGGAGAATTGAGCAGGTGTAACAGCATGGTGGGGGGGAGGGAGTGTCGGTACCGTTATTAATGTTATTTTCTTTTAGACTCAGCGTGCTAACTGTTGGTGGTCGGCCATTCATTTGTTTTTTTGAGAGCGGCATTGAGAAGGAGCGGCGAACAGCTCGGCATCTCGGGGGATCGAGCGAAGCTGGTGTGGGCCGGCATCAGGGGGTTGAAGTGGCAAGATATGAGAGAGCACGTCTTGAAGTCGGCGATGAAGTGGGGTCCTCCAGGGGTGTTGGTGTGTCATGCGGGGGGGGGGAACGATTTGGGCAGGTGCCGATGAGGCAGCTGATCAAATTGATCACCAGGGACTTCTTGTTTTTTCTAGGGGAATTTCCCGGGTGGTTTTGATTTGGTCCGAGATAGTTCCCCGGTATGAGTGGAGGCACGCGAGGGATCCGAGGGCTATCGACCGGGTACATATCAAGGTGAATAGGGCGATTGCCCGGTTCGTTAGACTGAATGAAGGGCTGAGTGCACGCTATGTGGAGGTGGAAGGAATTAGGGGTTTCTACAGGGGCGATGGGGTACATCTAAACGGGTTGGGGATAGATCTATTTAATCTCCTCCTTAAGGAACGAATTGAATTGGCAGTGGAGAGGTGGCGGACTGGGCGGCGCTAAGGTTTCAGCGCCGTCCAGATTTGGCGGTCTCCTCTGCTCGGTTCGGGTCTGAGATGGTACGGAAAGTGAGGGTAGGTTACAAGGAAGCGGCTGTTTCGGCGGAAACGGGCCAGGAGGATAGGTGACTGAGTTTAAGGGGAGGGGAGGGACAAAGGAAAGGGGTTAAGGTGGATCTTGACAGTTAGCCCCGTTGAGCTACCAGGCCTAGGAGGGATGCGGCCGGGCTCACGAATCGGCTTCTGTTTCAGATTCCGGGAGCTAGTTGAGCCTTCGGGCCGCCTCCCCTCCCCTTCTGTTGGTAGTTAGGGTATGGTGGAATCTCAGACCTGGATCGGGGAGATCGGGAGTGCATTGTTAATTGTTATTTGTTATTGTTTGTATGTTGAGGCTGTAGCCAATTAAAATTCCATCAATTCCGAAGAAGTGGTTGTTGGCTCCATTATTTGGGAGTGTGGGTGGGTTGGTGTTAGCTGAAGGCGTATGAAAGCTAGCACAGTCATGGGGCATTCTGAACCTTCTCCCTGAAGAAGAATCTGAATGAAAAAGAGAGCGGGGGGTGATGTATCTTTAAATATATTCATGGCCTGATTTCTGTCATTCCTAGTGTGCAGGGTATAGAGTGAAGGCAGTGATAGTCCAGTGATTCTTTCTGCTTGTTTGAAGATTCTTTCTGCTTGTTTGATAGTGCTCCGTACACCATTGACTGAGCGCTTCAACTTCCTTCCAGTAGGCATTCTCATCTTTATCTATTATGAGACCAATAACACTTGTGTCATTAGTGTACTTGAGAATCTTGACAGATTCCGCTGATGAATAGCAGTCATTTGTATACAGTGATAACAGTATTGAAGAAAGTCCCCAACTTGTGGTGCACCTGTGCTGATGGTTTTTACACTTAACAGGGTTGAACAAAGTCTGACTTGTTGCATTATTTCCTATCAGAAAGTTTTGGATCCAAAAACAAACGTTATATGCTATGCTAATTAGCTCCAGCATTTTCTCAAAGATGAATGGATTAATTGAACTGAATGCAGAAACAATATACTCGCATATGCATCTGCTTGGCCCAGATGATTTAGTATTCCATGGCCATGTTGATAGCGTTATTTGATGACCTATTACCCACGTTATTTGATGACCTATTACCCAATAGGCAAATTGGAGTGGATCTAGTATATGGTCAGTTGAGACTTTCAGGTGGAACAGGATGTTTAGTTCGAGGGTCCTTATTGCCACAGAGGTCAATGTCACTGGACTGTAGTCATTTGGCCTTTTTGCGGCATGCTTTTTGGTGATAGGGATTATTGTGGAGTTCTTAAAACAAGCTGATACCTTGCAAGTTTCCAGGGAATTTTTGTGTATTTTGGTGAAAATTGGAGACGGTTGCTCTGCACATACTTTCAGACAGGAAGGTCACATTGCATCTTGGCCAGCTGCTTTCTTGGGGTTTAGGCTACTGAACTGTCTTCTGACCCCATAAAAATGTATATCCAGGTGGTTTTGAGACAGGGTTGGATTATGACAGGTTGATGGTATGGGGTGATCCGCCATACCTGAAGTGTCGAATCTGAAGTAGGAGTCTTCCGACAGTTTTTTGCTAGGTGTAATTTGCAGTTGTGAGCATTTGATGTTTATTTCAGGCCCAAACGTGCCTAGGATCACCCACCGAGAATCTTGATTTCAAATTTTCTGCATATTCTCCTTTCTCCACCTTGATTTCCCTGGATAGGTGATGGAGTTGTCTCAGTTTGCCACTGAAAAATATATGTCTTTGTGAGTCTCTTCTATAGTCCACACCAAAGGGTGACTGTATTAGGTCTACCATATATTGGTGGAAAATATGAGATTGATATATTGATATATAGGTTAATGTTAAGTCCTCATTAGAATTGTCCCTAATTAAATAACACTTTATAGTAGTCAGGATGCAGGTCAAATAAACATGCACAAAATATAATTGTTTATATTTGGATTACAGTGTACACATTTTTCAAATTGTAAATGCTATGGGCTGCCTTTGCTCTCCCCCATGGCCGGGTGACCCCTTCACGGGATCGCTATGGCCGCGTCCTGGGGCCGCTGTCAATGCAGCCCCTGGGTCTGTCTGCGGCCCGCGCTGGGAATGAGGGACGGCGCCGCTGCTTCCATCTGAGTGCGAGCGGCTGTCTTGTCTGTCCCTGCTGCGGGCCGCTGATTGGCTGCTGGGGGTGGGCGCGCCTGGGGGCGGGTGCCGGGCCGTTGCTGCAGATGACTGCGTCCCTGGTTACGGGCGCGTCATCCGCTGTGTCATGTCCGGCGGCCGGTCCCGGTGCGCGCGCGCACGTGGTGTCAGTGCGCCGTTTGCCGTGGCCGCAGGATGGTGGGGTGAGTATAAAGGCAGCGCTTTTATATTTCTTTCATTTCACCCAAGCAAGAAGCAGGCTCTGTACTGCGAAGTGCAGGTGGTTCTCCAGCTGACCCTGGCTTTCCTCCCCTGGCTGTTACCGTTATTCTAATTGGCAGCTGAGTATTACCTCATTGTAGTTACTATTTGGTTATTGTCTTTGTATTTTATGTGTCCATGAGTCACTTGTTACTACTTATTACTAATTCAAGCACTATGCACTTTAGATATTAGATTAATTCTTATGATTGCTATATATGAAATATCAGTACATTCAACACTTTGTATTAATTATTTAAAACAAATGGGGCCTTTTCACTTTATATATATATATATATTCATTGTATTTATTCATTTTATTTACTACTGCACATGTTAGGATAGGGGTATTGTTTGTGTTTTCTGCTTCCCTTTTTGTTTTTCCTTGTGGGGGGTTTTTGTGCCGGCACAAAAATTGGATTTATGTGTAAAAAAATATTTTTATGTTATTGATCACGGTTTGATTATTGTTTGGTTATATTGGTTTGTGCTTTTTTGTTTGGACACTGATTTTGATTTTGGTCTCATTTTTTAACAATGAGGAAAGAATCTTAATGAGATTTTGATATTGATTACAGCCCTATATTGTATGGGTCATTTTGAGGAAAGAAGGTGACCAGGGCCAGCATGGGGGGGTTTTAATGTGTTTGTAATGTGTGTGTCGTGTTGATTTTAGATGTTGTACACTAAGGAATTTTTGTGAATAAATAAAAATAATTTGTAGATTCTTTGATTGGTTGTGCTCCCGTCTTTATGATTCATGGGGACATAGAGTACCCCAGGTCTCATTTTAGTAATCTCATTTGTATACAGTGATAACAGTATTGAAGAAAGTCCCCAACTTGTGGTGCACCTGTGCTGATGGTTTTTACACTTAACAGGGTTGAACAAAGTCTGACTTGTTGCATTATTTCCTATCAGAAAGTTTTGTATCCAAAAACAAATGTTATATGCTATGCTAATTAGCTCCAGCATTTTCTCAAAGATGAATGGATTAATTGAACTGAATGCAGAAACAATATACTGGCATATGCATCTGCTTGGCCCAGATGTTTTAGGATGTATTCCATGGCCATGTTGATAGCGTTATTTGATGACCTATTACCCGCGTTATTTGATGACCTATTACCCAATAGGCAAATTGGAGTGGATCTAGTATATGGTCAGTTGAGGCTTTCAGGTGGAACAGGATGTTTAGTTTGAGGGTCCTTATTGCCACAGAGGTCAATATCACTGGACTGTAGTCATTTGGCCTTTTTGCGGCATGCTTTTTGGTGATAGGGATTATTGTGGAGTTCTTAAAACAAGCTGATACCTTGCAAGTTTCCAGGGAATTTTTGTGTATTTTGGTGAAAATTGGAGACGGTTGCTCTGCACATACTTTCAGACAGGAAGGTCACATTGCATCTTGGCCAGCTGCTTTCTTGGGGTTTAGGCTACTGAACTGTCTTCTGACCCCATAAAAATTTATATCCAGGTGGTTTTTAGACAGGGTTGGATTATGACAGGTTGATGGTATGGGGTGATCCGCCATACCTGAAGTGTCGAATCTGAAGTAGTAGGAGTCTTCCGACAGTTTTTTGCTAGGTGTAATTTGCAGTTGTGAGCATTTGATGTTTATTTCAGGCCCAAACGTGCCTAGGATCACCCACCGAGAATCTTGATTTCAGATTTTCTGCATATTCTCCTTTCTCTACCTTGATTTCCCTGGATAGGTGATGGAGTTGTCTCAGTTTGCCACTGAACCACTGTTTGTTGTTTGCAAACAGAACAAAGGTGTCACGGGAACCACCTCACCTGTACTCCGGTCCCTCGTCGACTCCTCTCCCTCGACCGGAGCGCGGGCTGGGCGTCCATTGCAGCAGGCGGCGGGCCGGCGTCTGTCCTTCCCGGCCGCCGCTCGGCTGTTTCCGCCGCGAGCAGCCGCTCGGCTCTGTCCGTCGCGAGCGGCTGCTCGGGCGGCCTCCTCTTCGGCGGCGTCGGGAGCGGCCGCGTCGCTCTCTGCTCGGCGCGCTCCCGGCGCGCTGCATCGTGTACGCGCACGCGCGCGTCTGGCCCCTGTTTATGCCCTCCGGCGGCACTGCACACAGCGCGCCCGCCGGAGGTAATCAGCGCTGGGCCAATGAGCCCCAAGTTAGGTGGGCCAATGAGCCCTTAGTTAGATGGGCCAATGAGCCCAAAGTACACTGGGCTAAACGCCCTTTAGAGTCAAACAGGGCAATCAGCCCAAGGTTCCCATGTTGCACCAATCACCACATTTACATTTACATCCCACACTTACTCCTTGCCCGTGATAGCGTGCTGCTGGGTGTAATTTTGGATCTCTCTTTCCCTGTGAAATCTTGCCGTGTTTTTGACCATCCCTGATTGCCGCCTGGACCGACCCTGCCTGTTTTTTGACCACGATCCTGCCTGCTCCTCTGTACCGCGTATCTCTGACCTCCCGTTGTGACCTTTGGCTAGCCCTGACTATTCTTTCATCTAAACCACCCGTGTATGACCTCTGCCCGTTTGTTGCTACCCAGTCTAGTTCCTGGTTCGTCTGCCTTCCCCTGCATAAATCAGCATCCTTTGTGCTAACAAGTCCTGGGGGCAACCGTGTCCGGTGAGGCGTGTCTAGCGTCCCGGCAAACGGGGGCTTGCTATAGGCGAAGAAAGCAGCGGAGATTGGGGGTTGCTGATTTATTGAAAGGTGGGCGTCCCACGGGACCTGACAAAAGGATTTTGTAGGAATCAGTATTAGGGATGAGCGTGCCGAACCAGTAGAACCCGGTTTCGAATTTCAGGAAAAGTTTGGTTTACCGGCACCACCCTATAGGTCACAGTCAGCCAAGGATAAGCAGAGAGACAGGGTCACATGGTTGCAGCTTAAGAGCTCAGGGTAGTTGGTCCAATCCAAGGTAGAGGCCCTACTGCAGGAGATGAACGTGATGCGCCATTGATCCACCATTATTGAGTTAGCTGTTGCAGAGAGAGCATTGCTTTTAGCGAGGACAGTGTAGGGCATAGGAGAAAAGAAGGGACAGAAAAGGAAGTGAGCACAGTGGGATGCTGAAGGGAGGTGTGTGCAGCACAGAACAACTGCATCTGCCTGAGCTGGGATCTGCTGGTCATTGTAGCCCCCCTCTGTAAAGTCTGAAAACTTCAGTGAGGGTTATTTTATTTTTTGGCCACATCTGTCTGGTTTAGCTGACTGTAACTGCGTTAGAGAACTTGGGGTCCACAGTGCCTCAGTGTTTAATACAGTTTTTAAAAAAAACTTCACCTGCCAAGAAATGTTTGGGGTCCACAGTGCATCTTTGTTAAATACAGTTTAAAAATAACAGGGGGACAGCTCTGTTTTAAGTGTGCATGAACCATCTCTCTCTAAGTTGGGGGTCCATGGTGCCTCTTTGTTAAATACAGTTTAAAAAAATAATATTTTTCGCCTGTCAAGAAATGTTGTGTTGGGTGGCAGCTCTGTCCCTCTCTAAGTTGGGGTCCATGATGCCTCTTTGTTAAATACAGTTTAAAAAAAAGGGGGGGCACCTGTTTTAAGTGTGCATGCACCGTCTCTCTCTAAGTTGAGGTCCACTGTGACACTTTGTTAAATACATAAAAAAAAAATAAAACTAGGGGGCAGCTCTGTTTTAAGTGTGCACGCACTCTCTCTCTCTAAGTTGGGGGTCCACGGTGCCTCTTTGTTAAAATACAGTTTAAAAAAACAAGGGGGGGCAGTTCTGTTTTAAGTGTTCATGCACTGTCTCTCTCTCTCTCTAAGATTGGGCCAACTTGCTAAATACAGTTTTAAAAAAACAAGGGGGGCAGCTATGTTTTAACTGCGCATGTACCGTCTCTCTCTAAGTTGGTGTCACCTGTGCCTCTTTGTTAACTACAGTTAAAAAAAAAACAAGGGGAAACAATGACTAGAGAAAGTTAAAGATCAACAGTGGAATTCCCCCTGCCAAGAGTCATCTACTATGGGTTCCATCTCCTCATCCTCATCAGCCCCATGCTACTTGGTACAACTCGCCTCTCTCAGGCCGAAAAAATTGGACATTGGACACAGGGTCTGTGCCTGTATTGCGGGAACCCAGGTCACCTAGCTAAGACCTGTCCCAATAAGAAGCCGTTGGCGGGAAACTTCGGCTCCTAGACATGGTAGAAGTAACTCGTCTAGGTGGTCAGGTATTTTTCCCCCATATTAGTAGATTGCTATTGCCTGCCACTATTTATTGGGAGTTCTCCAGAAAGTCTGTTACCGCCTTTATTGATAGTGGGTCAGCTGGAAACTTTTTGGATAAGTCCTTAGTCTCCACCCTTGGTATTCCTTTGATCTCTTTAGAAAGTCCCCTTCAGTGTTTGGCGGTCAATAATGTGCCTATTCTAGGGGAATAGTCACCTCCAAGACCCCTATGGTTAAATTGATTGTTGATTCCTCCCATTCCAAGGTCTTGGAATTCTTGGTTCTAAATTGTCCTGATACCCCAGTTGTCCTAGGATCTTTAATTGGGAGACTGGGGATTTAATAAGAGTACATTTTGCCTTAACTATTGTTTTGGTACTGCTTTCAGGACAACCCAGGTCTCTCTAGAAGGTTTAACTCAGTCCTATGCTGATTGGATGGATGTATTCTCTGAAAAATCGGCCGATTCACTTCCTTCTCATGGAACTTATGACTGTCCCATTGACATTACCAGGGGTAAGATTTACGATCTTCGACCCGAGGAGCTAGCGATGAAAGAATATATTGCAGAGAATTTAAAAGAGGGCTTCATCCATCTCTCCACCTCTTCAGCTGGAGCAGGCTTCTTCTTTGTTAAAAAGAAAGATGGAGGGTTACGACCTTGCATTGACTACAGAGGTCTAAATAAGATCACGGTTAAAAATAGATATCCAATAACCCTTAATGAAGATCTTTTTAACCAGGTCATTGGGGCCCAGATATTCAAAAACTTGAGCTGAGAGGGGCTTACAATCTAATTCGTATTCGTCAAAGGATGAATGGAGGACAGCTTTCAATGTTAAATAAGGGCAAGTATTTAGTTATGCCCTTTAGCTTATGTAACGCCCCAGCGGTCTTCCATTATTTTGTTAATGATGTTTTTCGTGAATTTCGTGAATTTATCTTGATCATATTCACATCTTTTCTCGATCAGTGGCTGAACATTGACAGCATGTTAAGTCAGTGTTGCAAAAACTGCGGGAGAATAGTCTCTGTGCCAAGCTGTTCAAATGCATATTTGAGGTCTCCAAAGTTCCATTCCTGGAATATCTGGTCTCTAGTCAGGGTCTGGGTATGGATCCCTCCAAGGTGTCGGCCGTCTTGGGGTGGGAACAACCAAAAACGCTGAAAGCCTTACAGAGGTTCCTAGGTTTCGCCAATTTTTACAGGTGTTTCATTAAAGGATTCTCCTCAAATGTTGCCCCCCTAACTGACCTAACCCAGAAAGGTGCTTTTGTGGAGAATTGTTACTCCACAACTGTTAAGGCCTTTCAGACCTTAAAGGAGGCCTTCACTTCAGCCCTGGAATTAATCCATCCCAATGTTAATCGTCCATTTTTGGTTGAAGTGTATGCCTCTGAACTTGGGGTGGGAGCGGTCATCTCACAATATTCTGGTTCTTCGGAAAGGTTCTGTGTGCTTATTTCTCGCGAAAATTTAGCAAAACTACATGGTAGGTAATTAGGAATTGCTAGGAATTGGCCTTTGAAAAGTGACGCTTTGGTAGGAAAGTTCTTTACACCCAATTGCGGTTTACACCAATCACAAGAACCTTGAATACATTAAATCCGCTAAAAGACTCAATTTTGTTATCACCTGTAAACAGGGAGCAAAGAACACCAAAGCAGGTGCCTTATTGCGCAACTTCGGAGAATGTAAGGGTAGATTCGATGAGAAAGAACCCATATTGCCCTCTGGTTGTGTAGTTGGAGTCCTACTTCCAGATTTATCTAATTCCTTAGTGTCATTTTAGGTAGACTCGCCTCTGGGTAAACCTTGTGGTTGTTAATTTGTTCCACCACATCTGCATCTTGCTGTACTACAGGAGTTTTACGATGCTAAGACTTAAGGTCGTAAAATGCTAGCTCTTGCCAAACGCCATGTGTGGTGGCCAACTATCAGGCAATATTATCACCTTTGTTGAAGCCTGTTCTGTATGTGCTCGTAACCCATAGATCCTCAGCGGGGTTTTGTTGAAGCCTGTTCTGTATGTGCTCGTAACCCATAGATCCTCAGCGGGGTTACTGGTACACCTGGAGGTCCCTGGGGAACCATGGACGCACATCTCTATTGATTTTATTGTTGATTTACCGTGGTCTCAAAATAATACTGTCATTTGGGGGGTGGTGGACCGATTCAGTAAAAGGGCGCACTACATTCCCCTGGCGAAACTCCCGTTGGCACCCGAATTGTCTCAACCTTTCATAAAACATGTTCGTATTCATGGCATACCTCAGAATATCTCTGATCAAGGGGTTCAATTTGTTTCTCGTTTTTGTAGGGAATTTTGTGCACGTTTGGGGATTAAATTCTCTCTATCATCGGCATACCATCCGCAGTTTAACAGCCAGACAGAGAAGGTAAATCAGTGTCTGGCAAATAGTTTGCTGAATTTGCCTTTAATAATGCGCCCAGTGATTGGATGAAAATGTCGCCGTTCTTATGTAACTATGGAAAAAATCCCAAGGCATCTTCTCTCTCCGGTCCTTCCTTCAATTTGCTGGCATTGGAGGAGTGGCTTAGAGAAAGTACGGCCATTTGGTCTAGGGTGCAAGAAAACCTACAAGTAGCTACCAATAGGAACAAGACTTTTTGCGGACCGACATAGGTCACAGGAGCCACCATTTCACATGGGTGATCTGGTTTGTTTATCCAACTGGAACATTGACCTTCGCCAACATTCGATCACTCAAAAATTGAGCAATGTTACTTTTAAGGTCGAGCTTCCTCCGTCCATAAGAATTTCTAACGCGCTCCCCATATCTTTCTGAAGAGAGGTGTTGGGTGCCAGCTAAAGATGTTCATGCTAATACCTTGGTTAGGAGGTTAAATCGGGGCAATCCCATTAAGCCTAGTAAGGGTCCTGAGGCCCCTCGTGATGGGGGGTAGTGTCACAATGCACTTACCTTTGGTCCGGTCCATGGTACCCTTGGGCGGCGTGGGCTCAGGCGGCTGGCTGGGTTCCCCTCCGTCCAGCAGCCGCACTGGCAGCAGGCACCAGCTTGGGCAGCGCTTCTGCCTCCTCGCCTTGCCACGTCCCTCACTCCTCTGCTCGTGCTCTCACGTGGGCACAGCAGATTTATGCCCTCCGATGGCGTTGCACATCATTGTGGCCACTGGAGGTTAGTTTAAAAAAACCAATGAGCCCAAGTTTTACTGTGGGCGAATCGCCCTAAAGGTTTCTGGACAATCCGCCCATATGTTATTGATGGTCGATTAAACCTGTTCCACTTTGGCCAATCCTATCCACTTCAGTCCTATAAAGGGTTTCCTCCCTCACTCTCTCGCCACCCATGATAGAGTGCTGCTGGGTGATTAACGTTGCTGACCTAGCTTGCCTGACCATTTTGTGACCGCTGCCTGAACAGACCCCTACCTGGATCCTGAATATGTACCCGTCTCATCCATTGAACTACGAACTCTCTGATTACCAGACTTGACCTTTGACCCTTCTCATGTTTCTCCCTTGGAGCTGTGTATCATGAGGACCTTTATTCTGTGTATTACCCCGGCTTCCCCGATTACCTTCAGTTCATCAGTCTTCACCCCTGTGGGGGGTATCAAGTTCTGGGGGCAACCATGACCGGTGAGGCATTTAAAGCGTCCTAGTGAACGGGGGCTTGACTATAGGTGAAGCTAGCTGCAGAGATTGGGGATTGTGAACTTACCAAGAAGGTGGGTGTCCTCGGGGTTTGACAAATTGTTTGTTGTTTGGATTTTGTAGGAATCAGCATATCCTCACAGAATTTGATGTATGAGCTGATGTTATCAGTCCACTTGTCCAGGTCTAGATTGTTTAAGGATGTTCACACTCAACGTGCGAATTAAGATAGAAAAAAGAGGCTGCGCCAATGCAGCCACCAGCCTGCATTTTATTTAATACCAATGTCCAAAAGGTCACACTGATGGGCACTCTGCTTGAAAGTGGTGCTGTAGGTCAAGATCCAATAAAGCACAATGGGCATAACTGGATTGAAGTGTTTCATGCTTAGAAACAATATTACACACTTTTTATGTACAGAACTTGCATTGTGACTTGTCAATAATGAAAACGTGGGACTGTCGCCAAATTACATTTTTTTACACCCTAAATTGTTTTCCATGGATTAATTTTCTTACAAGCTGTTAATTTGGACAATGACAAATAAAACACAGTGTAAACACACTGTAAAGTTTGCCCCCTTTGTCCCCAGCAGTGAAAACATTTATGAATGCGCTGGGATAATTGGCAGTCGGGTCCAACAAGCTCTGACACAGGCCGGCCACTACCTAGGGCAAGAATCAAAGCAAATTAATAAGCGTACAGCAATGAGACTTCTAGCTCCATTATAGTCCAGCGCAGCTCAGGAAAAGACAAACATGCCGGTGCTCTAAAACTGTGCTATAGCCACCACAAGAATGTTAAATGGTGCACATAAATAAGGCCCATTATTGATTTCAAAATATATTTAGAGTAGCGATGGCAACATATGTACATTATACATATTATAATTATTGTCTATTTATATAGCGATCATATTACGCTGTCGTTTTCATACATATATATATATATATATATATATATATATATATTTAATTAATGTATATATATAGTTTTTGGTCAAATAAAGGAGTTACCAACATGCAAATTATAGGAATGCCCGCACAGCTAAAAATGTTAATACTACTGGTGCTAGCTGGGTGAGAGAAAAAAAGCCCTAAAAGGGCTACACATGATCAACCCTGAATTCACTGCCGGTACAGACCGTTGAATCTCACCATGGAAAACAGCCGCACAACAGAAATATATTCAAAAATAACTCAGCTTTATTACAATTATACAATGACACACTAGACTGAAAAAAGACACAATAAAAATGGCTATAAAAAATCAATTGCGGATGGTGCAAGTAGACACTTATGGACTATCTAAATATATTAGACATATATAAACGATCACAATTTGTAATGGAATACGCTGTGTTCTACAAAGTGATAAAAAAGTATGAAGATGTGCAGATAGAACTAAATATACACCAAAAAATATATAGTTAAGGGTTATAAAGAAGTGAGACAGAATCTATACTTAGAGTAATTAGTGAAGTAAAGGGTATCCTGTAACAAATATGGGATGCCCCTTTAAGAAAGTGCTTAAGTGCTAAATTGCAAGAGTGCATAAAAGGTGCTAACAGCGTTTCCAATACACATTATGCGATACACACAGCCATAGAGTAACAAATTGAATATCACCGAGTCAATAGGTCCAGGTCCACTTGAATCAATCGCTACTGACACCGACGCGTTGCGTAGAGAACCACTTTTTCAGGGTGGTGTCGGTCACTGTCCCCCATTCTCCCTAAATACCTGTGTGCATGGGGGTTGGTCCAATCTCTCAACGACATGTCCTTGTGATTGCCTAGGTACTTCCTGTCAGCTGGAATATGTGCTTCTTCCAATCCAGATGCAAGCAGTATGGGGTGGAGTTTCAGGGATTGCCTGTGATAATAATATGGCAATCTAAGGTTGCTGCGGATGTATAGATAAATTGGTTTAACTAAAAGGCATAACTGCCATAGGCCCCCAGTATGACATATAGCGGCTGTTGCGTGATTGTATAAATGCTTGGTATGATCGTTTTTTACAGCCCCCCAAAACGAGGCTTGGAGGCTGCACATCCTGTCCAGGGTGCATGAGCGTCAATGACGCTGTACGGCTGGCAACGTACACCTAGCGTACACGCAGTGGGTGTCTGTCTGCCCAAGCACACCGGAATATCCTGTCCAGGCTGCCACGCGGCTGACACGCACGGCGCCATGTACCCGGAGCACACGCGCGGCGACCTACACCCACCGAGCAGGCGCAGTGGGTTTCCGCCTAACTGAGCGTGCCGTCGGGAGCGGCGCCGTGCGTCTCAGCGGCACTAACTTGATGTATGTATGAGAGAGGGGGGGACACAAAGGAATTTGATACAATACATAAACATAAATGAACAACGAATAGTGTCTTGGTTTCGGCACTTATTCTAACAATCCATATTATATCAAAATATTCTCATTCCAAATAATCATGTCATATCATTTGAGTTAGAGAGGAACTGGTCAATAAAGTATTATCATAGTACTATAATTCTTGATATCATACCATCAAATTTATATCTCATTCGATAAGGAGTGCAAAATTAAAATTGAGTTTTTATTCTATATATATGTGGCTTCTGGCATCCCTCTATACAAGTGATCAATTTTAATAAAACAATAAATTATATAATAAGCTAAATACAATTGTTGAAAGAATGTGAAACATTATTATATGCCTTTGGTGTAAGTGAATTATTCCATGATCAAAGTGCAATTATGTGTATATCATAACTTATCTAATGCATGGATTAATATGAATTGAATCAAATAAATTAAAACAATTAAAATATTGCTAGTAATATTATAGTAGTAAATATATACATAAAGTGCAATTACATGTGAAGAAAATAATAATAATAAAAATAATAATAGATGAAGCTGTGGAGAAATGAATGAATTATATATTAAAAAAAAAAAAAAAAATGGAAAAGGTACTACTATTTTTACTTGTATCTGTCCAGGAGCCAGAGCAATTCCCAGAACAACGGGATTTTGAAATGTTCTTCTGCCATCAGCTGAAATGAAAAAAGGGGGCAGTAAACGGCAGATCACGGTCGTCCAATGCCATACTGTTCCATATGATCAATTTTCGGGTATCCTGCGTTGAGAGCAGTGGCGTTGCTAGGGCTGGTGTCACCCGGGGCGGTAGGAAATGGTGTCACCCCCCCCCCCAAAGAAAAAAAATTTTTGTATGTTGAAAGAACTCAATGTTAATGCTCTTAAAAAATAACGTTTATTTTAAATGCAACCTTTACTGAATAAATAAAAAAAATTACTTAATTAAATAACAAAAAATTCAACAGGAATAAAATAAATAACACAAAATTAAACAAAAACAAATGCAAGTGCACTTAAAAGAACATGCCAATAAAGTCAAAACTTTGTTTTTCTGGTTTTCAAAGCTGCAAAACTGTTAACTACTTCATCAAAATCAATGGTTTGCACTAATTCGCTTTCAACAGACAACAAAGCAAGGTCAGAAAGCCTAGACTGTCCCATTGTAGATCTCAGATAATTTTTGATAAGTTTCAGCTTTGAAAAGCTCCTCTCGCATGAAGCCACAGATACACAGATTGTAAGAAATAATTTTAGACAAAGTGAAAGGTGTGGGAGAGATTCAATAAAATCCCATTCAGCTATGAAGGTCAAAACTTGTAAAGCTGTCCAATCTGTGACTTTATCTAGGTCCAACTTTGCAGCTGTTAGGTGTCTTCTCAGCCTTGGTATCTCCAGTAACAGCTCACTCTCAGATACCTCATCATAGAAATTGGTCAGTTTCGGAATAGACACCTTTAATTCTTCTTCAGTGGCAGATATGAGACTCTTTGCTTGAATAGCCTCAAACATACCTGCTACTTCCAGGATGGCTCTTAATCTGGTCTGGAGTTCCAAATGAAAGCGATCAATGCACTCAAGCATCGCTCTCTTATTTTCTTCTTGAAGACTTGTCCTTCCAGCATCTCTTGCCAGTTCCCCTGCCATCCTTTTCTTGAACCTGGCTCTTCTCTCTACTGCAATTCCATACTCATCAGCTTTTAAAAGTGCCTGCTGAATTGCAGTGTCGACCAGGTGACTGCGCTCCTCACACAGAAAAAGTCTTAGTGACTCAAGCTTTGTCACCACTTTATCAAGACTTAAGCCCTTAGTCTGTAGGTACTGCTGTGCATCATCAACTTCCCTCAGGACATCAGACCAAAAGTGCAGGTAGCATAGAAAAGTAAAGTCACAGACAGCAGGTAGAAGACCCTGTGCTGCTCCTCTTGTGTCCATATTTTCACATGGTTCACAAAGAGTTTCAAGTGCCGACACAAACATGTCAAATTTGTCTTTTACTGGCTTAACTGCTGCATGATGAGCACTCCAGCGTGTTGTAGAAAGTCTTTTTACTGACACTCCAGTACGCTCAATTAACACATCCCAACGATGAGTGGAAGCGGCAAAAAAAGAAAACATTGCCTGAAGAGTTCCAAAAAAAGTCACACAAGATGCATTTTCAGCAAAAGAGTGCTGACCACACAAGTTAAGGGAATGGTCAACACATCCATTAAAAACAGCCTTTCTGTTTTTTTCCATTAGAATGGATTGTACACCTCCATGGATACCAGCCATAGTAGCAGCATTATCATAACCCTGAGAGCGGCACATCATTATGTCTAGGCCATCACTTTCTAATTTTTTAAGAATGTCAGAACTGAGGTCAGTAGCCTTTTTCCCTTTTAAAGGGAAAAATCCTAAAAATACTTCTTTTACCTCAACTTTCCTAGTGATGTGTACATATCTGATCACTTCAGACATCTGATCAGTATGTGATACATCGGGTGTGCTGTCAAACATGATGCCAAAGTACTTTGCAGACTTTATGTCTGTTACAATCTTCTCCTTCACATGATTTGCCAGGACACTTATAAACTCATTTTGAGTTTGTGGAGAAAGATAGGAGACAGACACGTTCAGTTTACAGGTGTGCCGCTTTAACCTAATTAGGTGTTCTTTGAGTACTGGATCATACTTTGAAAGCAACTCAACCATTTCAAGAAAGTTTCCTTTATTCAATGAAGACTCATCTTCCTTGTGGCCTCGAAATGCCAGATTTTGCTTGGCAAGAAACAATGTGATGTCAAGCAATCTGTGCAAAATGTCCCTCCACTTTTTCTTCTCAGTCTCCATCCTAGAAAGAGTTTGGGCATCAATGGTTTCATGCAGCCTCAGTCCTGCTGCCAAAGTTTTCCATTTTTCCAGGGAGTTTAAGTGCTCTTCCGATGTCTCATGACTATATACCTTTGGGTTCAGTTTCCACCACTTCTGAAACCCAGTGACAAATTTGGATGTTGTACCTGTAATACAGACGGCAAAAAGCCGGCAACAAAAGCAATATAAATTCCTACTGACAGGTGAGTAAACCATCCATGTCCTCAGAATTTTCTCTCCGTTTGGCATGACCTTGTAGAACCACACTTTTGAAAGTTGACGTTCTTCTCCCTTTGTTGTAGCTTTTGCATGAGGCCTTTTTGTGACACTAAAAGGACCATCTTTGTTCTGAACAGAAGCACTTCCTCTTTTCACAATTTCTACCCGAAAATGATCTGGAACAGGTATCTCCCAGAAGGACACATCAGATAAAATTTGCAGATCTTTCTCCTTGACTGCACTCATCTCTTTGATAGTATCAGGACTATGGCTTGCATCACTTTCAGCAATCTCTTCAGTTTCAGATTCTGTAATTTCCATTCCTTGCCCTTTTGCTTCTATTTCCGCTCCATGCTCTTCTTCAGAGTCTGCCATTTCCACTTCTTGCTCCTCTGTAGAAAGATTTCTAGAAAACACTTCCGAAGACTCGGCTTGGTCAATTAGCGCAATGTCTTTTGAAGAACCCTGGCCATCATCTGGTCTTTTGACATATTTGAGCATGGATCCAGCAAGGGTTTTAACCGATTCCATTTTTGCTTCTTTTGCTTTCCGTTGCTGGTATCCACTTGGCCTTTTTGACTTATGCACTCCATGTGGCATGGTGGAATGTTCCCTTAGCAATTCAGACTTTGCTTTCTGAGACCCAATCGAAAAAAAGAGGACAAAATGAAAACATATAATTTGTTTCTTAGGCTTCTGATATGTTGCTAACGGTATGGATAGACTGGTTTTCCTAGGGAGTAATTTCTCATTAGTTGGATGTCTCATCTATTTGTATGGCCTGTCTGACGATAGTACACAAACCATATATTACACTATCCCTTGGTTTAAACCACCCACTTTGTGGCATTAGCATACAATTTTTGTTGTGGTAAAAGTAGAATGGTCGTTGTATATGTTTTCTTTTGTATTGGGTGACTTAAAGGGGTACTCCCCTGGAAAACATTTTCTTTTAAATCAACTGGTGCCAAAAAGTTAAACAGTTTTGTAAATGACTTCTGTTAAAAAATTCCAATCCTTCCACTACTTTCCAGTTGCTTTTATAATCCACAGGAAATTCAAAAGGAGAAGAACTTCCTTTCTGCCTGACCACAGTGCTCACAGCTGACACCCCTGTGCAATTTAAGTAACTGCTCAGAATAAGAGGTTTAATATAGGGATTCCTAAATTGCACAGGGGTGTCAACTGTGAGCACTGTGGTCAGGCAGAAAGGAAGTACTTTTCCTTTTGAATTTCCTGTGGATTATAAAAGCATCTGGAAAGTATTGAAAGGATTGTTTTTTTTAATAGAAGTAATTTACAAACTTTCTGGCACCAGTTGATTTAAAAGAAAATGTTTTTCAGGGGAGTACCCCTTTAAATAATAGATAGCGGAGGTGCAGTAGACATCACATATCTAGATTTTAGTAAGGCTTATTAATGTTTTCCAAATAGACTTATCAACAAACTGCAGACATTGATCATGGCCTGGGACCACGGACCCACCAGCAATGTTCCCTCTAAGCCGGAACAGCTGCTGAGCGGAATCGTGAGGGACCTGGGCAATGCTCGATGAAAGGTGGGCAATCGGAAAAAAATAAGATGGTACATATACTAAAAAAAGCAAAGCACATTAAAGTGGACCAACACCCAGGATAGTAAAAATCTAAAAATATTGGTCCACTTCCTTGGGGCTTCCTGATCAGGGTTGCCCCACTATGTGAAACCCCCCAGATCACCCTAAAAAAAACTCACCTTACCTCGCTCCTACGGCACATGCGCGGGCGCTCATCCAATCAGTGAGCTCAGAGCCACTGAGCTATGGACATCTAAGCTCAGCGGCTCTGAGTACGCTGGCAGCCGCATCTCGCGCTTCCCTCTAACAGGGAGCGCGCCTGCGCCAGTCATTCACAAATGGCCGACGCGGGCACGCGCCCTGCTAGAAGGAAGCGCAGAATGCAGCCGCGGCCCGCGCATGCGCTGTTGGAACGGGGATCAGGTAAGGCATACTGGGCGTCCTGGGGGGTTTCACATAGCGGGGCATCCCGATTTCGGATGCCCCGGAGGGAGGGATCGGATAGACCTAGAGTCAGCAGCTGCCCGGGGCGGGGGAAGGCGAGCAGCAGGAGGCGGCCACCTGTCAGCACCAGGACTTCTCCACTATAGAGGTAAAGACACCCAAACAAAGGACCGACCCCACCCAGCAAGGGGCAGAGAAAAGGAGCACACCGATTACAGACAGCTGGAGGAGAAAAGGGGCGGGCCAGACAGGCAGCAACCAATAGGAGTCGGGGCAGGGCCAGACATCGCACCTGAACAAAAGCGGGGCGCGCGCCTATTATAATCAATGTATGATAGCAGAGGCGCTTATGCGTTGTGCAGTACCTCACTAGCACACATACATCGGCCTGCACGCTCCCTTTATGTCCATTAAAAACACCCATCTCCCGCCAGGTAACGCGCCCACCATGCAACACCACCACACACGCCACTGAGCAGTTACAGCTATAAATCCCCGAATAAACAGGAACAGCGTGCGGCGTGCGCTCACCCCAGCAACACCACACACGCCCTCACCTGTTTCTGGCGACGAATACCGCGCGCGCTCTCAGCAACAGCGAACAAAAGCTCCCACCTCGTCCACGTGACCTGCTGTGCGCGCACACCATTGGTCCACAGATTCTGGACAGGCACCAGCAGCCGCTCCGCCTCCTGCCAAATGGCGCTCGAGCGCTGTGGGAGAGATGCGTAGGTGTCGCCGTGAGGGCATAGCATCCCCACAACTGACTGCTCTGTGCCACAGGCTGGCAATAATTGAGGTGACATAATGCTATAGTGCGGTGTCACCCTCTAGGTCTGGTGTCACCCGGGGCGGTCCGCCCCCCCCGCCCCCGGGTCGCTACGCCACTGGTTGAGAGTATCCACCATTCGGAGGAACCGAAATGGGGGGGAGGCGAGATCAACATTCTCTCCTTCTGTTGTTATGTTGTTACTTGCAGCTGTCTAAAGAGTATCTCTCTAGAGTGAAAGAAAAGACAAAAAAATGTGAGTAGTGCAAAAAAAACAAAAAAAACAAACATAAATCTAATCACAAGCAACAGACAATTACAATACTATATGAAAACTATATAAAATCTAAGTGCAATGACCTTCAATCTCGCCCCAAAAAAGGTGTGAACGAGATATCCTCGTTGAGTCCTATCGGTGCCCGAGTGCCCAAACTCGGCTCTAGCTCCCTTTGCTGAAATCTCCTTTTTATGTTTCCTCTTCCTCTCATGCTTACCTTATCCACAAAGATGACTTGTAAGTCTGTAGAAAATGGCCGCTACTGGAGTGAGTGTTTTCCCGAGGGCCTGGTCTCTTTTGGCTAGTCTAATGTTGGACAAATGACCTTGTAATCTAACTTTCGCCGTGTTCTTGGTTTCTCCCACGTATTGTTTTGGGCAATTGCGTTGAATTACATATATAATACCTTCGTTGAATTACATATATAATACCTTCCGACTGACAGGTCAAAGTGTTCCTGATCTTATATTCTCTGCCCGAATTGGTGCGTGTTATTTTCTCACAGGTCTTTACATATCAGCATACAGTACAGCATCCACACGATCTGCTGCATCCTTGATGTTTATTTGACCCTAGTCATGTTTTTGATCTTCTAAAATGGCTACTACAGAGTCGATCGCGGAGGTTAGGTGCACGCCTGGCAGTCATGAGAGGACCTCTACCGACCCATCTCTTCAAGTACGGGTCGGACTGCAGGACCCTCCAATGCGATTTCAAGATTTTTCTGACACAATGCCAATCATTAGTGTACTCTGTAATGAATCTTATTTACTCCTTCTTATGTTTTTTTGTTTTATATTGGAGCAATGTCTCACGTGGGGGAAAGCGTCTTTTAATTTCTTTTGCTTCTTGTCTAAAGTCTTCATCTTTGGAGCAGTTTCTCCTCGCTCTTAAGAGTTGTCCCACTGGGATACCTTGTTTTAGGTTTCGTTGGTGGAAGCTTTTGTAATGTAAAAGATTATTGGTGGCAGTTTCTCGGCGATATAGCTTCAAACTTATGCTGCCGTCTTGTTCTATTGATAATTCCAAGTCTAAGAATATAACCTGTTGCAAAGATACCGTATGTGTCAGATGTATATTGAAGGTATTTTGATTAAGTTGTTCAATGAATCCACCGTTCCTCGCCAGAGAATAAGTATGTCATCGATATATCGATGCCAACCTATTATATATTCATGATAATCTGCATATGATTCTTGCCAAACTACCTCTCCCTTTCCCTCCCTTTTTTAATCTAGCGTGTCATTGTAGAACTCTAATAAAGCTAGTTATTTTTGAATATATTTCTGTTGTGCGGCTGTTTTCCATGGTGAGATTCAACGGTCTGTACTGGCAGACCGTGAATTCAGGAGTTACCAACATGTGGTAAAAAAGAAAATTAAAAAAAAAAAAACAAAGACCCACAGTTCTATATGAAGGGAAGGTCACTTTCATTGCAATAAAAGAGGACATGGACAATAGGGGTGACATAGATGCCAGGGCACACAGTACTAATCCCATCTTGATAAGATTACTATTTTGTGCCCTTGCATCTATGTCGCCGCTATTGTCCATGTTTCCCTGGGGGGGTGGGAGCTATATTAGGTAGACGTCCTGCTGTAAACAAAGGGGCCATCCATCTATGTGTCATTGATGGATGAGTGAACAAGAGGGGAGTGGCAGCTGCTCAGACCATTTTATAACTAACCTGGGAGGTGCAAGTCAGCAGGGCAATTAGGTTACTAAAGACTTAAAGGAGCTGCAGCACTCAACCCTGTTAGCTTGCAGACCAACCTATAATCTGTCTCTAAATCTGGTAAAAACAGAGGCTCGGTCACACACATCTGCAGAAGTATGCTAAGCTGCACCACCACGCCAAGGTGCCTCTATGGGTGCAGTCCTAACTCTAATCTATGAGAGCCCCATTTGGGACATACAATGCAAGAGATAAATTGGGAGCAGCTTACCTGAGGTTGCCCTAAACCTCATGTGCAAGCCATGGGGTGGAAGGGTCAAGACCTTGCTAATTGATGGATGACCCTTATGATGATTGTTGGGAGGGGCCAGACAGAGTGGCAGGAAGGCTCGCTCACTGTATTGATTGGAGGCCCGGCCTCGGACTCATGGTGCATTTGTATGTCTATTTGGGGCTCTGGGCTGGCTTTGCTGACATTTAGAAAGCCCATGCCCCATTGCCCGAAGTTCCACTTTAAGGCTGATCTTCCTTCGAAACAGAGTTATGCTGCCACCCAAGCTGCTGAGTTTCCCTCTGTCAGATCGGCTGTTTCAGACCTCATTTTCTCAAATTACCTGTCCGCTTTTGCTTCTTGTGTAATAGGCAGCAATTTTAAGAATTTCACTTTGCTTCATTAAGGACATATTTTTGAGCTGCGTACAAAAGCCTGCAAGCATACTGTACTTTTATGCTTGTACAACCAGTTCTATGTCTGCATAATTCACATAAAGTATCAGGTGAAAAAGCACAATACTGGAAGGCAAATAATACAGTTGCATTATGATTAGAGATGAGCGAACTTTTGAAAAAAATTCGATTCGACTGATTTGCCGAATTTTCCGACAAAAATCGTTTCGACCCCAATTTATTTGCGACGAATCGCTATTAAAAACGGCTATTTCTGAGCCTCCTAGAGCCTCAATAGGGTTGTAAACCATTCTGCCTTGCTGTAACACGCACAGGATGCGTGCTGGGTTAGTTAAATAAAACTTTGTACTAGTGATGGAATGTCCTCCTAATCATTCCTCCAAGGGCCCCTGGGTACTAACACTCGCACTCCACAATAATCTATTAATACTACCAAATTGTTAAATATGAATAATTTTATTCAAAATCAGAATATAAAAACATGATTAAGAACAACAATAGTTCATGGTGCAATACCGTGAATAACCACATGGGAAGCCCGCCGGCCTAATTATAATGTGCCTTTTTAGTGCAAAGTGATTACCTCCAATCTAACCTACCTAATAAAGTGCTAAGTGCTAATAAATGTGTCACATGAATTCAACACAGCAGGACCCTGACAAAAAGCGGGCCCAGCAAGAAGCAAAAGTGCAGGGTGCAACATGAAACAATATACAATAAATCATCAACAAACGATCTTACTGTGCTGGTGGCCAGGCAGGGACCCCACGGCAAAGCCCACGCGTTTCGAGCCTCTGGGGCTCTTTTTCAAAGCTCAATGGTGATGGGGGCACTATCCCCTGCTCACCTTAAATACCCCACAACTCCACAGTCCATCAGTGTCCGCAGGTGTGCAAAAACCGGCCATCACACGCTCCGGCCGGAAGCGTGTTAGGCCGGAACCGGAAGTGGCCCTGCGCTCCAACCTGGAGCGCAGGACTTCCGTGATGTCAAGAATGCGGGCGACGCCGCGCTCCGCCCACCCGCACATGCGTCCTCCCCGCAAACACGGGGACAGGGCGCCGGCAGAGGGAAGGAGACGCCTAGCCGCCCCATGCACACAAGAGTGGCGGACTGGAACTGCGGAGGGGTGAGTATATCCTGTAAGACTCACAACATTTTATTTTGTTAAAAACAAACACCAAAAGCAAAGTATATAAACAACATAAGGAAAATAAACAATCTATTTACAATGTCTTATGCTACACTAAATTATACATCAAATTATGCATGTACATAATAATGGCTCATATTCATACATATACCTGGGCAAAGTTGGGCCTAATAGGTCCGGGCTAACATACGGCCCACTACTGGTCTAGGCAACATTATGTATTGAAGAAAGGGCGCCTGTCTCATCACTTTGAGGTGCCCGGCGCACATTACCTGGTCCCCAAGATAGACCTAAGCAATGCCAAGGTAATCGCGGTACGATGGTGGTCACAATAAACCTCTCATAACAGGTAGCTAGGGGGCCCATACAAATACCCCGCTGCCCATCAAACACCCACCAAGAATGTTCAGGCGGGGGAGCGCAGTATCACCATATATCCAGTGATGGTATATGGCATCACGTGCCCAATAGGTATATGGTGCCTATAGCATGGTAACTCTCCGAACGAGACCCGATAGTGACGTCGCTGTGCTCGCATATGAGCGTAGGCGTAAACGGTCGGTTCCACATCACAAAATGGAAAATGCTTCTTTCGTTCTTATGCTCTTCATCATAAATCGCATCTCTCGGATGGAGGTTGGCAAAGGGGAAACTCCAGATCCACAACTTCCCACACGCCTGCTTATATCGGGGACACGGTATAAGCCCCTGAGAGGACTGGCCAAGAAAAAATGTGAAATTTTATTTCAAATTATACACTCCAACCTAAATAATAAGGTGAATACCACACATCGTGCTGCCAAAACACCAGTACTCCGTGAACCAATCCCAAGGTGCAAAAAAATACACACTGTGAACAACCAATTAGACTACCACCCGTGCCCGAAAGTGCCACACAATATGACACCAAGCACACACAATACTTACCTGAACAGCCCACTGGCCGTGCACCCAAACATCCCTACATAACCAAGCTACTATGCTCAACTGAGCAAAACAAACATTAACCCAAAAATGGTGAAAAGGCCACATCCTCATTTAGACCCCCGGGAGATTGTGTGTCCAAAGCATACATCCACCTGAGCTCTTTCTGTTGCAGGAGTCTTTTAATGTCCCCTCCTCTGGGTCCCAAGCTGACTCTCTCCAATGCCGTAACTCTCAGTCCCTCCATACTGCCCTGATGCTTATCAAGAACGTGTGCCGCAACCGAAGGTATAATCCTGCCCATGTCACGATTCCGCCTGGCCAGGCGTATTGAAGAAACATGGGCTTGAATACGGGCCTTCAGAGCATTCTTAGTTTCGCCCACATAACCCTTAGGGCAACTGCAGGTGATGAGGTATACCACTCCCCTAGTGCGACAATTAAGGAGTTGCTGTATGGGATAACTTCTACCCGTCCTAATATTGGTGACTTCCCTTGTGTTACTCACCATGGGGCAAATGGAACAGGCACCACATGGGTAGCACCCCGTGACTCTGTTACTCACCTGTTCCACATCTAATCCCGAAAAATGACTCCTACAGACCCTATCGCGTAGACTGGGTGCCCGTTGGGCCACCATGAGTGTCCCCTGCGTACCCATCTGGCCAAAGTGGGATCACTTTTCGGATCCCACTTTGGCCAGATGGGTACGCAGGGGACCACTCATGGTGGGTAGAAGTTATCCCATACAGCAACTCATTAATTGTCGCACTAGGGGAGTGGTATACCTCATCACCTGCAGTTGCCCTAAGGATTATGTGGGCGAAACTAAGAATGCTCTGAAGGCCCGTATTCAAGCCCATGTTTCTTCAATACGCCTGGCCAGGCGGAATCGTGACATGGGCAGGATTATACCTCCGGTTGCGGCACACGTTCTTGATAAGCATCAGGGCAGTATGGAGGGACTGAGAGTTACGGCATTGGAGAGAGTCAGCTTGGGACCCAGAGGAGGGGACATTAAAAGACTCCTGCAACAGAAAGAGCTCAGGTGGATGTATGCTTTGGACACACAATCTCCCGGGGGTCTAAATGAGGATGTGGCCTTTTCACCATTTTTGGGTTAATGTTTGTTTTGCTCAGTTGAGCATAGTAGCTTGGTTATGTAGGGATGTTTGGGTGCACGGCCAGTGGGCTGTTCAGGTAAGTATTGTGTGTGCTTGGTGTCATATTGTGTGGCACTTTCGGGCACGGGTGGTAGTCTAATTGGTTGTTCACAGTGTGTATTTTTTTGCACCTTGGGATTGGTTCACGGAGTACTGGTGTTTTGGCAGCACGATGTGTGGTATTCACCTTATTATTTAGGTTGGAGTGTATAATTTGAAATAAAATTTCACATTTTTTCTTGGCCAGTCCTCTCAGGGGCTTATACCGTGTCCCCGATATAAGCAGGCGTGTGGGAAGTTGTGGATCTGGAGTTTCCCCTTTGCCAACCTCCATCCGAGAGATGCGATTTATGATGAAGAGCATAAGAACGAAAGAAGCATTTTCCATTTTGTGATGTGGAACCGACCGTTTACGCCTGCACAGCGACGTCACTATCGGGTCTCGTTCGGAGAGTTACCATGCTATAGGCACCATATACCTATTGGGCACGTGATGCCATATACCATCACTGGATATATGGTGATACTGCGCTCCCCCGCCTGAACATTCTTGGTGGGTGTTTGATGGGCAGCGGGGTATTTGTATGGGCCCCCTAGCTACCTGTTATGAGAGGTTTATTGTGACCACCATCGTACCGCGATTACCTTGGCATTGCTTAGGTCTATCTTGGGGACCAGGTAATGTGCGCCGGGCACCTCAAAGTGATGAGACAGGCGCCCTTTCTTCAATACATAATGTTGCCTAGACCAGTAGTGGGCCGTATGTTAGCCCGGACCTATTAGGCCCAACTTTGCCCAGGTATATGTATGAATATGAGCCATTATTATGTACATGCATAATTTGATGTATAATTTAGTGTAGCATAAGACATTGTAAATAGATTGTTTATTTTCCTTATGCTGTTTATATACTTTGCTTTTGGTGTTTGTTTTTAACAAAATAAAATGTTGTGAGTCTTACAGGATATACTCACCCCTCCGCAGTTCCAGTCCGCCACTCTTGTGTGCATGGGGCGGCTAGGCGTCTCCTTCCCTCTGCCGGCGCCCTGTCCCCGTGTTTGCGGGGAGGACGCATGTGCGGGTGGGCGGAGCGCGGCGTCGCCCGCATTCTTGACATCACGGAAGTCCTGCGCTCCAGGTTGGAGCGCAGGGCCACTTCCGGTTCCGGCCTAACACGCTTCCGGCCGGAGCGTGTGATGGCCGGTTTTTGCACACCTGCGGACACTGATGGACTGTGGAGTTGTGGGGTATTTAAGGTGAGCAGGGATAGTGCCCCCATCACCATTGAGCTTTGAAAAAGAGCCCCAGAGGCTCAAAACGCGTGGGCTTTGCCGTGGGGTCCCTGCCTGGCCACCAGCACAGTAAGATCGTTTGTTGATGATTTATTGTATATTGTTTCATGTTGCACCCTGCACTTTTGCTTCTTGCTGGGCCCGCTTTTTGTCAGGGTCCTGCTGTGTTGAATTCATGTGACACATTTATTAGCACTTAGCACTTTATTAGGTAGGTTAGATTGGAGGTAATCACTTTGCACTAAAAAGGCACATTATAATTAGGCCGGCGGGCTCCCCCATGTGGTTATTCACGGTATTGCACCATGAACTATTGTTGTTCTTAATCATGTTTTTATATTCTGATTTTGAATAAAATTATTCATATTTAACAATTTGGTAGTATTAATAGATTATTGTGGAGTGCAAGTGTTAATACCCAGGGGCCCTTGGAGGAATGATTAGGAGGACATTCCATCACTAGTACATATAGCATGCAAAAGCAATAGGGTCCATCTTTGGGCAGCGCACCCATCATACATATATTCCTTTTTAGGTTGTGTGCCACCCACCAACATTTTGTTTCATAAATAAAACTTTGAATAAATATCACATGCAGATCAGAGGCATCGCTAATAGAATCGCAGAGCGGCACAATTGCAGAGAGTTGAAGTGGCATCACTATGAGGGGCAGGAGCCCAAACATTGCTTTAAAGAGACACTGGAGTTGGCAGCAGCAGGAGCCCAAAAATTGGATGAATCACACCCTGGAGTTGCAAGCAGCAGCAGGAGCCCAAACATTGGCTGAAAGAGACACTGGAGTTGGCAGCAGCAGGAGCCCAAAAATTGACTGACACACCCTGGAGTTTCAAGCAGCAGCAGCAGCAGCAGGAGCCCAAACATAGCTTGAAAGAGACACTGGAGTTGGCTGCAGGAGCCCAAAAATTGGATGAATCACACCCTGGAGTTGGCGGCAGCAGCAGGAGCAGGAGCCCAAACATTACTTTAAAGAAACACTGGGGTTGGCTTCAGGAGCCCAAAAATTGGATGAATCACACCCTGGAGTTGGCAGCAGCAGCAGGAGCCCAAATATTACTTTAAAGAGACACTGGAGTTGGCAGCAGGAGCCCAAAAATTGGATGAATCACACCCTGGAGTTGGCAGCAGCAGCAGGAGCCAAAACATTACTTTAAAGAGACACTGGGGTTGGCTTCAGGAGCCCAAATATTGGATGATTCACACCCTGAAGTTGGCAGCAGCAGCATGAGCCCAAACATCACTTTAAAGAGACACTGGAGTTGGCTTCAGGAGCCCAAAAATTGGATGAATCACACCCTGGAGTTGGCAGCAGCAGCAGCAGCAGGAGCCCAAACATTACTTTAAAGAGACACTGGAGTTGGCAGCAGGAGCCCAAAGATTGGATGAATCACACCCTGGAGTTGGCAGCAGCAGCAGGAGCCCAAACATTACTTTAAAGAGACACTGGAGTTGGCAGCAGGATCCCAAAGATTGGATGAATCACACCCTGGAGTTGGCAGCAGCAGCAGGAGCCCAAGCATTACTTTAAAGAGACACTGGGGTTGGCTTCAGGAGCCCAAAAATTAGATGATTCACACCCTGGAGTTGGCAGCAGCAGCAGCAGGAGCCAAAACATTACTTTAAAGAGACCCTGGGGTTGGCTTCAGGAGCCCAAAAATTGGATGAATCACACCCTGGAGTTGGCAGCAGCAGCAGCAGGAGCCTAAATATTACTTTAAAGAGACACTGGGGTTGGCTTCAGGAGCCCAAAATTGGATGAATCACACCCTGGAGTTGGCAGCAGCAGCAGCAGGAGCCCAAATATTACTTTAAAGAGACACTGGAGTTGGCAGCAGGAGCCCAAAAATTGGATGAATCACACCCTGGAGTTGGAAGCAGCAGCAGCAGCAGGAGCCAAAACATTACTTTAAAGAGACACTGGGGTTGGCTTCTGGAGCCCAAATATTGGATGATTCACACCCTGGAGTTGGCAGCAGCAGCAGGAGCCCAAACATTACTTTAAAGAGACACTGGAGTTGGCTTCAGGAGCCCAAAAATTGGATGAATCACACCCTGGAGTTGGCAGCAGCAGCAGCAGCAGGAGCCCAAACATTACTTTAAAGAGACACTGGAGTTGGCAGCAGGAGCCCAAAGATTGGATGAATCACACCCTGGAGTTGGCAGCAGCAGCAGGAGCCCAAACGTTACTTTAAAGAGACACTGGAGTTGGCAGCAGGATCCCAAAGATTGGATGAATCACACCCTGGAGTTGGCAGCAGCAGCAGGAGCCCAAGCATTACTTTAAAGAGACACTGGGGTTGGCTTCAGGAGCCCAAAAATTGGATGATTCACACCCTGGAGTTGGCAGCAGCAGCAGCAGGAGCCAAAACATTACTTTAAAGAGACCCTGGGGTTGGCTTCAGGAGCCCAAGAATTGGATGAATCACACCCTGGAGTTGGCAGCAGCAGCAGCAGGAGCCCGAATATTACTTTAAAGAGACACTGGGGTTGGCTTCAGGAGCCCAAAAATTGGATGAATCACACCCTGGAGTTGGCAGCAGCAGCAGGAGCCCAAACATTACTTTAAAGAGACACTGGGGTTGGCTTCAGGAGCCCAAAAATTGGATGATTCACACCCTGGAGTTGGCAGCAGCAGCAGCAGGCCCAAACATTACTTTAAAGAGACACTGGAGTTGGCAGCAGGAGCCCAAAGATTGGATGAATCACACCCTGGAGTTGGCAGCAGCAGCAGGAGCCCAAACATTACTTTAAAGAGACACTGGGGTTGGCTTCAGGAGCCCAAAAATCGGATGATTCACACCCTGGAGTTGGCAGCAGCAGCAGCAGGAGCCAAAACATTACTTTAAAGAGACCCTGGGGTTGGCTTCAGGAGCACAAATATTGGATGAATCACACCCTGGAGTTGCAAGCAGCAGCAGGAGCTCAAACATAGCTTGAAAGACACACTGGAGTTGGCTTCAGGAGCCCAAAAATTGGATGAATCACACCCTGGAGTTGCAAGCAGCAGCAGGAGCCCAAACATTGCTTTAAAGAGACACTGGAGTTGGCAGCAGGAGGCCAAAAATTGGATGAATCACACCCTGGAGTTGGCAGCAGCAGCAGGAGCCCACAAATTGGCCTAAAGACACACTGGAGTTGCAAGCAGCAGCAGCAGGAGCCCAACATTGCCAGAAAGACACACCCTGGAGTTGGCAGCAGCATTAAGAGAACATATACAGATTTTCGGCACAGATATCTTATCCGAAGAATATTAATAAAAAGTAAGAGTAACGTAAAGCAATTTCTCAATAATTACTTGTGGTCTGATGCAGAGGAATGTCTGTAACTGGAGAGCAGCACCTTAAATCTGTTTTGCACGATCCATATTTCTTTAGTGTTGGTCTGGCCCCATGATCAATCTACTCTAATGCATCAGGCATTGGTGGGTGGAAATCTTGGCTGATCCATGCCCGATTCATTTCCACGCAGGCCAGTCTCTGAAAAAAAAAACATTTTTGAAGCATACTGGAGCACATTGAATTGCTCTCATCAGAGCATCACTTACGCACATCTAAGAGTTTCATCATTTTGTTCGTGTTAAAGTCTTTAGGGCCTAGTTACTAAAGACCATAGATAGTTACACACCTGCTGCTTATTTCGACAAATCCTGTTTTACGTGTAGTGTAGCGTTTTGTCCTCCCCTCATATACGCACTAAGTATGTCAGGCAGAGAAGTGGCAGGATGGGCACAGAGAAGTTGCAGAGGCCTAAATTCATCAAGCAGAGGTTGCAGCAGACTAGGGGTGAGTGGCAGCAGGAGTCTCAGTGAGAGGACTGATCTCCCGGGATCAGCTAGCGGTCGTGTCTTGACCAGCAACCCATCTGCCATCATCCATTGGTTAACACGATCATCCACTGCATCACAAGTGACATCTGACACCCCCAGTCAACTGTCGGTTATGTCTTATGCTTGAGGTTCAGCTCCACTATTCAGTGAGGACTATCTGATAATCAGAAAAATCAGCAGCTACTGCCCAGCCAAGAAGTGCAGGAGACACTCGCCACTTCTTCCACTAGGCGGGCAAGTAGTGATGAGGAGAGTGGCGTGGGAGGTGGTGTTGCAAGCATTTTGGCTTCTTAAGCAGACACTGTTGAGGAACCTGAGGAGGTCATCAGTGAGTTTTGAGGGCACTTTTAAAGGCTTGGAGTGATGGAGAGTGACAGATTTAGCGGCCAGCATGGTGGCAGAAGGGGAAAGTATGGAGGCAAATGTGCTCGGGGTAGACCACTTGCGCGGCAGGCTATCTTCCCAGGAGGCATCAGCAGCAGTGAATTAGTGCGGACTGTTGGTAGGAAAAATCAGCTACAAGGCCATGTGGCAGTTTTTCATCAAGCATCCGCAGGAGGTTAACATGGCTATATGAAAGATGTGTAGGCAGAAGGTGAGGTGGCCAGGGTCCCAATGTTGGACCCACAGCCCTGCGTCAACATTTGCAGCGTCACCATAAAATTGGCCTGAGAGAGTTGGCTCCAAAGTGGTGGTCCAGCCTGCTGCATTACCCAGTGGCACGCCGCTCTCTGTTCCAGCCAGCCAAGGCTCCACCACCTTCTGTGTGTCATACCCATCCTCTGTCACTCCAGATGCTCCTCCTCCTCTTAATCCGAGTCAGTCATTCCGCCGGCAATCCATTGGCCAATCCATGTCCAAGAGACAACAGTATGTGCCCACTCATCCAACGTACAGAAGCTAAATGTGCTCCTGTATAAGTTGCTGGTGCTGCAGTCCCTCCCTTTTGAGTTGGTGGACCTTTCAGAGAACTGATGGCTTGTGCCGAGCCGAGGTGGAGAGTCCCATGCTGTCATTTCTTTGCGAAGAAGGCAGTACCAGCCCTGTACAATTTTGTTGAACAGAAGGTGGGCCAGTCCTTTAGCCTGTCAGTGTGTACCAAAGTGCACAGCAGTGCCTACGTCTGGAGCTGTAACTACGGTCAGGGACAATACATATCCTTTAAGGACCACTGGGTGATTGTGGTTCCTGCACAACCACAACAGCAACTTGAACAGATCCCTCTGCTGTGGCCTCCACGCTCCTAGGCCTTTGTGCCTGTGACAGTGCACTTGCACTTAGCAATGGTGTCACAGAAAAAAGTGGCTAATTGTCAATTACATATTAATAGTTAACATTTATCTTATTTGAACATATTTATAATAATAACATATAATAACATATAACATAGCAACAATAACATCTAACATGATAAAAGTAACATATAAAATTTAGCAAATTTTTTTTTTTTTTTGATATTTTTTTTTGATATTTTGTATTTTTAAAAAACATATATATATATATATATATATATATATATATATATATATATATATTTAATTTTTTTTTAATATTTTTTTTCCATTGTCTTTTTTAATATTTTGTGATTTTTTGTACACATTTTTATTTTTGTTTTTATTTTTTTTTTGTATTTTGTTTTTTCTAAATATTTTTTTTTTTTTTTCCCAGTGCCCTTCCAGCCTACCATGTGTGCAGGACATGGCGGTTTCATGCTGTTCTTCACATGGTTTGCCTTGAGCCACAGAGCAACACATGGGAGGAACTGCTAAAAATGAGAACTCAATAAATTAAATCATGGCTTACTCCACGAAAACTGCAAATGGGACCCATGGTGACTGACACTGGGAAGAACATCTTGTCTGTGCTGCGACAAGGAAGCCTGAGCCATGCGTCCTGCCATGGCACACGTGTTCAATCTAGTTGTCAAGCGTTTTCTGAAGTCTTCCCCCCATCTGCAAGACATCCTAACAACGGGAAGGAAACTTTGCATGCACTTCAGCCACTCCTACTCCGCCAAGCACACCCTTCTTGAGCTTCAGCGTCAGAACGGTATCCCCCAACATAGTCTGATTTGCAATGTTTCCACCCCTTGGAATTCCACCCTCCATATGCAGGATCGACTATAGGAACAGAGAAAAGCCATCACCGATTTCTTGATGATCCAAACGGATAGGGGGAATTCCCTGTGTAACTTCAATGTAAACCAGTGGCAGCTCATACGTGACACCTGCCGTTTGCTCAGGCCCTTTGAGGAAGCTACTTTATTAGTCAGTCGCCAGGACTATGAGATGAACGATGAGATTCCACTGCTTCATGTACTACAACACATGTTGGAAACCATGGCTGGTCAGGGCATTAGAGTGAGACATGGAGCATACATTTCACAGCCACATGAAGCCTGTGGGGGCTGAAGTGGAGGAGGAGGATGGGGTGGGGCACAGCGAAGCACAGTTTAGGTCTGACAAAATGACCATTTTATCTAGTCATCTGACAGGAGAGGAGGAGCAGGAGCAGCCAGAGGAGCTAGAGGGTTGTGAGGAAGGTGAGACAGAGGACCCAGACACACCGTGGCAGTTTGCAGTGGAGATGGAGACAGGTAGTCCCTCCGAGTCACTTGCACAAATGGCACGATGCATGCTCACGTGCTTGCGTAGTGACCACAGAATTGTCTCCATTTGTCAGCTGAATGACTTCTGGCTCTCCACCTTATTGGACTCTTCCTGCACAAAATGGGGGCATTTTTTACACCCATTGAGAGGGAGGACAAACTGACCTACTACAGAGACATCCTACGTAGTCAGTTGGGCGATGTCTATCTGCGCCATGGTCCATACTCTCGCAGGTCTGACTCGGGGGGACCTCTGCGCTCACCTTCCACTGCCATGGCTGCCAGGGGGGGGGTGGCAGCAGCAGCAGCAGCTCCATCAGCAGCAGCCTCAGTCTTCAGTCGCTAATGAGTAGCTTTCTACACCCGCATAGTGAGTCTACTCATGAGCAGCAGGAAGACCTGGAGCAGGACCTGAACCAGCAGGTCATGTCATACCTTGACATGACCATGCCAACACACCTTGAGGATCCGCTGGACTTCTGGGAAGCCAAACTTGACTTGTGGCCGCAACTAGCAGAGTTTGCCCTGGAAAAGCTGTCCTGCCCGGCCAGTAGTTGATTTAGATGGCAACTGGGCTGCTCTATATTATGCTGCAAAATGGCAAATTTACCTCACAATATAAGCTATTGCCCCTCAGATTTACACAGGGCCTGCTCTATATAATGCTGCAAAATGGCAAATTTACCTCACAATATCAGCTATTGTCCCTCAGATTTACACAGGGCCTGCTCTATATAATGCTGCAAAATGGCAAATTTACCTCACAATATAAGCTATTGCCCCTCAGATTTACACAGGGCCTGCTCTATATAATGCTGCAAAATGGCAAATTTACCTCACTATATAAGCTAATGCCCCTCAGATTTACACAGGGGCTGATCTATATTATGCAGCAAAATGGCAAATTTACCTCACAATATAAGCTATTGCCCCTCAGATTTACAGAGGGGGTGCTCTATATAGTGAAGCAAAATGGCAAAATTTACCTCACTATATAAGCTATTACAGCTCTATATAAATAAAAATAAATAAAAAAAAGGGCCTGTAGAAGCTTATTTAGTATAACAGATAGGGTGACATGTGCTGGTTTGGGATGCCCATATGGGCTAGTGTTTTGACTGCAGGAAAAAAAACCAATGCAAAATGCAATAGCTTAATAAAGCTGATGCTGATCAACGCTTATTTAGTATAACAGATGGGGTGCAACATGCAGGTTTGGGATACCCTGCGGCCTGATGTATTTAAAGCAGACCAAAACCAATTCAAAATGCAATAACTTAATAAAGCTGAGGCTGTAGATGCTTATTTAGTATAAACAGATAGGGTGCAATGTGCAGCTTTGGGGTGCCCTGCGGCCTGGTTAAATGTAAGCAGTCAAAAAGGAAGTGCAAACTGAAGTAGCTTAATGAAGCTGATGCTGATCAACGCTTATGTTGTATACCAGATAGGGTGCAAGGTGCAGCTTTGGGGTGCCCTGCGGCCTGGTTTATTAAAAGCAGTCAAAAACAAGTGCAAACTAAAGTAGCTTAATAAAGCAGCTGATGCTGATCAACACTTATGTTGTATAACAGATAGGGTTAAAATAGCATGTGCCTTGGGATGCCCGTGTGGCCTGGTATATTTCAAGCTGAACAAAAAGTAACAATAATCCAAGTATGAGAAATGCTTTAGCTTAACATATAGAGTTAATCAGCATGTGCCTTGGGATGCCCGTGTGGCCTGGTATATTTCAAGCTGAACAAAAAGTAACAATAATCCAAGTATGAGAAATAATTTTGACCTTCTTTACAGCGCCATACTTTGAAAAAAAATCCTTAATTTCATGCCGATCAATCCAAAGGTCAATGCCCCTAACAAAAATAGTGTTCGGCATAAGTTTTCCTTCTGGAAGGACGTAACCTTTAGTTTACATGGTTGGGGTAGGTTATCTTACAAATTGGGATACCCCAGGCAGCAGTGTCATTGAAAGAGACAGATTGTAATGCAGGCCATACGCAAGCAGAGAAACTCAGGCTGCAACAGGCCTCTTTAGTTTACATGGTTGGGGTAGGTTATCTTACAAATTGGGATACCCCACTGTATATGAAGCCGAATATAAATGCACACCCAAAAGTGGACAATCAGCCTCCAAGAGGCCTGCTTAGTTTAACCCTTTCGCTGCCAGCCTACCTGCAGCATTTGCCACTCCCTGTTGCCAGACGATGTTTCACTATTTTGCGCTACACATATTCAACTGTCATTTTTGAAAGGATTTCCAGGGATTTCCCAGGAAAATTATATATTGTTTTTTTCAACAGAGTCTGGGCTTTAACATGAAATGTCTTGTTTGTATTTTTTAGGTGTATTCTCAATTTTTTTGGGTGAAATGTGTGAAAAAAAATAAAAAAAAAATATTTTTTTACAATTTGTAGAGTTTTTTTGTAATAAAAAATGTAAGTTTGTCAATAAAATCTTATTGCGTGAGAAACCCCAATTTCTCCCGGTTACAGCGATACCACATATGTATAGGTAGACACCCTTTCCTGCCCAGAAGCCTTTTATAGCTGCTGGATGACAAATGGTTAATTAAAAAAAAAAAATGACATAGGGTCCCCCTTCCCGGGGAGGGGGACCCCATTTTTTTTTGGATTTTTAAGGGTTAAAAACCCTTAAAAATCCAAAAAAAAAAATGACGTGGGGTCCCCCTTACCCAAAGTAACCAGCCCGGGACCAGCTGTGGGGGCTTGTAGGCACAGAGTGGGGGGGCCAGCTTTGGTGGCCCCCCCACCCTGCAGCCTACGAGCCCACATAGCCTATGTGGGCCCGGGCTCTTCTGCCCCCCCCTGGCCTTTGGGGAGGCAGGTAATGGGGGTGCGGGGGTTAATGGCAAGCCACCCGCTAGTGCAGGTGACTTGCCACCCCCCCAGCCTTGTGAACTGGTATAAGGGGTCTCATGGACCCCTTACCAGCTCACAAAGGGTTAACTGTTAAAAAAAACCACAACACAATAATAAAAAGTATTTTATTAGAAAAAAAAAAAAAATTTTTTTTACTGTACTTACCTTCGATTGCAAGCTCTTGTCCCTCGCCGCTCAGCTGACAGATGCCGGTGATCGGCATCCAGAGAAGGAGAAGGCAGGAGATCAGAGGATCTCCTGTCACCTCCTTCCCCAGCGCCGATCACCGGCATCTGAGAAGCTGAGAAAGCTGAAGCCCGTTCGGGGCCGGGGGGGCTTAGAGGCATGATGGCGGCCGCCATCGAGAAGAAGAGAGGAGAGAGCCTCCCAGGCTCTCTCCTGAAGATCGGTAAGTCCTGGGGGGGGATCGGAGGCCCCCCAGGTGAAGAGGAGGGACAGCGGGAGCCAGCGCACACACAGGTAAGTGAATGTCATTTTTTTTTTTTTTTTTTTACAGTTAGAAGCTGCTGCTGCAGAAGCGGGGGGGGGGGGGCGGCCTATCCTGGAGCCATCCGACCCCCACGGATGGCACCAAATTAAAGAGGAGACCCGGCCGGATCCAACAAGGGGTCAGGTGAGTATTTTTTATTTTTACTTTTTAAACTAGAAGCGAGGAAAGTCAAGCACGTAACACCTACGGGCTTTGCACTTAAGGCCCAGCCAAGCCAGCACGTAGGTGTTACGGGCTTGGCAACAAAAGGGTTAAATAAGAGAGCTGCTTAGTGTAAATAAGAGGCCTGCTTAGTTTAAATAAGAGAGCTGCTTAGTGTAAATAAGAGAGGTAGGTTATGTGATGTTACAGAATGGGATGCCTCAAAGCAGACTTGAGATCAGTATATATGCACACAGCAACAGTGTGTAAGCAGGCTGAAACAGCCCAAATTACTTGAAATAACTGTGCAGCTTACAGTAAATGCAGAGGCTAATGGTATGTTACAGAATGGGATGCCCCAAGCAGACTTGAGATCAGTAATATATGCACACAGCAACAGTGTGTAAGCAGGCTGCAACAGGCCAAATTACTTGAAATACCTGTGCAGCTTAGAGTAAAGACTGAGGCTATGTTATGTTACAGAATGGGATGCCCCAAGCAGACTTGAGATCAGTAATATATGCACACAGCAACAGTGTGTAAGCAGGCTGCAGCAGGCCAAATTACTTGAAATACCTGTGCAGCTTAGAGTAAAGACAGAGGCTAATGGTATGTTACAGAATGGGATGCCCCAAGCAGACTTGAGATCAGTAATATATGCACACAGCAACAGTGTGTAAGCAGGCTGAAACAGGCCAAAACTTTAAATAACTGTGCAGCTTACAGTGAATACAGAGGCTAATGGTATGTTACAGAATGGGATGCCCCAACAGCCAGCAGTGCACCTGGGAGCAGTAGTACTATGCACAGCAAGAGTGTCTTTATCAGGCCAAATTTCTTTTAGAATAAGTGCAAAGGGTTATAGTAAATAGAGGCTGGTGTAGTCACAGAATGGGATGCCCCAACCAGAGAGCACCTGGGAGCAGTACTACTATGCACAGCAAAAGTGTGTTTATCAGGCCAAATTTCTATTAGAATAAGTGCAAAGGGTTATAGTAGTAAATAGAGGCTTGTGTAGTCACAGAATGGGATGCCCCAACAGGATTGCACCTGTGAGCAGTAGTACTATGCACAGCAAAAGTGTGTTTATCAGGCCAAATTTCTATTAGAATAAGTGCAAAGGGTTATAGCAGTAAATAGAGGCTGGTGTAGTCACAGAATGGGATGCCCCAACAGCCAGCAGTGCACCTGGGAGCAGTAATACTATGCACAGCAAAAGTGTGTTTATCAGGCCAAATTTCTATTAGAATAGGTGCAAAGGGTTATAGTAGTAAATAGAGGCTTGTGTAGTCACAGAATGGGATGCCCCAACAGGAGTGCACCTGTGAGCAGTAGTACTATGCACAGCAAAAGTGTGTTTATCAGGCCAAATTTCTATTAGAATAAGTGCAAAGGGTTATAGTAGTAAATAGAGGCTGGTGTAGTCACAGAATGGGATGCCCCAACAGCCAGCAGTGCACCTGTGAGCAGTAGTACTACTATGCACAGCAAAAGTGTGTTTATCAGGCCAAATTTCTATTAGAATAAGTGCAAAGGGTTATAGTAGTATATAGAGGCTGGTGTAGTCACAGAATGGGATGCCCCAACAGGAGTTCACCTGTGAGCAGTAGTACTATGCACAGCAAAAGTGTGTTTATCAGGCCACATTTCTATTAGAATAAGTGCAAAGGGTTATAGTAGTAAATAGAGGCTTGTGTAGTCACAGAATGGGATGCCCCAACCGGAGTGCACCTGGGAGCAGTAGTACTATGCACAGCAAAAGTGTGTTTATCAGGCCAAATTTCTATTAGAATAAGTGCAAAGGGTTATAGTAGTAAATAGAGGCTGGTGTAGTCACAGAATGGGATGCCCCAACAGCCAGCAGTGCACCTGGGAGCAGTAATACTATGCACAGCAAAAGTGTGTTTATCAGGCCAAATTTCTATTAGAATAATACTATGCGCCCAACACCCATCAGGCAAATTTTTTCTCACACCTTTTGAAAAAAGTAAAAGAACACAGTAAAGGCTTATTAATTATGGCAGGGGACTCTAATATAGCATTAGACCCTAAGTTAGACAGGTCACCCCACCAAGGCAGTGGCCCCTCCTCATCATCCGTGCAACAACCCCCGAATCGCATCAACGCTATGTTGAAGGATGCGACCCTGATAGATGTATGGCGTGAGTTGAACCCTAAAACACGGGATTACACATTCTACTCGAACCCTCATGACACATTTTGTAGAATTGATCACATCATGGTGCCCCAGATTGTCATACCTGTGATTAGCAGGTGTCACATCTTGGCCACACCCTGGTCTGACCATGCCCCAGTACTCATGAGATTCGCAGCCGCTCCACCCACCGCGAGACCATTCAAATGGAGACTGAACGACTCCCTGCTTACACACAAGGGGACCCATGACCAGATCCTCCAATCACTTAAAAACTATTTTACTATCAATGCCAATTCAGCAACCCTCGTGAGTGTATGGGAGGCCCACAAGGTAGTGATGAGAGGAGAACTCATTGCATTAGCTACCTCTCTTAATAAAAGCAGAACAGAAAAGATTGCCCGACTAACAACTAGTCTAGAGCAGCTGCAAGCTGCTTGGAAAGCAAACCCCACGAGGGAACTTAAGAAGAAAGTGGACGAAGTTAGCATGCAACTTAATGTAGTATTGGATGAGGTAACGGAAAAAAAGCTTAGATGGGGCAAGCAGAGGATGTATGCAAGGGCTAACAAACCCGACACCCCCTTAGCAAACAAACTCCGTTATTCAGGGCCGAGACAGACTCCAATCACGTTGAAGACCGCGGGAGGGATCAATACAGCTAACCCTATTAAAATTGTTGACATATTTAAAAGAATGCTGGGTAAACTCTATGCGGCACCCCACGCATTTCCTCGAGAAAGAGCCGCCAATTTTTTTGAGTCGATCTCTCTCCCTGAGGTATCTGAAACTCACAGGGCCAACCTTGAGGCGGAGATTTCTGTCCCAGAAGTGCTGAGAGCAATTAAACGTTTTAAGGCTTCCAAGGCACCGGGGCCTGATGGCTTTTCAAATCTATATTACAAGAAATATGTTGCAGAATTAGCCCCCCACCTAGCACGCATGTTTAACTCCCTTAAAGACAGAAGTGCATTAAATCAAACCTCTCTGGAGGCATTTATAAGCATGATCCCGAAACCAGACAAGGACCACCTAGACCCACAGAACTATAGGTCCATATCTCTTCTCAATGTGGATCTTAAGATCCTGGGGAAGATCTTGGTCACCAGGATTAATGAGTTTTTATGTACCCTGATAGGGAAAGACCAAGTGGGGTTTGTACCAAACAGGCAAGCATCAGACAATATCCGAAGGGTGGCCCACTTGATCAGGTTAGCCCAACAGAGGGACATCCATAGCTTTCTCTTGTCGTTAGACATGCAGAAGGCGTTTGACTCGCTATCGTGGGAATATATGACCCTGGCCCTTCAGAAGTGGGGATTTGGGAGCAACTTTCTAGGATGGATACGGTCCATATACTCATCTCCTTCAGCGAGGGTTCAGTATGGGGGTTATCTTTCTGAGAGATTTCCAATCAGCAGAGGAACACGACAGGGATGTCCGCTCTCTCCTGTATTGTTTGTCCTGGCCCTGGAACCGCTAGCAATTGCAATCCGGACGCACCCGGACATATCAGGGGTAGAGTTTGCAGGTTACCACCACAAAGCATGTCTTTTTGCAGACGATATATTGCTAGTCCTCTCGCGACCCCACATCTCGCTACCTAACGTCCTCCACCTCTTGGACGACTTTTCACAAATCTCTGGCCTCAAGGTTAACAGGGAGAAATCCCTGGGGTTAAATTTGAACATCCCACCTCAGATACTGAGATCGCTCCAATCTAACTTTTCCTTTCGATGGGCCCCAGGGGTACTATCATACCTGGGGGTTAAGGTCACTCCTCAATATCACACCCTATACCAGGCCAATTATCCTCCCCTCTTTAGATCACTGAAAACTATGCTCGGCTCCTGGCAGGGGCAGGGGATTTCCTGGATAGGAAGGATAAATGCGGTGAAAATGACCCTACTACCTAAAATGCTTTATCATTTTAGGACACTCCCCGTTCAGGTCCCCTTACATCAGATAAGAAGCATGCAAAATAGCATAATGAGGTTTGTCTGGGGGGGCACCAGACCGAGGGTGGCCAAAAACACTATGTTTAGACATAGGAGGGATGGGGGGCTGGGGGTGCCATGCGTGAATAGGTACTATTTGGCCGCGCAAATTGCGCAACTCCACGGTTTGCATCTCGAAATGGAAACCCCTCTCTGGGTGTCCTTGGAAGCCATGGCATGTGACCCCGTCCCTATTGACAGCCTGGTCTGGATGCCACCGCAGTATAGGCCCCGCATCATGTGTCCGATCCTAAACCACTCCCTGCGCATGTGGGATGGGGTGAAGTATTCGGGGAAGTTGATTTCCCCGCATCTCCCTGCAATGCGACTGTTCAGAAACCCCTGGTTTCCCCCAGGGATGGATAATTCAGAGGCATTTGCATGGTGGAGGCGGGCGGGAATCACTAAAGTCCATCATTTAATAGAGGGGGAGGAATTGATTGCTTGGCCCACATTAGTATCTAGGGAAAATGCACCGCCTTCTGAATGCTTCAGGTATATCCAGCTCCGTCACTGGTTAGCGCCCTTAATGAAAAACAAAGCCGCAGGGACAGATTACACAAACTTTGAAAAAGCTTGCCTTAGGGGGACACCGAAACCAGGCCTAGTTTCGATGGTTTATGCACATCTTACGGCATTACCGGTCACTCAGAAACACGGTTATATGATCAAGTGGGAAACAGACTTAAATTCAACTCTAGATAGGAAAGAATGGACGGATATCTGGGCAGGGATTAATAAATGTTCAATAAACATTACTACATTGGAGGCGGCATATAAGATGTTGACGAGATGGTATCTGGTACCGTCCCGCATAGCAAAGGCGGTCCCTGGGTACCCGGCAACGTGCTTCCGAGGTTGCCCTTCGGAGGGGACGGTCCTCCACATTTGGTGGGAGTGCCCTAGGGTCAAGAGGTTTTGGTCTCGGGTCTTTGGCTTACTGTATACCCTGCTGCACATTAACCTACGACGAGACCCTTGGGTCGCCCTGTTACACGTGAAGCCGGATGGCATTTCTAAATCCCAGCATGCCTTACTGTCCCAAGTTATGTTAGCGGCAAAACTAGCCATCGCTAGCTCATGGAAAAAAGGAAACGTTCCTTTGCAGATGGTGAAGGAGAGGCTGAACGGCATCTTTATTAATGAAAAACTAACCAGCATTCTGAATGATTCCCATGAGAAATTCATGAAGGTTTGGGGCCCCTGGGTTGGGTACTCGTTTCCAGAACTAGGAGAGGTCTTCATGCAATGAAGTATGACCTGCAAACTTCCTCTCGTAAAAAGGCATGGATATATGTATATGTATATATATGCACCTTCCTTCCCTCTTTTTTTTTTTTTTTTTCTTTTTTTCCCCTTTCTCCCTTCTGTTCTCCCAGCCCCCCCCCTCTTCTGTTATCCATTGTCCTTCTGCTCAAATCCTTACCCCCTACCTTGGCGTTGGAGGGGTGGCAGCTCCGGGAGCTCGGAGCGGGAGGAGTTAACCCTCCCACCTGCCAAATTGAGTAAAGATATACATGTGTTTCTAGATGCCAGATTCGAGATGCCCAGAGGTATGCGCCATTTCTCCCTGGAAGTCACATGTTATCCTAGATATGCCTTAACGGTTTATTATTGATGACTTATGCATGTGAAGGTGTATTAAGAACGACAACTTGTATTCTGTGTTCTCTTTATTTGTAAAAGAACAACATGTCATATTGTCTAAACTTTTATACCCAAAAAATTACAATAAAAAGATTGAAACAGAATAAGTGCAAAGGGTTATAGTAGTAAATAGAGGCTTGTGTAGTCACAGAATGGGATGCCCCAACAGGAGTGCACCTGTGAGCAGTAGTACTATGCACAGCAAAAGTGTGTTTATCAGGCTAAATTTCTATTAGAATAAGTGCAAAGGGTTATAGTAGTAAATAGAGGCTTGTGTAGTCACAGAATGGGATGCCCCAACAGCCAGCAGTGCACCTGGGAGCAGTAATACTATGCACAGCAAAAGTGTGTTTATCAGGCCAAATTTCTATTAGAATAAGTGCAAAGGGTTATAGTAGTAAATAGAGGCTGGTGTAGTCACAGAATGGGATGCCCCAACAGGAGTGCACCTGTGAGCAGTAGTACTATGCACAGCAAAAGTGTGTTTATCAGGCTAAATTTATATTAGAATAAGTGCAAAGGGTTATAGTAGTAAATAGAGGCTGGTCTAGTCACAGAATGGGATGCCCCAACAGCCAGCAGTGCACCTGGGAGCAGTAATACTATGCACAGCAAAAGTGTGTTTATCAGGCCAAATTTCTATTAGAATAAGTGCAAAGGGTTATAGTAGTAAATAGAGGCTGGCGTAGTCACAGAATGGGATGCCCCAACAGGAGTGCACCTGTGAGCAGTACTACTATGCACAGCAAAAGTGTGTTTATCAGGCTAAATTTCTAGTAGAATAAGTGCAAAGGGTTATAGTAGTAAATAGAGGCTGGTGTAGTCACAGAATGGGATGCCCCAACAGCCAGCAGTGCACCTGGGAGCAGTAATACTATGCACAGCAAAAGTGTGTTTATCAGGCCAAATTTCTATTAGAATAAGTGCAAAGGGTTATAGTAGTAAATAGAGGCTTGTGTAGTCACAGAATGGGATGCCCCAACAGGAGTGCACCTGTGAGCAGTAGTACTATGCACAGCAAAAGTGTGTTTATCAGGCTAAATTTCTATTAGAATAAGTGCAAAGGGTTATAGTAGTAAATAGAGGCTGGTGTAGTCACAGAATGGGATGCCCCAACAGCCAGCAGTGCACCTGGGAGCAGTAATACTATGCACAGCAAAAGTGTGTTTATCAGGCCAAATTTCTATTAGAATAAGTGCAAAGGGTTATAGTAGTAAATAGAGGCTGGCGTAGTCACAGAATGGGATGCCCCAACAGGAGTGCACCTTTGAGCAGTAGTACTATGCACAGCAAAAGTGTGTTTATCAGGCCAAATTTCTATTAGAATAAGTGCAAAGGGTTATAGTAGTAAATAGAGGCTGGTGTAGTCACAGAATGGGATGCCCCAACAGCCAGCAGTGCACCTGGGAGCAGTAATACTATGCACAGCAAAAGTGTGTTTATCAGGCCAAATTTCTATTAGAATAAGTGCAAAGGGTTATATTAGTAAATAGAGGCTGGTGTAGTCACAGAATGGGATGCCCCAACAGCCAGCAGTGCACCTGTGAGCAGTAGTACTATGCACAGCAAAAGTGTGTTTATCAGGCCAAATTTCTATTAGAATAAGTGCAAAGGGTTATAGTAGTAAATAGAGGCTGGTGTAGTCACAGAATGGGATGCCCCAACAGCCAGCAGTGCACCTGGGAGCAGTAATACTATGCACAGCAAAAGTGTGTTTATCAGGCCAAATTTCTATTAGAATAAGTGCAAAGGGTTATAGTAGTAAATAGAGGCTGGTGTAGTCACAGAATGGGATGCCCCAACAGGAGTGCACCTGTGAGCAGTAGTACTATGCACAGCAAAAGTGTGATTATCAGGCCAAATTTCTATTAGAATAAGTGCAAAGGGTTATAGTAGTAAATAGAGGCTTGTGTAGTCACAGAATGGGATGCCCCAACAGGAGTGCACCTGTGAACAGTAGTACTATGCACAGCAAAAGTGTGTTTATCAGGCCAAATTTCTATTAGAATAAGTGCAAAGGGTTATAGTAGTAAATAGAGGCTGGTGTAGTCACAGAATAGGATGCCCCAACAGCCAGCATTGCACCTGGGAGCAGTAATACTACGCACAGCAAAAGTGTGTTTATCAGGCCAAATTTCTATTAGAATAAGTGCAAAGGGTTATAGTAGTAAATAGAGGCTTGTGTAGTCACAGAATGGGATGCCCCAACCAGAGAGCACCTGGCAGCAGTACTACTATGCACAGCAAAAGTGTCTTTATCAGGCCAAATTTCTATTAGAATAAGTGCAAAGGGTTATAGTAGTAAATAGAGGCTGGTGTAGTCACAGAATGGGATGCCCCAACAGCCAGCAGTGCACCTGGGAGCAGTAATACTATGCACAGCAAAAGTGTGTTTATCAGGCCAAATTTCTATTATAATAAGTGCAAAGGGTTATAGTAGTAAATAGAGGCTGGTGTAGTCACAGAATGGGATGCCCCAACAGGAGGGCACCTGTGAGCAGTAGTACTATGCACAGCAAAGTGTGTTTATCAGGCCAAATTTCTATTAGAATAAGTGCAAAGGGTTATAGTAGTAAATAGAGGCTGGTGTAGTCACAGAATGGGATGCCCCAACAGCCAGCAGTGCACCTGGGAGCAGTAATACTATGCACAGCAAAAGTGTGTTTATCAGGCCAAATTTCTATTAGAATAAGTGCAAAGGGTTATAGTAGTAAATAGAGGCTGGTGTAGTCACAGAATGGGATGCCCCAACAGCCAGCAGTGCACCTGGGAGCAGTAATACTATGCACAGTAAAAGTGTGTTTATCAGGCCAAATTTCTATTAGAATAAGTGCAAAGGGTTATAGTAGTAAATAGAGGCTGGTGTAGTCACAGAATGGGATGCCCCAACAGCCAACAGTGCACCTGGGAGCAGTAATACTATGCACAGCAAAAGTGTGTTTATCAGGCCAAATTTCTATTACAATAAGTGCAAAGGGTTATAGTAGTAAATAGAGACTGGTGTAGTCACAGAATGGGATGCCCCAACAGCCAGCAGTGCACCTGTGAGCAGTAGTACTATGCACAGCAAAAGTGTGTTTATCAGGCCAAATTTCTATTAGAATAAGTGCAAAGGGTTATAGTAGTAAATAGAGGCTGGTGTAGTCACAGAATGGGATTCCCCAACAGCCAGCAGTGCACCTGGGAGCAGTAATACTATGCACAGCAAAAGTGTGTTTATCAGGCCAAATTTCTATTAGAATAAGTGCAAAGGGTTATAGTAGTAAATAGAGGCTGGTGTAGTCACAGAATGGGATGCCCCAACAGGAGTGCACCTGTGAGCAGTAGTACTATGCACAGCAAAAGTGTGTTTATCAGGCCAAATTTCTATTAGAATAAGTGCAAAGGGTTATAGTAGTAAATAGAGGCTGGTGTAGTCACAGAATGGGATGCCCCAACAGCCAACAGTGCACCTGGGAGCAGTAATACTATGCACAGCAAAAGTGTGTTTATCAGGCCAAATTTCTATTAGAATAAGTGCAAAGGGTTATAGTAGTAAATAGAGACTGGTGTAGTCACAGAATGGGATGTCCCAACAGCCAGCAGTGCACCTGTGAGCAGTAGTACTATGCACAGCAAAAGTGTGTTTATCAGGCCAAATTTCTATTAGAATAAGTGCAAAGGGTTATAGTAGTAAATAGAGGCTGGTGTAGTCACAGAATGGGATGCCCCAACAGCCAGCAGTGCACCTGGGAGCAGTAATACTATGCACAGCAAAAGTGTGTTTATCAGGCCAAATTTCTATTAGAATAAGTGCAAAGGGTTATAGTAGTAAATAGAGGCTGGTGTAGTCACAGAATGGGATGCCCCAACAGGAGTGCACCTGTGAGCAGTAATACTATGCACAGCAAAAGTGTGTTTATCAGGCCAAATTTCTATTAGAATAAGTGCAAAGGGTTATAGTAGTAAATATAGGCTGGTGTAGTCACAGAATGGGATGCCCCAACAGCCAACAGTGCACCTGGGAGCAGTAATACTATGCACAGCAAAAGTGTGTTTATCAGGCCAAATTTCTATTAGAATAAGTGCAAAGGGTTATAGTAGTAAATAGAGACTGGTGTAGTCACAGAATGGGATGCCCCAACAGCCAGCAGTGCACCTGTGAGCAGTAGTACTATGCACAGCAAAAGTGTGTTTATCAGGCCAAATTTCTATTAGAATAAGTGCAAAGGGTTATAGTAGTAAATAGAGGCTGGTGTAGTCACAGAATGGGATGCCCCAACAGCCAGCAGTGCACCTGGGAGCAGTAATACTATGCACAGCAAAAGTGTGTTTATCAGGCCAAATTTCTATTAGAATAAGTGCAAAGGGTTATAGTAGTAAATAGAGGCTGGTGTAGTCACAGAATGGGATGCCCCAACAGGAGTGCACCTGTGAGCAGTAATACTATGCACAGCAAAAGTGTGTTTATCAGGCCAAATTTCTATTAGAATAAGTGCAAAGGGTTATAGTAGTAAATAGAGGCTGGTGTAGTCACAGAATGGGATGCCCCAACAGCCAACAGTGCACCTGGGAGCAGTAATACTATGCACAGCAAAAGTGTGTTTATCAGGCCAAATTTCTATTAGAATAAGTGCAAAGGGTTATAGTAGTAAATAGAGACTGGTGTAGTCACAGAATGGGATGCCCCAACAGCCAGCAGTGCACCTGTGAGCAGTAGTACTATGCACAGCAAAAGTGTGTTTATCAGGCCAAATTTCTATTAGAATAAGTGCAAAGGGTTATAGTAGTAAATAGAGGCTGGTGTAGTCACAGAATGGGATGCCCCAACAGCCAGCAGTGCACCTGGGAGCAGTAATACTATGCACAGCAAAAGTGTGTTTATCAGGCCAAATTTCTATTAGAATAAGTGCAAAGGGTTATAGTAGTAAATAGAGGCTGGTGTAGTCATAGAATGGGATGCCCCAACAGGAGTGCACCTGTGAGCAGTAGTACTATGCACAGCAAAAGTGTGTTTATCAGGTCAAATTTCTATTAGAATAAGTGCAAAGGGTTATAGTAGCAAATAGAGGCTGGTGTAGTCACAGAATGGGATGCCCCAACAGCCAGCAGTGCACCTGGGAGCAGTAATACTATGCACAGCAAAAGTGTGTTTATCAGGCCAAATTTCTATTAGAATAAGTGCAAAGGGTTATAGTAGTAAATAGAGGCTGGTGTAGTCACAGAATGGGATGCCCCAACAGGAGTGCACCTGTGAGCAGTAGTACTATGCACAGCAAAAGTGTGTTTATCAGGCCAAATTTCTATTAGAATAAGTGCAAGGGGTTATAGTAGTAAATAGAGGCTGGTGTAGTCACAGAATGGGATGCCCAACAGCCAGCAGTGTGCCTGTGAGCAGTAGTACTATGCACAGCAAAAGTGTGTTTATCAGGCCAAATTTCTATTAGAATAAGTGCAAAGGGTTATAGTAGTAAATTGAGGCTGGTGTAGTCACAGAATGGGATGCCCCAACCAGAGAGCACCTGGCAGCAGTACTACTATGCACAGCAAAAGTGTCTTTATCAGGCCAAATTACTTTTAGAATAAGTGCAAAGGGTTATAGTAGTAAATAGAGGCTTGTGTAGTCACAGAATGGGATGCCCCAACAGCCAGCAGTGCACCTGTGAGCAGTAATACTATGCACAGCAAAAGTGTGTTTATCAGGCCAAATTTCTATTAGAATAAGTGCAAAGGGTTATAGTAGTAAATAGAGGCTGGTGTAGTCACAGAATGGGATGCCCCAACAGGAGTGCACCTGTGAGCAGTAGTACTATGCACAGCAAAAGTGTGTTTATCAGGCCAAATTTCTATTAGAATAAGTGCAAAGGGTTATAGTAGTAAATAGAGGCTGGTGTAGTCACAGAATGGGATGCCCCAACAGCCAGCAGTGCACCTGGAGCAGTAATACTATGCACAGCAAAAGTGTGTTTATCAGGCCAAATTTCTATTAGAATAAGTGCAAAGGGTTATAGTAGTAAATAGAGGCTGGTGTAGTCACAGAATGGGATGCCCCAACAGCCAGCAGTGCACCTGGGAGCAGTAATACTATGCACAGCAAAAGTGTGTTTATCAGGCCAAATTTCTATTAGAATAAGTGCAAAGGGTTATAGTAGTAAATAGAGGCTGGTGTAGTCACAGAATGGGATGCCCAACAGCCAGCAGTGCACCTGTGAGCAGTAGTACTATGCACAGCAAAAGTGTGTTTATCAGGCCAAATTTCTATTAGAATAAGTGCAAAGGGTTATAGTAGTAAATTGAGGCTGGTGTAGTCACAGAATGGGATGCCCCAACAGCCAGCAGTGCACCTGGGAGCAGTAATACTATGCACAGCAAAAGTGTGTTTATCAGTCCAAATTTCTATTAGAATAAGTGCAAATGGTTATAGTAGTAAATAGAGGCTGGTGTAGTCACAGAATGGGATGCCCCAACAGGAGTGCGCCTGTGAGCAGTACTACTATGCACAGCAAAAGTGTGTTTATCAGGCCAAATTTCTATTAGAATAAGTGCAAAGGGTTATAGTAGTAAATAGAGGCTGGTGTAGTCACAGAATGGGATGCCCCAACCAGAGAGCACCTGGCAGCAGTACTACTATGCACAGCAAAAGTGTCTTTATCAGGCCAAATTTCTATTAGAATAAGTGCAAAAGGTTATAGTAGTAAATAGAGGCTGGTGTAGTCACAGAATGGGATGCCCCAACAGCCAGCAGTGCACCTGGGAGCAGTAATACTATGCACAGCAAAAGTGTGTTTATCAGGCCAAATTTCTATTAGAATAAGTGCAAAGGGTTATAGTAGTAAATAGAGGCTGGTGTAGTCACAGAATGGGATGCCCCAACAGGAGGGCACCTGTGAGCAGTAGTACTATGCACAGCAAAAGTGTGTTTATCAGGCCAAATTTCTATTAGAATAAGTGCAAAGGGTTATAGTAGTAAATAGAGGCTGGTGTAGTCACAGAATGGGATGCCCCAACAGCCAGCAGTGCACCTGGGAGCAGTAATACTATGCACAGCAAAAGTGTGTTTATCAGGCCAAATTTCTATTAGAATAAGTGCAAAGGGTTATAGTAGTTAATAGAGGCTGGTGTAGTCACAAAATGGGATGCCCCAACAGGAGTGCACCTGTGAGCAGTAGTACTATGCACAGCAAAAGTGTGTTTATCAGGCCAAATTTATATTAGAATAAGTGCAAAGGGTTATAGTAGTAAATAGAGGCTTGTGTTGTCACAGAATGGTATGCCCCAACCGGAGTGCACCTGGGAGCAGTACTACTATTCACAGCAAAAGTGTCTTTATCAGGCCAAATGACTTTTAGAATAAGTGCAAGGGGTTATAGTAAATAGAGGCTGGTGTAGTCACAGAATGGGATGCCTCACAGCACACTTGAGATTAGTTCAGTATATATGCACAGTAAGTGTATAAGCAGCCTGAAAAAGCTAACAAAGCCAGTCAGCCAGCCAGTAACACTCAGGCTGGATGAAAAAAAAAAAATCTCCCTGTGACTACCTCCGATTTTTCCTAACTTTCCCTGCTTCTCACTGACTTTCTGCCTGTCTCCTGCCTGTCTCCTGCCTGTCTCCTGCCTGTCCCTGTCTGTCCCTGGCTCTCTGTCTCTCCCTCACTACAGCAGCATCCTGTCTCTCACGAATGCAATAGAGAAATGAGGAAAAGTAAGATGTCCGGCGCCTTAAATAGCGCTGTGACGTCACCGGGCTTGCTGGCTGCTGATAGGCTGCATGTGACTGCCCCAGCTTGCACTGGTGCGGGGTAGATGTCTGGACATGTCCCGTCCGCCATCTTAGAATGCCTGTAATGTAAATGAATGGATGTTAAAGGAAAACTTCGAGCGATCGAAGCACGGGGAAATTCGGATTCGATCCGATTCGAATTTTTCATGAAATTCGGATCGAATCCGGGTTCGTCCAGATCGATTCGCTCATCCCTAATTATGATGTACTGGCGAAATCCACAATCTGTTGTATTATTATTTGGTCATTGCTTATGATGAGCCAAATCAACCGCATTCAATATTCGGCCAATTTATCTGAGGTTCAAGTAAACCCAGGTCTGGATCCAATGACAGGCTATTGGGGGGGAAATCCAGTTGTGTATCCTGAACTCTGCCAAAATGCTGCTAAATTGCACAGGAGCACCCCGAAATATGGGAAGAAGTTCTGGCAGTCAGAACAAAAGCAGAAGACCCTTTTAAATTTTAAATTATAGAATGAAAGTACAAAGGGCCCTGGCATTTCCCACCAAGTTAAAGTCTCAGGGCCACAGCAGTCAGCTTATTGAACACAAAAGTTTTCATATATGCTACAGAGGATGATGAAAGTGTGCAGGGTCCTAGCAGGGCTCACCGAATCCCACCTAGGTAAAGGCAGAGGGCCACAACAGCCAACAAAGTTCCCACAAAATTTTTCATAATTTTACATGAAAGTGCAGACGGCCCCGGCAGGGCTCTGTCGGTCCAAAAATGAGGCCGTCTTCTGCACAGGTAAAGGCAGAAAGCTACAGCACCATGCACAGTGCCTGCAAAGGTTTTGATACAGTTTACATTCAAAAATGAAAGGACAGGATGCCTGGCAAGGTTTCCTCTGTCCAAGAATAAGGCTGTCTCAGGTGCAGTGGGGTATGGAAGTCTCGGGATATGGACAGTCATGGCCTAGAGGTAAGTAAGTGAGCCTCTAACCCGAGAGTCAAGGGTTCAATTCCCAGCCAGGACTTGACTGAAGTGCTCTTGACCAAGGCACCTAATCCCCCCCAACTGCTACTTGGGTGCCATAATTAGGGCAGGCATGTGCACACTAACTGCTTATGACTGACTGACTGGACGGGTGAGTTAAATTCGTAGCAAATTTCCTATTTGTGCACAAGCATACAATGGCCATATACGTCGAAAAAATAATCCTTATTCATTTTTTTAAATCTACGGGTGATCCACACTATGGAGAGGCAGAGGTGCTTGTTAGTGAGATACACCTCAGGTGCACTTAATACCCTTTCAGAAAGCACACTAGCACTAAGGTAGGTGAATTATTCTAGTGCATATTCTGCAAAATCTGAAGCCTTGCCACACAGTAGTCCAGAGGCTCATGAATCATGAGGCTGCTGGGATCCAAGCTGCAGCCCATGCACTCTTGGACCACAATGAACAAGAGCTCCCTGTAAGTGCTACCTCCTGGGTCATTGCAATTGAAAACATTTTGATTTTAGACTTGCATGTTCACTGCTGTTGTTGACACTGCTGATTCCTGTATATTGACTGCTAGAGATGTGGGGCTAACAAATGATTTCCCATTTCCAAATTCCCTTCTCCAAGATGCAAGCTTTTTCAATAACTTGCCCATTCTGGCTAACAACATGACTACTGGTATACATTCTTTGGCATTGTAACATGGTTCAAGGAGGGTAGATATCCAGTAATAATCTGTTTCTTTTATGGGGATTTAGCGGGGTCATTTTGTAAGCACATCACAATAAAGACACTAATGTGTTGCAAATTGTCCACCACTAAGTCTTTGGGCTCCTCGAGCTGTGAGATTACTACAGTGTTCTCTGGTTGGCCTTCCAAAAGCAATGGCTAGGGTTTGTGTGGTTGGAGTGAAAAATGTGTAGCATAAGCTACCTCTCAGGGCAGTTTCTAGGCAAAATAATGCTCAGTGTGGGAAGGACAATTTCTGTCCTCTCCACATCAGTCCTGTAGTGCAGTACCAGTATGTGCCAGGCCGTGCCTCTTCCTTAGGAGCAGGCAGTGCCCCCTCCCTTTGGCTGAGCCCAAAATTGGGGATGAGGGGGCTGGGGCATGGAGTACACCATTAACAGTGGCTCTGACTCATCTGCAGAAAACAAGATGGCTAGGATAATAGCCTTGGCGCCCAGGGTAGTCAACCTGATTCCTCTTGTGAGTCCCCAAAGTCTTCATTCTCCATCTCTTTATCAGGCTTAATGTCCTTCTCCTCCTTAGATGTGTAATCCAAATAATGAGACACGTTTAATCATCCCACACACGGTCCAAGTACAGTTAAACAAGGCATTTCCACTTTATTGACTTAGCAGCATTGTGGCACATTCACAGATTCGGTCTGTCCCTCTCTGTTCCTTCTCAACAGGGCCCTCTCTCAGACGTAGACCCTTGCAATCCAAAGTAGTATATTCTCCTGTGCCTTGTTTAATGTTCTCGCCACTTCACTGATTTTTCCACCATCTTGGGCTTTTATACCTTGACCCACCCAGTGAACCTCCACCCACTGTTCCACTGGTACTTATGGAGAATCCACCCCTTTACTTTAGCTTAAATACTATTTCCACCCCCCAGCTTAAAGACTAACTCCACCCCTTTAATCGCTTATTAAATGGAAATCCCACCCAGGACCATGGCTGCTGGGACAAGAACTGAAGACTTCTGTACCCCTCCAGGATAAGCTATATTCTCTTCCGGCCTAGGTATCCCAACTAGGCTGAACAAAGCTTATTTAGTATAACAGATAGGGTGACATGTGCTGGTTTGGGATGCCCATGTGGGCTGGTGTATTTAAAGCAGACAAAAACCAATTCAAATTGCAATAGCTGAATTAAAATGAGGCTGAACAACGCTTATTTAGTATAACAGATAGGGTGTCATGTGCTGGTTTGGGATGCCCATGTGGGCTGGTGTATTTAAACCAGACAAAAACCAATTCAAAATGCAATAGCTGAATTAAAATGAGGCTGAACAACGCTTATTTAGTATAACAGATAGGGTGCTACGTGCAGGTTTGGGATACCCTGCTGTCTGGTGTTTTTTTGACAGCAGGACAAAAAACAATTCAAAATGCAATAGCTTGATTAAGCTGAGGATGAACAACGCTTATTTAGTATAACAGATAGGGTGCTATGTGCAGGTTTGGGATACCCTGTGGCCTAGTGTTTTGGCAGCAGACCAAAAACCAATTCAAAATGCAATAGCTTGATTAAGCTGAGGCTGAACAACGCTTATTTAGTATAACAGATGAGGTGCTACGTGCAGGTTTGGGATACCCTGCGGCCTAGTGTTTTGGCAGCAGACCAAAAACCAATTCAAAATGCAATTGCTTGATTAAGCTGAGGATGAACAACGCTTATTTAGTATAACAGATAGGGTGCTACATGCAGGTTTGGGATACCCTGCGGCCTAGTGTTTTGGCAGCAGACCAAAAACCAATTCAAAATGCAATGGCTTGATTAAGCTGAGAATGAACAACGCTTATTTAGTATAACAGATAGGGTGACATGTGCTGGTTTGGGATGCCCATGTGGGCTGGTGTATTTAAACCAGACAAAAACCAATTCAAAATACAATAGCTTGATTAAAATGAGGCTTAACAACGCTTATTTAGTATAACAGATAGGGTGACATGTGCTGGTTTGGGATGCCCATGTGGGCTGGTGTATTTAAACCAGACAAAAACCAATTCAAAATGCAATAGCTTGATTAAGCTGAGGATGAACAACGCTTATTTAGTATAACAGATAGGGTGATGTGCTGGTTTGGGATGCCCATATGGGCTGGTGTATTTAAACCAGACAAAAACCAATTCAAAATGCAATAGCTTGATTAAAATGAGGCTGAACAACGCTTATTTAGTATAACAGATAGGGTGACATGTGCTGGTTTGGGATGCCCATGTGGGCTGGTGTATTTAAACCAGACAAAAACCAATTCAAAATGCAATAGCTGAATTAAAATGAGGCTGAACAACGCTTATTTAGTATAACAGATAGGGTGCTACGTGCAGGTTTGGGATACCCTGCTGCCTGGTGTTTTTTTGACAGCAGGACAAAAAACAATTCAAAATGCAATAGCTTGATTAAGCTGAGGATGAACAACGCTTATTTAGTATAACAGATAGGGTGCTATGTGCAGGTTTGGGATACCCTGTGGCCTAGTGTTTTGGCAGCAGACCAAAAACCAATTCAAAATGCAATAGCTTGATTAAGCTGAGGCTGAACAACGCTTATTTAGTATAACAGATGAGGTGCTACGTGCAGGTTTGGGATACCCTGCGGCCTAGTGTTTTGTCAGCAGACCAAAAACCAATTCAAAATGCAATGGCTTGATTAAGCTGAGGATGAACAACGCTTATTTAGTATAACAGATAGGGTGCTACATGCAGGTTTGGGATACCCTGCGGCCTAGTGTTTTGGCAGCAGACCAAAAACCAATTCAAAATGCAATAGCTTGATTAAGCTGAGGATGAACAACGCTTATTTAGTATAACAGATAGGGTGCTACATGCAGGTTTGGGATACCCTGCGGCCTAGTGTTTTGGCAGCAGACCAAAAACCAATTCAAAATGCAATAGCTTGATTAAGCTGAGAATGAACAACGCTTATTTAGTATAACAGATAGGGTGACATGTGCTGGTTTGGGATGCCCATGTGGGCTGGTGTATTTAAACCAGACAAAAACCAATTCAAAATACAATAGCTTGATTAAAATGAGGCTTAACAACGCTTATTTAGTATAACAGATAGGGTGACATGTGCTGGTTTGGGATGCCCATGTGGGCTGGTGTATTTACACCAGACAAAAACCAATTCAAAATGCAATAGCTTGATTAAGCTGAGGATGAACAACGCTTATTTAGTATAACAGATAGGGTGATGTGCTGGTTTGGGATGCCCATATGGGCTGGTGTATTTAAACCAGACAAAAACCAATTCAAAATGCAATAGCTTGATTAAAATGAGGCTGAACAACGCTTATTTAGTATAACAGATAGGGTGACATGTGCTGGTTTGGGATGCCCATGTTGGCTGGTGTATTTAAACCAGACAAAAACCAATTCAAATGCAATATCTTTATGAGAAATAGCCTTTAAAAGCTGCTTCAGTGTAACAGATAGGGTCAAATGTGCTGAAATAGGATGCACATGTGGGCTGGGGTTTTTACAGCAGACACAAAAAAAATGTAAACTAATCGAGTTATAAGAAATGATTGTGTGTAACAGATAGGGTTAAATATGCCACTGCCAACATGGCATGCACAGTGGCAAGGAATTTTTACAGCACAAACAAAATCAATTTAAAACTGATCTGGCAAATGAAGTGAAATGAAAATAAAAAAAAAGCTTTCCCTGTCACTTTCTCTGCTGTCCCTGCCTCGATCTTTCCCGATTTTTCCCTATCTTTCCCTGGTTCTGTCTGGCACTCTGTGGGTCTCCCTGACTCTCCCTGACTCTCTCTTAGGGGGTTATTTAAAGTGGACCATCACCCAGGGGTGATCGGCCCGGGAATCTATAAGATTCCCGGGCCGATCACCTCCCTCACCGCGGGACATCCTAGATCGGGATGTCCCGCGGTGAGGGACCCCCCCAAAACCCCCCAAAAATCTTACCGCCACTGCCGCCTACCGCGCGCCCCTCTAGACGTGCGCGCGCCCGCGCCTGGCCGTTTGTGAATGGCCGGCGCGGGCGCGCGCCCTGTCAGAGTGACGTGCGGGAGGCAGCGGCGGACGCGCTGTCTTGTCCGTCGCTGTCACCCGCTTGTCCGTCGGCGGGGATTGGACGGCGCGGTGACGTGGGATCGTGGTGAGGTGAGTTTTTGGGGCTTTCTGGGGGGTTTCACACAGCGGGGCACCCCCAATCGGGGTGCCCCCCCGAAGTGGACCAAAACCCAGGATAGTCAAAATCCTGGGTGTTGGTCCACTTTAAGAAAGGATAACGTCAGGTAGTGCCTGGTTAATGAGAGGTAGCGACAGATAGCGACTGGTCAACGCCAGACATGGCACGCAATTCCACATTTATCAAGCAGAATCTGTTTAGCAACTGGGATAGCGGCATGTAGCGTCTGATTCATCATTTTCAAAGCCTCTGCGCACAGCGCCAGCGTTCAGTCTTGCACAGCGCCAGGTATGACCTCTCACTACCTGTCGCTCCCCCATACATTTCAATGGACGAACCTTTTCTTCACTTTAAACGGGTTTTTTTTTTCCCAAAAATCACAAATAATTCTGTGACCTCTTCTGGCATTGAAAAAGCTGTTTTTTCCAATTTTTTTAATATTTCTTCAGAAATGACATTACAGGTCTGGCATTAAAGTGTTCATGTTACAATGTTGCTACAATGTAATTCCATATGTTTTTGCTTTGTTACTAGTTGATAGATGCTTGAAAACAGACTTTAAACACACCGCCTCCTGCGCTATGGGCTACAAACAAGTATTTTTCAGCGCCAGAGATTTGTGAGGCTGTTTTTTTGCTGAATATGGTGTGAGTCGGTCTCACTGACCAGTCGCTAACATGCGCTTCCATACAGCGCTGTACTGGTCAAATAGTGACTCCTCACAATGTATTCAACATTACTGAACAGCAACTGAGTCGCTATAAAGTAGCGACCCATGGCTGAGCACTGCGACTACTAGCGGGCGCTCTGAAAATGCCTGCTACAGATGCTCATCTGTTGCTACCTGCCACTAATGATGAATCAGCCTCCCAGTCTCTCCCTGTCTCTAAACAGCTACGCTGTGGCCGCAATACAAGGCTGAAATGCGCACCAGCAAGATGGCCGCCATTTATATAGTACTGTGACGTCATCGGGGCTCCTGGCTGCTGATAGGCTGCATGTGTCCTTCCCATGATAACTTGCCCCAGGGGATATGTCCAGACATGTCCATCCACCATTTTCCAATTCCTGTAATTGAAGTAAATGGAGTTTAAAGGAAAACTTCGATCGATCGAATCGCGGGGAAATTTGGATTCGTTCAGAATCGAATATTCCCTGAAATTCGGAACGAATTCGGGTTCGTCCGGATCGATTCGCTCATCCCTAGGCATAAGCACCAGGCACCCCAGGCAATGCGCACATGCGCATATTGTCTTTTTTCCTCTTCATGAGCCAGCATTTATCAGGTAACTTTTCACCCTTGCCATAAGAAATTAGTTTGTAACTGAAACAAAAAAACTTCATTTTCCTTCTCGGGTTAAACAGCTAATTAAAGGTGCCATATTTTACAGCAAAGCAATATAATACGCAACCTTAATGCGGACCCAAAGACAGCCAGACCTTTTCTATGGGAATTGTTGGCATCAAATTTTTACTGAATACAAAGGTGTGTACTTGACAATGTATGATACTATAAACTTTCTTACAACATGAGAAATATGATATGCATATAATATACTGCTAGCTTAATTCTAATATTATGGGGCCCACATTTGCAGGGCTACCCATATTTATTTATTAACATTATATTGAAAAATACTTGTTTGAAGCCCAGAGCGCAGGAGGCGGTGTGTTTAAAGTCTGTTTTCAAGCATCTATCAACTAGTAACAAAGCGAAAACATATGGAATTACATTGTAGCAACATTGTAACATGAACACTTTAATGCCAGACTTGTAATGTCATTTCTGAGGAAATATATAAAAAATGAAAAAATTATGAAAAAACTGCTATTTCAATGCCAGGAGAGGTCAAAAAATTATTTGTGATTTTTTGGAAAAAAAAAAACTCAGTTTAAAGAGAAGAAAAGGATCGTCCATTGAAATGTATGGGAGAGCGACAGGTAGCGAGAGGTCATACCTGGCGCTGTGCAAGGCTGAATGATGGCGCTGTTCGCTGAGGCTGTGAAAATGATGAATCAGACGCTACATGACGCTATTCCAGTCGGTAAACAGATTCTGCTTGATAAATGTGTAATTGCGTGCCGTGTCTGGCGTTATCACCAGTCGCTACCTGTCGCTACCTGTCATTAACCAGCCACTACCTGACGCTATCCCTTCTTAAATAAGGGCCTTGTATGAGTTTACCACAGCAAGGTACATTTTGGTATTCCCAAAAACAAGAAACACAGTATAATGTTTTGCTTTTAATCAAGTGTCTTTTATTGTTCAACGACACTGATAAGTGTCTTTTGCACATTGTAAAATGTATTGTAAATTTACTGTATCACAGATGGCGTTTCATAGAGCACAGGTGGCTTTTTTTTGTATAGAAAGCAGCAAAAATAATAAATATTGACAACATTCAAAACAGTATATGCAGTCATACAGATTAGCGAGGTCAATGGGACCAAGGGTTCAAGGGGGGCCCATCCCCATTTCTGTAAAATAAATTCAATTATATTCCTGACATCTCCCCATGGGCACCACAACAAAGATGCTGGAACCAGTCAAATTGCGCCATCTAGCGGCCATTTATGTAAATAGCTTCACTGATTACCCTGTTTATTTATATGTCAGTTTGATAAGATTCACAGTATTTAATCACTTTATGGAATGCATAGCTGTTTCTATGGGTGTTCATTTTTTCCTACCAATGTTTACATCCCAAATGTGGACCAAAACCCTATTTAATAGAGTTTGGGTCCACATTAAAGCAATCTTCCAGGCTATTATCGGTACCTTTGCTTGAAGCCCCCTCCTGATCCACACTAGCCAAACACAACCTAGGGACATAGAGAAACGCTGTGCACTGCAGACACAGGCCACTGATTGGTGAAGATGTTATGTAGGTAGTAAGTATGCAGCATTTCTCAATATCCCTGTTTGCAGCTGGCTAGCAGTATGCTCTCTATGGGTGTGGTTCATGTCATGGCCCCTCAGCTCTAGCAGGCCGTATTTGCCATAAGGCAAGGGTAGGCACGTGCCTAGGGCAGAGACATAGCTTGGGGGCGGGGATGGGGTGACGTTCAACAACAATTAAAAAAAAAAAGAAATTTTGGCTGCCGCCTTGGCCAGTGATGGAGAAAGGATAGTAAGGGCAGAGCAGGGAGGGGCGGGGTTTTTTTTAACATTGGTGGATCAGCGGGACCCTCCCCCCTGACATCCCGCACCCCCCCCTCCTGTCCCGCATGTTGCCGCTGTCGCCACAGTAGTTCCTAATTCAGCGAGCGCGACTGCCGATAATACCCAGCCACCCACTTGCCCAACTCCTGGGTATTGTCGGCAGTAGCGCTCGCTGCGGGACAGGAGGGGGGGGGGCGGGTCCTGCTGATACACCAATGTTATTAAAAACCCGCCCGTGCTGCCCTGCCCTGCTCTGCTCGCCCTGTCTCCTTTTTATGTCAGGAGCAACAGCCGGCTAAGTGCAGCATTCGGGGGGTGTGGTTTTGTGATTCATCAGGAGGTGGGCTGATCCTCCAATGATGCCACCAGCTGACTGTGGTACCGGGACACCCTCGAGGTAAGCTTAACCACCTGAGATTTGGGGCCCGGGGGGTTAACATTTTCTGTGTTGGGGGAGACCAAAACTCACTGTAGAACTAGAAATGGATATATTACCTTTTGAATTGTCCAATTGAGGGGATGCTAGTTAAAAATGTGAATTTTGGTCCACTTTAACTTTTTCTGTGTTTGGAGGGTTAACTTTTTCAGTGTTTGCATGGGGGTTACTTTTTCCTTATTTGGGGAGGAGTTAAGTGGACCAACCACCAGGGCCAGCTGATCAAGTGACCCATCCAAGATGCCCCATTCTGTGCCCGTCCCCCAAGATCGCCAGGGTCAGAGTCAATTGTCAGGAGACTCACCAGCTCAATAGCTGCAGCCCCATCCCTGGCCACCCTGTAGCTGAGGCTGGGGGCAGGAGTGTTCCCCACACAAAAGGGAGACTGGGCATGTGACCGCTCCTGTTTGCCTGTGCCGGAGCTCTCGTACGAAATGCATGTCAGAAAGTGCTGAGTGGACGAGAGCTTGTGTATGTTTTGTGGGACCAGGGAAAGGTGAGTTTTTGGGGGAGAACTGGGGGGTTTCATACAGTTTGGCATCCCAAATCTGGATGCCCCTAAGTAAGAACCAAATCCCAGTATAAGGAAAATCCTGGGTTTTGGTCCACTGGGGCCAGCCCCTGGCCTTCCCCCCTGGGACATCCTAAATTGGGATGCCGCACTGTTAGAACCCCCCCAGGTTGACAGTAAACTCACCTTCTTCCTGGTCTCTTGTCAATGTAAACATCGGGAAGCCGCATCCCCTGCATCTTATGGCTGTGCGCGTATTCCCACCCAGGATCATGCACGCTGCAGGAGATGCGGACGCTCAAGCTTACAATTGCCATAAACATTGCATAGGGCAAACAGCTCTGATTGGTCAAGAGCCCACACATCTGCTGTTGGAGCGGGAGTGGGAAGAGGTGATTTTTTACAGTTGAACTCGGGGGGGGGGGTTCACACAGTGGAGCATCCCAAATGTTGATGCCCAGGGGCAAGGACCAAAGCCCAGGATAATCAAAATCACTGTTTTTTTTTTTCTTTAAAGCTGGTAAACCTGAATGGGGTGCCCCTGCGTGTGAAACCCCAGGGAATGCCGAAAATCTTATCTTACTCCCATGACACATGCACAGGCTTCCAGCAATTCTGAATGTTTTGGGATACAGGGCAATTGATTCTGAATGATTGGAGTGCCCGGAACCTCCTGCTGTGCATGCCTGCACTGGCCATTTACCCGCCAGGGAAATACCACCTTTGGCTTTGTATGCACTGTGGGATCGATGGAAAGGTACCGTATTTTTTGCCCCATAAGACACACCCAGGATATGGAGGAGAGGAGTTTATCCCCAATACAGGCAGTGTGGGGGGCATCCCAAATACAGGCACTGTGCAGCATGCCCCACAAAACAAAAAAACTCACATTCCCTAGCTTCCACGCCACAGCCATCTGCCACCAACCTAAACACATAGGGAGAGATACACACACACACAAACATACCGCGCCCTACTGTCCTTTCCTGCTGTCGCCCACTGTCACCACTGCTGTTTGTCTGCACATAAACAAGCTCACAGGCCACGCCCACCTGGTTGCTGGTGGAACCGATGCCCAGGGAACACGTGTTTATGTGCAGGTGGCAGCCAGCAGTGGCGACGACGGGTGAGGGCAGCTGGAAGCAATAATGTATTTTCTGTGTGTGTCTCTTTCTTCCTATGTGTTAAGGTTAGCGGGAGATGGCTGCAGCGCAGGAATGGGAGAGGCCGCATCCCCGAATCCTCAGACTGTGAGCACGCTCCCACCTGTCCCAAATTCAGATAGCTGGGGCGCAAGCTCAGGGCTGCAAGGGATGCGGCCATTCTCGTTCCCCATTCACATAAATCAGAGCTGTTCACCAAATTATGTCATTTCAGCAGGCAGCCCTGATTGGACAAGACGCAAGCGCCTGTGGACCAAAGGGAGGGTTTCACACAGCGCGGTGTCCCAAATTGAGATTTGCTGCGGGTCTCACTGCATCCCCCATGTCCTCTACTGTTGTAGCCTCCTCTACTGGTTCTTCCACTTGGTTGGGGGGCGTAAGCACAAATAGTGCCTAGGGAAGCATGAACCCTAAATACGGCTCTGAGCTCTAGGCAGCAGATTTAACACGTGTGACCTTCTAGCATTACTCACTGCTACTTCACTTCAATCGATCTAGGAGCATATACACAATGAAAATCTCAGGTTTTGTTTGTCTTTAATATTGCACTCTATATAGCGTAGTTATTATTAAGTTGCTATTATTAAGTCGCCCTGAGGAAGCAGCGGGCAGGTGCTGCGACACGCGTTGGCGGGCATCTCCACGGGGGGAGGTGCAGCTGGTCTGTATGTATTTGTATTTGTTATATTTCTCTTTTTACCAATCCCCGCTGGTCCTTTTACTCTTTCTGATACTGGTTTAGCTGTTTTTTGGCACAGGCACTTTATCAACTGTATACTTTGCACATAGAATCTTGAATGCATTATCTTGCACATGCTATATATTTCTTGCACATGTTGTATTATTATATGAATTGTTTTAGTATATTGATTTAGGATTGCTACCTTATATGTGAGGGTTATAATTGTTATTGCACTTACCAGCTGTGATCATAGGATAGTTATTTATTTATATTACTTTGAATGGTTATGATGGCCTTCTGGCGCCCCCCGGTGTCTATTGTGTATATGTGATGTAAGTTTTTATGTATTGTGTTTGGTGTTTTGTAGCCATTAGATTTTCTAAATAAACGAATATTTTTTATCCGTATTATGGTGGGTAGTGCCGCTTTTTGCACTCTCTTGGTATAGTTCTTGGGGGTGTGTGGGGACCCCCATTCATACTTGTAGTTTCTTTGGTTGTCATACTAAGAGTAGTGAGCACACCGCGTTGTATTTAATGAATTTTTTCTCTTTTGTGAGAGACTGGTGCTGTCCATTTTTTCCTTTTGTCTATATTGCTATTTTTATATAGCTAAAGGGTGAGCCCCATAAATTATTTGCTCCAGGTGGCCCTCTGAGAGTGATCTCCTATAGTCGGCCAAAAATACTCCAGTCCTACACTGGCACAGTTTAAGACGTTCTACTAAAAAGGAAGCCATTTATCTTGTTCCAGTAAGCCTATTAATAGAAAAAAAATATCATCTTACATTTCTGCCTGCAGAAAATAAAAGGTAATTCCACTTTCAATGGCGTTTTTTTTAAAGTCTCCATTATTGTGTGGCAAAATAATGTGCTCAATGTGCTAAACTTATCTGTGATTTCTGACTTTTTTAATTTGTTCACAGCGTTCTCACCAGGGGAGGTGATTAATGCATGATTTAGCTAAAGCTGCTGATGATGATCACCTGTTAAAGTGGAAGGATTCTGCATTTGTCAGTAGCTTTTATCTCCAGGCCAGGAAAGACACTCCCGCTTTAGGACACACAGAAATATAAGAAACTTGGAAACAGCATTCTGATAATTAAATCCCAGGTCTGGGGCACAAGAACGGAAGAGTAAAACAATAAGGCAGAACACCAAAAACCTGATAAAGGAGGAATTTTCCTTTATTCAAACAGTCTTGGGGGTTGCAGCTGATGGATTTCTGGCCTCCCCCACTGATTGGCAGCATTGGGCAAATGACATGTGCATCTTCCACAGATATGCATTCTCTTGCACATATGGTCATTTGTGAACCGGTTGACAACAGGTTTCCAGTTGCGGAGATGAAAGCTCTAAATGTCTGCCCACAGGGCCTAAAGATAAGAAGATATGTTTTTTTCTACGCATGCACAGCCTCTGCCCTCATTACATAGCTGTAAGACTATACAGTATGTAAATCTAATTGGATGCCTGCAGCAGTCAGTGACATTTACACTCAGAATAGAGTGACAGTCCAGCCATCCAATAAGTGCTGTACACAGTGTGTAACTACTTGTCTTGTAGTCCTGAATGCAAAGTGCTAACATTTAACTGACATGTGCAGTAGGACATGGAAGATGTCACAGCACAGCAGCAGGTGTCTTTCCTGATCAGGGTGCCAACAGTCTCAGAACCCAAAGCCACAGCAGCAAGCAGAGGTATGACTCTCACTAGACTTCCAGCTGGGGGAGAACAAAATAGGCCAAAACATAAATAGGCCAACTTAGGCTAAATTTGAAATTAATTTTTCTAGAATACATATTGGTAGTTCTTTTTGTCATTGTCAGACATGTTAAATGAAGAAAACTAGTTATTCTCGAAAGCTAAACTTTGAATATAATTAGCCTACAAAAGATGTTGCCTTTTTTCATATTTCTGTTTTTCTCAGTATCTAACACAGTATACAGTAACACATTACTGCTCGCACAGGGGCTTAAGCAAGTAGGTTTTCTGTGTCATGTAAGGTGGATTTATGGATTTTTGGAGGTGATGTTTGTCCTATAAAGCAGTGGTCCCCAACCCTGTCCTCAAGGCCCACCAACAGGCCAGGTTTTGCAGATCTCCACAAAGATGCACAGGTGGAGTAATTAGTGCAGCTGCAGAGCAATAGAGCTGGCTATTTGGAGATCCAAAAAACATGACATGTTGGTGAGCCTTTGAGGACAGGGTTGAGGACCACTGCTATAAAGGATCTGTGACTAGTATTTATATCTGTATCTCCCCATTTTTCTTACAGCAACTTTTATGTCTCTGCTTGTCATCTGCCCTAGCTTGGCTCCCTTCTCTCTGTCCCTCAAATCTCTTGCTATCTCCCCCTAATACTCCCTTTTCTTTGTTCCTCCTCTTTTTCCCTTCCTTCCCATACCCTTTGTCTCTCCCTACATGTCTTCCTATTTCTTTCACTGCACCTCCCATCCATGTTTAAAGGGTCTGAGATTCTTAGTTTACCAAAACGCTGATGTGCGTCTGGGGAGTTCATTCAGCTTCTCCAACTTCCCATTAAAATGCTCGACAAGAGAAGCTGATTGGATGAGCCTGCACCGTGGGCTCGAGGAGAGGTGAGTAGATTCAGCGACCTGGAGGGTTTCACATAGCAGGGCACCCTAAACCCAGGGGGACGTACCAAAACCCAGTGAAAATCTTGTCTTGGTCTGCACTTTAATAAAGAGAGTTTAAAAACAAGTGGCCTGGACTGAAGGCAGTATTGAATTAATCATCCAAATGTATCGATACATTATAACTTACAACCAAAAACATAAAAACTACACAGCAATTGAACATCGATTTAGAGCCTAATGTGAAAATTTACTTCTTTTTAGGAGAGAAAACTGCCATTCACTTTCATTGTCTTCCAGGTGTAAAAATTCACCTGGCTCTTAATCAGCCCCAAGGTAGACAATGAAAATGAAAAGCAATTTTCTGTTCTAAAAAGGCTCAATGTGTTGAGTTAAATACAGGGGAATGTTCGAAAAATGACAACTGTAAAACTTCATAAAGTGGTTACAAGAAGTGTTTACCACATTAGTGTTGAGGTGGTTCATACACTTCTTGTAACCACTTTATGGCATCCATCCAGCATAAGATAACAACATTGCAACATTGCCTGGCCAGAACTCATATATCCAAAACAGAGAGAAAAGCTCTAGAAGTCATTTAACTGATTTTGACAGTTTTCCCTTCATGTTGGCTCTGCTGCAGAATCTTTCAGTTTACCATTTTCTCTCTTTTTTCTCAACACATGTTTCCATATGATCTTTCTTTCAGCTTTGTGTGTTTTGAGCAAAGCCCAACCCAGGATTTTCACTATCTGGAGTTTTGTTTTGTGCCCCTAGGGGCATCTCGACTTGGGATGCCCTGATATGTGAAACCCCCAAGTTCGCCTGTGAAAACGTAACTTTCCCTGTCCCACAGCGCATGCGTGGGCTCTCATCCAATCAGCGCTGTTTGCACGCAGATGGGGAGCCTGAGCAGTAACCTTCCTGGCCGCCCGGTCTGTCTAAATGACTATCTGCATGAGTGTGCCAGAAAAATGGGGGGATCTGTGGTTATCCAGGGGTCGTTTCACATAGTGGGGCATCCTGATTTAGAATGCCCAAGGGGGAAGGTCAATGGCCAGGTCTTATAGACTTCAGGGTCGGCTTTGTTCCACTTTAATACCTTTAGATTTTACTGCACAGCTATTCAAAGAAGAATTTCAGTCATTTTCAGTCAGTTTAGTTTATTTTGTATAGATTTTACACATTTGAGTCACCTGGTCTCATAACAAAAGCAGCACCTCACACACACACAGCCGTTACCACTGATTACAGTGTCAGCCTCTGAGGTAAAGTGTTGCTAGGAGACCAGTGGGCTAAATGAAGCAGCTCACTAAATACAACCCAGCAGATCCCCCTATTCAGCAAATGGACTGAGCCATTGTCATTATACAATTTAAAAGAAAGGCATATATTTTTTCCTTTTTCTATCGCCACTTTATTTATACACATGTTAGAAGCCATTGTGTGGCTATTTAATTATTTATCTTTTTAAATGCAAATACTGCTCCTTTAAGTAGGTTCCTCAATTTGTAACTGGTTTTCAATATGTGGCAAGGGAGGGTTATTACCCTTGTAGCTTGTAGCAAGGTTGTTCATTTGTGGGATGCCCCTGATGGCTAAAAACAGGTGTCTATTGTCCCTTTGGGATAGCATAGATTGTATAAACTTGTGATAGAAGGCCAGGACCTAAGCAACAGTGTAGGTCTGATCTGCCCTGGGGGACAATCAGTTAGTATGACTTTTTTTTTTTTACCAGCCTAGACACTTCCTTTTAGTTGGAGGCAGCCATAGGTATTGTCTTCTTGGCAGTTAGCATGATCAATAAGATACAGTGGGAGGTTCTTAGTGCTGACTCGCTGCTACAGTATGTCCTATAGATTTACAATATGAAGAAATATCTGTGTGTGTACTTGTGTGATCCAAATATATGGTGGAACGATTAAAGTGTGCCATGATACTACTCATAGTAACTTTAGGTAATGCTGTAAGTAGTAAAAAAAAACAGAAAAGAAAAAAATCCTATTATTTTAGACATTTATTTAAGCACTTTTTGGGGGAAGAAAGATTTGAATTCTGTAGCTACAGCCAACTACAGCCAGCTACAGCCAACCATTTTGAAAGATTCTGTACACTGCCTGGTATGGGTTCTTGGGGGGAGGGGGGTCGGCACACTGCCTGTTTTAGGTTCTATTTCTTTTTTTTGGGGGGGGGGGTATTCACACTGCCTCTTATAGGGTTCCCTGGAGGGTGGGTGGGGGAAGGGGGTTGCACACTACCTTAAAAGGTTCATGCACGTTGGTTGTTGTGGGGTTATTAGGGGGGATTCTAAGGTTATGGGTAGGGATGAGCGAATCGATCCGGACGAACCCGGATTCGATCCGAATTTCATGAAAAATTCGATTCGGATCGAATCCGAATTTCCCCGCGATTCGGTCGCTCGAAGTTTTCCTTTAACATCCATTCATTTACATACAGGCATTCTAAGATGGCGGACGGGACATGTCCAGACATCTACCCCGCGCCAGTGCAAGCTGGGGCAGTCACATGCAGCCTATCAGCAGCCAGCAAGCCCGGTGACGTCACAGCGCTATTTAAGGCCGGCGGCCATCTTGGTTTTCCTCATTTCTCTATTGCATTCGTGAGAGACAGGACGCTGTAGTGAGGGAGATGCAGTTAGACAGGCAGGGACAGACAGGGACAGGCTGGAGACAGGCAGGAGACAGGCAGGAGACAGACAGAAAGTCAGCGAAAAACAGGGAAAGTTAGGAAAAATCTGAGGCAGTCACAGGGAGATTTTTTTTTTTTTTCATCCAGCCTGAGTGTTTGTTACTGGCTGGCTGACTGGCTTTGTTAGCGTTTTCAGGCTGCTTATACTAACTAACTGTGCATATATACTGAACTGATCTTAAGTCTGCTGTGAGGCATCCCATTCTGTGACTACACCAGCCTCTATTTAAGACCATAACCATTTGCACCTATTCTAATTGAAATTAGGCCTGATAAAGACACTTTTGCTGTGCATAGTACTACTGCCTGCCAGGTGCACTCCTGTTGGGGCATCCCATTCTGTGACCACACCAGCCTCTATTTAAGACCATAACCATTTGCACTTATTCTAATTGAAATTAGGCCTGATAAAGACACTTTTGCTGTGCATAGTACTACTGCCTGCCAGGTGCACTCCTGTTTGGGCATCCCATTCTGTGACTACACCAGCCTCTATTTAAGACCATAACCATTTGCACCTATTCTAATTGAAATTAGGCCTGATAAAGACACTTTTGCTGTGCATAGTACTACTGCCTGCCAGGTGCACTCCTGTTTGGGCATCCCATTCTGTGACTACACCAGCCTCTATTTAAGACCATAACCATTTGCACTTATTCTAATTGAAATTAGGCCTGATAAAGACACTTTTGCTGTGCATAGTACTGCTGCCTGCCAGGTGCACTCCTGTTTGGGCATCCCATTCTGTGACTACACCAGCCTCTATTTAAGACCATAACCATTTGCACTTATTCTAATTGAAATTAGGCCTGATAAAGACACTTTTGCTGTGCATAGTACTGATGCCTGCCAGGTGCACTCCTGTTGGTTTTTGTGGCATCCCATTCTGTGACTACACCAGCCTCTATTTAAGACCATAACCATTTGCACCTATTCTAATTGAAATTAGGCCTGATAAAGACACTTTTGCTGTGCATAGTACTACTGCCTGCCAGGTGCACTCCTGTTGGGGCATCCCATTCTGTGACCACACCAGCCTCTATTTAAGACCATAACCATTTGCACTTATTCTAATTGAAATTAGGCCTGATAAAGACACTTTTGCTGTGCATAGTACTACTGCCTGCCAGGTGCACTCCTGTTTGGGCATCCCATTCTGTGACTACACCAGCCTCTATTTAAGACCATAACCATTTGCACTTATTCTAATTGAAATTAGGCCTGATAAAGACACTTTTGCTGTGCATAGTACTGCTGCCTGCCAGGTGCACTCCTGTTTGGGCATCCCATTCTGTGACTACACCAGCCTCTATTTAAGACCATAACCATTTGCACTTATTCTAATTGAAATTAGGCCTGATAAAGACACTTTTGCTGTGCATAGTACTGCTGCCTGCCAGGTGCACTCCTGTTGGTTTTTGGGGCATCCCATTCTGTGACTACACCAGCCTCAATTTAAGACCATAACCATTTGCACCTATTATAATTGAAATTAGGCCTGATAAAGACACTTTTGCTGTGCATAGTACTACTGCCTGCCAGGTGCACTCCTGTTTGGGCATCCCATTCTGTGACTACACCAGCCTCTATTTAAGACCATAACCATTTGCACTTATTCTAATTGAAATTTGGCCTGATAAAGACACTTTTGCTGTGCATAGTTCTGCTGCCTGCCAGGTGCACTCCTGTTGGTTTTTGGGGCATCCCATTCTGTGACTACACCAGCCTCTATTTAAGACCATAACCATTTGCACCTATTCTAATTGAAATTAGGCCTGATAAAGACACTTTTGCTGTGCGTAGAACTGCTGCCTGCCAGGTGCACTCCTGTTTGGGCATCCCATTCTGTGACTACACCAGCCTCAATTTAAGACCATAACCATTTGCACTTATTCTAATTGAAATTAGGCCTGATAAAGACACTTTTGCTGTGCATAGTACTACTGCCTGCCAGGTGCACTCCTGTTTGGGCATCCCATTCTGTGACTACACCAGCCTCTATTTAAGACCATAACCATTTGCACTTATTCTAATTGAAATTAGGCCTGATAAAGACACTTTTGCTGTGCATAGACTTACTACTGGTCCCAGGTGCACTCCTGTTGGGGCATCCCATTCTGTGACTACACCAGCCTCTATTTAAGACCATAACCATTTGCACTTATTCTAATTGAAATTAGGCCTGATAAAGACACTTTTGCTGTGCATAGTACTGCTGCCTGCCAGGTGCACTCCTGTTGGTTTTTGGGGCATCCCATTCTGTGACTACACCAGCCTCTATTTAAGACCATAACCATTTGCACCTATTATAATTGAAATTAGGCCTGATAAAGACACTTTTGCTGTGCATAGTACTACTGCCTGCCAGGTGCACTCCTGTTTGGGCATCCCATTCTGTGACTACACCAGCCTCTATTTAAGACCATAACCATTTGCACTTATTCTAATTGAAATTAGGCCTGATAAAGACACTTTTGCTGTGCATAGCACTGCTGCCTGCCAGGTGCACTCCTGTTGGTTTTTGGGGCATCCCATTCTGTGACTACACCAGCCTCTATTTAAGACCATAACCATTTGCACCTATTCTAATTGAAATTAGGCCTGATAAAGACACTTTTGCTGTGCATAGTACTGCTGCCTGCCAGGTGCACTCCTGTTGGTTTTTGAGGCATCCCATTCTGTGACTACACCAGCCTCTATTTAAGACCATAACCATTTGCACCTATTATAATTGAAATTAGGCCTGATAAAGACACTTTTGCTGTGCATAGTACTACTGCCTGCCAGGTGCACTCCTGTTTGGGCATCCCATTCTGTGACTACACCAGCCTCTATTTAAGACCATAACCATTTGCACTTATTCTAATTGAAATTAGGCCTGATAAAGACACTTTTGCTGTGCATAGTACTGCTGCCTGCCAGGTGCACTCCTGTTGGTTTTTGGGGCATCCCATTCTGTGACTACACCAGCCTCTATTTAAGACCATAACCATTTGCACCTATTATAATTGAAATTAGGCCTGGTAAAGAGACTTTTGCTGTGCATAGTACTACTGCCTGCCAGGTGCACTCCTGTTGGTTTTTGGGGCATCCCATTCTGTGACTACACCAGCCTCTATTTAAGACCATAACCATTTGCACCTATTCTAATTGAAATTAGGCCTGATAAAGACACTTTTGCTGTGCATAGTAATACTGCCTGCCAGGTGCACTCCTGTTTGGGCATCCCATTCTGTGACTACACCAGCCTCTATTTAAGACCATAACCATTTGCACTTATTCTAATTGAAATTAGGCCTGATAAAGACACTTTTGCTGTGCATAGTACTGCTGCCTGCCAGGTGCACTCCTGTTGGTTTTTGGGGCATCCCATTCTGTGACTACACCAGCCTCTATTTAAGACCATAACCATTTGCACCTATTCTAATTGAAATTAGGCCTGATAAAGACACTTTTGCTGTGCATAGTACTGCTGCCTGCCAGGTGCACTCCTGTTTGGGCATCCCATTCTGTGACTACACCAGCCTCTATTTAAGACCATAACCATTTGCACTTATTCTAATTGAAATTAGGCCTGATAAAGACACTTTTGCTGTGCATAGTACTACTGCCTTCCAGGTGCACTCCTGTTTGGGCATCCCATTCTGTGACTACACCAGCCTCTATTTAAGACCATAACCATTTGCACTTATTCTAATTGAAATTAGGCCTGATGGGGAGGCGCGCGCGCGTGACCGTGACGTATGGCAGCAGCCTGAGACGGCTCCGCGCGATCGGGAGGCCCTGCCACATATACACAGCCCGAGCACCAACCTGGTCCGACTCTCTAGCTGGGTGAGAGCTTGGAGATCATCCGGGGCGAGATGAGCGCAGCTCCAAGCAAAAAGAAAGCTCACAAAGAGACGAGGAAGTCGGCGGTCCCCGGATCCAAGATGGCGGCCGCAGCAAGCTCACACACTGAGAACGGTGGGGGAGGAACGCATGAGAAACCAGGCGGAGAGGAATCTGAGAGGGTGAGTGGCGATGAACTTTCCTTAGACTCTACTGATAGCTGGCCACACCGCACCTCTGCCCCTGACAACCCGCAGCAGCCCTATTTTGACACCCAACCTTTATTATCTCAGCTCCGGTCCATCGTCAGGGAGGAAGTTACTGCTGTTACATCTAAACACACAGAGACTCTCCTCAAAGAGATAAGAGATATAGGGGGCCGTACTGACGCCCTGGAATCTCGTATGGACGACGTTACAAGCGTCCTAGAAGACCATAAAAATATGCTGGATCAGCTTCAGGAGGAAGTTGCTTCCCTCAACTCCCAAAATGAGGAGTTGGAGAACAGGAACAGGAGGTCAAACCTCAGATTCCGAGGACTTCCAGAAACCATGGAGGACACAGCGGGCACCATAACAGCTATATTACAGGAGCTTGTCCCCGAAATCCCAGCAGACAGGCTGGAGCTAGACAGGGCGCACAGAGCACTGACCAAACGACCAGTTGATGGCCCGCCACGTGACATAATCGTCCGCTTCCACCACTATCAGACTAAGGAAGCAGTCCTGAAAGCTTCAAGGGAAAAAGCCCCCCTCACTTTCCAGAACCAGGGATATCAAATCTATGCGGACCTGTCTCAAATCACCATTCAAAAGAGGCGAGCCTTTCGCCCCTATCTCCAATCCCTGCAATCCCAGGGGATCCGTTATAGATGAGGATTCCCCTTTAAATTGTCTTTTATGCATCAAGGCAGATCGGTGCAGGTCTCCACTCCACTGGAGCTGATTGAAAGGTTTAAGGCTCTTGACATGAAACTTCCTGAACCTGACGCTGTAGCTTCCTCGCTTCCCACCACAACGAGGACCCCTAAACCAGGTTACAGAAATCTCCAGCAAATTACGCCCTCCCCGAAGCAAAAATCACAATCAAGGCACACTCCAGCCATGAAGCGCCTGCTTTCACAGGTGTTTCATCCTATAACGAAGAGCTGAAAAGGCAGCGCCAGGCTTTACCTCCATGCCCCTCTCCCTACGTCCCTGCTTCTACCTGATATCGGCGGCCCATTTCCCCTCCTCTTGAGACTTTGAACACCCTAGGGAAGATGGACGGTATGAAGCTCAGGGTGATGAGGCTTACTTTACCTCCAGAATACCAAGACCCCTCACAGTCGCCAGACCGGCGTAGACTCTGCACAGTAACCAGTGTTTAGCAATTGGTCTGAGGACCTGTTTTGGAGATTCCTTTTTTATCTCCCTGATTAGTCCGTTGGTTTTTGCTTTATTACAAGTATTAATAAGTTTAGTAACATCTGTTGCATTTATAAGCCTACCCTAACCATATATTTTTTCTTACAGTTCACTAACTATGCTTGCTTTATCTGTAATCAGTTATTTAGTTAGCAAACTGCATATTCCAAATGCTCCCATTTAATAATAATATTAATCTTGTTATGTGTCGTCATGCCGCCCCCCCTGCTGGCCGAGGTGGGTATCTATGAGGCTCATGCAGACCATAAAGTCTGTTATAGAAGCCTATTCTTAATGCCTCCCATGGGCCCAGCCGGCCTCACATGAGCGGTGTGTGTAGCAGATGCCACTCTCTGACAAGGGGAGCCCCCGCTTCGGCCTAAGGGGAGAAGGCAGATAGACCATGCCCCTTTCCCTACATCTCTGCTTCTGCCTGATACCGGCGGCCCATTCCCTCTCCTCCTGGGACTTTGAACGCCCTGAGGAAGATGGATGATACGAAGTTCAGGGTGATGAAGCTTGCTCTATCTTTAGAGTGCCAAGACCCCTGTCAACCGTCGGCCCAGCGTAGACCCTCCACAGTAACCAGTGTTTAGTGAATGGTCTGATGACTAGTTTTTGGAGATTCTTTTTTTATTATCTCCCTAACTAGCCCGGTGGCTTTTGCTTTTCTACAAGTATTAATATGTTTAGTAATATCTGTTGCATTTCTATGCTTATCATGCCCATATAGTTTTCTTACAGCTCACTAACTATGTTTGCTTTATCTGTAATTAGTTACTTAGTTAGCAGACAGCATATTCCAAATGCACCCATTTAATATTAACATTACTCTTGTTATGTGTTGCCATGCCGCCCCCTGCTGGTCGAGGTAGGTACCTCTGAGGCTCATGCAGACCATAAAGTCTGTTATGGCAGCTTATTCTTGGAGACTCCCACGAGCCCAACTGGCTTCACACAGGGCTGTGTGTGACGGACACCACTCTCTGACAAGAGGGACCCCTGCTTCGGCCTGGGAGGGGATGGCAGATAACATAGACGCTTAGAGAACGACTATCAGCAGGACATTTTATCATTATCTGCCGCTTGATTTAGCTCCCCATACTTGATAAGTTGTAGAGCTCCTACCTGTTTAGCTGTCCTAGTTTTATACCAGTAGGGCCTCCCGATCCTTTGCTGGTACGCCCTCATCTCCGAAGATAGGGATACTTTCCCCAACCCTTCGGTGTTTGGTTCGTACAGTTGTCTTGCGGACAATATATGCACTGTACATGCTCATTATATTCTGTGTTTTGTCTTCCCTTTGTCATCTCTACTATATCTCAACTTTCCCCCCCTCTTCTTCCCCCCCCCCTCCCCTTTCCCTTCCCATCCCCCCCTCCCCCCCACCAGAGACTCCAGCGGGGCTGATGGGAAACCACCTCAGATTTATTTCTTTTGACTAGATATGAGTAAACCGATAAATATAGTATCTCTTAATGTCCAAGGACTAAACTCACCAAACAAAAGATCTAGAGCCTTTACCTTTTTCAACACTATCCATGCAGACGTCGTTTGTTTACAAGAGACCCATTATACCCCCTCCTCTACTCCGAAGCTTTTGCATTTTAAATATCCCCTTTCTTTTCAAGCAGTTTGCCAGAGTAAAAGAAAGGGAGTCCTTATCGCTTTCAGAAGGGGCATTCCCTTCACATGTACCAAGCAACTTGCAGACCCAGATGGAAGGTATCTCTTACTACAAGGCACCATACAAGATAACGAGGTAACCTTTCTCAACTACTACGCTCCAAATGACAAACAGACACCCTTCCTGTCGCAAATGTGCGCCCTCTTGAAAGCTCAAGGCAGAGGCACCCTATTCATGTGTGGTGATTCCAACTTGACACTCCAGCCAAGTTTGGATAGGTCCCTCCCCCCGAATGCCCACACAATCCAAGATAGTAAGCGGTTCTCTGACATGATAACCCACACTGGTCTGATTGATCCTTGGAGAGACAAATATCCAAACAGGAAAGATTTTACTCACTACTCTGCCCCACACAAAGTATCAGCCAGAATTGACCATATATTTACACAGCCTTCATTACTCCCACAAATTGAATTAGCCAAAATCTATCCGATCCCCTGGTCGGACCATGACTTAGTGGCCATTTCCTGTAGAACCCTGACTTCTAAACCTAACTCCCCATCATGGACACTTAATGATTCTCTGTTGTCATCCACGAGATTAGTAGAAGATGCTAATAGAGAAGCCTCTGAATACTTCAAAATAAATGAATCCCAGACCTCCCCACCAACTATGATCTGGGGAGCATTTAAATCGGTTATTAGGGGACATTTTATTGCTCTAGCTTCAAAGAAAAGGAAGGAAAGGACAGCCTTAGAAATAACACTGCAGGCACAATATGACAAAGATGTTCAAACCTTTAAGGCAGCTCCCAGTGCCAAACATCTCCGTCAGATGGAATCCACTAGGACTAAATTAAACTTACTACAGACTAACCAAGCAGAATGGCGTTATAAAAGGGCCCGTCATAGGTACTATACATCAGCGAACAAAACAGGAACACTCTTAGCGACTCAACTTAAATGCCAGGACCCGTATGTTCCACCAGTGAAACTCAAAACTAGACTAGGCACTGTAACCAGTAGCCCACAAGCGGTAGTATCTGAATTTTCAGCAGGCCTTTCAGACTTATATAAAGCTCCACCCCCTCTATCTGTCCAACAGGCCCAAAACTTTTTGGGGGATATTAAAATACCGGAGCTTTCAAAAACCCAGAGGGATAGTGTAGATGAAGACATCACCACAGAAGAGGTTTTAAAGGCAATTAAGACCCTGAAAAACAGTAAAAGGCCCGGACCTGACGGATTCACCGCTTTATTTTATAAAAAGTTGGCCCCAGTAGTAGCCCCGAGGCTAGCTAAGTTATTTAATTACATAAAAGATGGGAATCCCATGGACCCAGAAATGTTGCAAGCCTCGATAGTAATGATACCTAAACCGGACAAAGACCATCAGACATGGACAAACTACAGACCTATTTCACTTCTAAATATCGATCTGAAACTCCTAACAAAGATTTTGGCCAATAGAATAAATCAATTTTTAGGTGACATTATTCATAGGGATCAAGTGGGATTTGTCCCCAGAAGGCAGGCAGGGGATGGAGTCAGAAGAATCATGCAACTTCTTCATGGGGCCAGAACCCAGGACATTGAGGCCATGCTCCTCTCCTTGGATGTGGAGAAAGCTTTTGACTCCATCTCCTGGCAGTATCTCCAGTTCACCCTGGAAAGGTGGGGATTTGGTCCGGGCCTTATGTCCTGGATCTCAGCCTTATATTCTAGGCCGACTGCCTATGTTAGGTACTCAGGATTCACATCATCCAGTTTTCCTATCCAGCGAGGCACAAGGCAGGGATGCCCATTATCTCCTATCCTATTTGTTTTAGCTCTAGAACCTTTAGCGCAGAAAATCAGGCAAAGTCCCTCAATTAGAGGTATTTTTATGGGGTCTCAAGACCACAAAATATCTCTTTTCGCCGACGACATGATGTTGCTGATGTCATCCCCGCATATTTCAGCCCCTAATGCCTTCAAGGTTTTTGATAAATTCAATCAAATATCTGGCCTTAAACTGAATGCGTCTAAGTCTATGGCTCTGGATGTATCACTGGCCAGCCAGACCAAACATCTGCTCATGCAGAACTTCACCTGGCAATGGACTCAGAGGCTGCCATATTTGGGGATTAAGCTTACAGCAAATCTTAGTGATCTATACAAAGCAAATTACCCCGGAGCCCTTAAAGCTTTAGATTCTTTATTACATACTTGGCAATTTATTAGGCTCTCGTGGCTAGGTCGCATAGCGGCCCTTAAGATGACTATTCTCCCCAAAATATTATACTTCTTCAGAGTTCTGCCCATCTCTGTCCCTAAGTCCACTCTTAATATACTACAACAGAAATTTATGACATTTATCTGGAATAAAACTAAACCTAGGGTTAGCAAAGCTACATTGTTCTGTAAAAAAGAAAAAGGAGGCTTGTCATTTCCATCAATTCCTAAATACTACATCGCAGCCCAGATAGCCCCCTTAGTCCTGCTTCACACACCAAGATATAAACCCCACTGGGTGTTAAATGACTCGGTGAGTTGCGATCCGATCTCCCCTGCTGCTTTACTATGGATCCCTAAGGCCTTGAGGCCAAAGCCTCTTCCTCCGATTCTGGCATTCTCCCTGTCAATATGGGACAGAGTCAAAGGAGTCTTTTCTTCTCCTCATCTACCGGCTTCCCCCCTGCTGGGAAATCCACTATTCCCCCCAGGCGTCTCACACTCCGCAAACTTTAAATGGTGGGCTCAAAACAACTATAGCTTAATAGAAAATTTTTGCACCCCAAAAGGCATGAAGAGCCCTCAAGACTTTGGATCAAGAGGAGAGAGACCCCCAACTGAAATATTTCGGTTCCTCCAGATTCAGCATTTTATTAAGACTCTTCTGAAGAAAGCCCCTCCCCCATACCGTCCTACCGAATTTGAGAATAGATGTATTAAAGACCATTTTGGGACTGGCTTGATCACATATCTCTATGATGTGTTAGTGACCCAGTCTCCTACATTTAAGCATAATTATATGATTGCCTGGGAAAAAGAACTCGGCATCAATAAAGATGAAGAGGGATGGCAGAGAATATGGGAACAGACGAAAAAAGCTTCTTGTAACACAATGGTACTTGAGAATGCGTATAAGGTGTTATTTAGATGGTATTATACCCCAGACAGAATCCACAAATTCTCCCCTTCCACTCCGCCACAATGCTTTAGAGGATGTAAGGAGGTAGGAACAATGGCTCATATATGGTGGAACTGCCCCATAGCAAAAGCGACCTGGGACAAAACACACAGACTGCTGTCAGATGTTCTACATATCGTTAGTAGAGGGGACATATGGGAATCACTCATGCTACATAAACCCAACACAATGAACAATTCTGAATGGAAACTAGCTCAGTATTTTTTCGCTGCCGTTAAAACCACCATAGCTAGAAATTGGAAGTCTCCAAATATACCTTGGTTTGAAGTATATAGCAAAATATTAGATACAATGAGTAATGAAAAAATGACAGCTATTAAAAATGATGAATATGATAAATTCCTTAAGATTTGGTCCCCTTGGATAGATTACATTGAACTTGCCCGAAACCAATCAGACCCGATACATTCTGTTTAAGAGCCCTCTCAGTAGGTTTTGCAGGTTATACCCCGCTGGAGCCTCCCTCCCCCCCCCCCCCTCCCTCCCTTCTGCCCCTCCCAATCTATCCCTGTCTTCCCTCTTTCTCTTTCTTTTCTTTCTCTCTTCTCTATCCCATCAGTTATATAGAGGCGGTAGCCATGTAGCGGTACAAGTTATTAAACACTAGATTTACCAATGGTACACATATAAACCTTTCATGATCCTTTATCAGTAGCTGTACTAGTATGACAAGGAATCTCCCTTCCTCTTTTAGTAAATGAAACCTACAATGTATTGTTCGGATATATTGCATTATACTTACCAGAATACCGTGTACAGATGTTCCCCCCTGAGCTACTTATATTGGTTTGTAACTCTAGCGTTATATGTTCCAACCTCTGCATACTATGTAGAATATGTATGTACCCAAGCAGTGCTTATACAGATGCCGCTGTATCCTATGACTTCTGAAAATTTAATAAAAACTTTTGAAAAGAAATTAGGCCTGATAAAGACACTTTTGCTGTGCATAGACTTACTACTGGTCCCAGGTGCACTCCTGTTGGGGCATCCCATTCTGTGACTACACCAGCCTCTATTTAAGACCATAACCATTTGCACTTATTCTAATTGAAATTAGGCCTGATAAAGACACTTTTGCTGTGCATAGTACTACTGCCTGCCAGGTGCACTCCTGTTTGGGCATCCCATTCTGTGACTACACCAGCCTCTATTTAAGACCATAACCATTTGCACTTATTCTAATTGAAATTAGGCCTGATAAAGACACTTTTGCTGTGCATAGTACTGCTGCCTGCCAGGTGCACTCCTGTTGGTTTTTGTGGCATCCCATTCTGTGACTACACCAGCCTCTATTTAATACAATAATAACCATTTGCACTTATTCTAATAGAAATTAGGCCTGATAAAGACACTTTTGCTGTGCATGCTCTCTGGTTTTTGTGGCATCCCATTCTATGACTACACCAGCCTCTATTTAATACCATAATAACCATTTGCACTTATTCTCATAGAAATTAGGCCTGATAAAGACACTTTTGCTGTTCATGCTCTCTGGTTTTTGTGGCATCCCATTCTGTGATTACACCAGCCTCTATTTAATACCATAATAACCATTTGCACTTATTCTCATAGAAATTAGGCCTGATAAAGACACTTTTGCTGTGCATAGTCTTACTGCTGCCAGGTGCACTGCTGGCTGTTGGGGCATCCCATTCTGTAACATAGCATACCCCTCTTTATTTACACTAAGCAGCTCTCTTATTTACACTAGGCAGGCCTGTTGGAGGCTGAGTGTTACTGCTCACTTTTGGTGTGCATTATATTCTGTTTCATATAGACCCACCGCTGCCTGGGGGTTCTTAAAATATCACCTACTACCACGCCAGTTAGACTATGTCGGGCAGACAAGTGCCTGGAAGTGAAAAGAGGAGTGGCAGAGGCCAAGATTCTCGCAGAGAGCTCGCAGCAGACTGGGGGCCAGTAGCAGCAGGAGTCACGCTGAGAGACCTAATCTGCCAGTATCTGCTAGCGGTCGGGTCTCCACCAGTAACGCATCTGCCGTGGTAGATTGGTTGACGTGCTCATCAACAACATCATCACAACTTACGTCTGAGACCCCCAGTCTAGGGTCGGTAGGTTCCTCTGACACAACCCTGAGTTGGCATGCCCCGAGAGCAGTCCCTGTCCTCCCATTGCCTCTGTCCTACGCCGTTCCCTCCCCCAGCGACGTATCCTATGCTTTGGGTTCAGCTCCACTCTTTAGTGAGGAGGATGATCAGATAGAGGACAGTCAGCAGCTACTGCCCAGCCAAGAAATGGAGGTAGCTTCTTTAGCTAGGCAGACAAATAGTGATGTGGACAGTGTCGTGGGTGCTGCGAGCGTTCCAGCTCCTGCGCCAGACACTGTTGACGAATCCACGAACATCAGTGATGTACAGCCACAACTCGGTGATAATGATGATGACGATGAAGCCGATCGCACTTGGGAGCCGGGTGATGAAGGGGCTTCATCGTCATCATCAGGAGAAGAGGGGCGCAGGTTGCCCCGGAGTCAGCAGCTGAGGCAGCAAGGTGGTAGCAGTCAGCATGGGGGCACAATTCCAAAGGCTGGAGCCGGCCGGGGCCGGGGCCGGGGTAGAGCACCTGCTGTGCGGCAGTCTACCTTATCGGGAGGTAGTGGAGCAGGGGTTCCTGGAGTTGGCAACAGCAGCAGTGAATCAGTGAGGCCAGGGGGTGGGAAAAGTAGCTACTCGGCAGTGTGGCAGTTTTTCCTGAAGCATCCGCAGGAGGGTAACATGGCCACATGCAAGATATGTAGGCAAAAGGTGAAGCGTGGCCAGGGTCCAAATGTTGGCACCACGGCCCTGCGTCAACATATGATGCGTCACCATAAAGCGACCTGGGAGAACCGAGGCTCCCAAGGGGTGGTCCAGTCTGCTTCCTCACCAAGTGAGCTCCCAATTTCTGCCAGCCAAGGCTCCAGCACCTCAGCCGAAGGCAGCTGTGCATCATACCCATCCTCTGTCGCTCCTGCTCCTCCTCCTCCTCCTCCTCCAAGTCATGCATCCCGCCAGCAATCCATCAGCGAAGCCATGTCCAAGAGACAGTAGTATGCGCCCACTCATCCTACAGCGCAGAAGCTGAATGTGCTCCTGTCCAAGTTGCTGGTGCTGCAGTCGCTCCCTTTTCAGGTGGTGGAATCTGCACCTTTCAGAGAACTGATGGCTTGTGCCGAGCCGAGGTGGAGAGTCCCAAGCCGTCATTTCTTTGCCAAGAAGGCAGTACCAGCGCTGCACACTTTTGTTGAACAGAAGGTGGGCCAGTCCTTGAGCCTGTCGGTGTGTAGTAAAGTGCATGGCAGCGCCGACATCTGGAGCTGTAACTACGGTCAGGGACAGTACATGTCGTTTACGGCCCACTGGGTGAATGTGGTCCCTTTGCAGCAGCAGCAGCAACTTGGACAGGTCACGCCGCTTCGGCCTCCGCGCTCCCTGCCCGTTGGGCCTGTGACACCGTGCGACTCGGCCTCCTCATCCTCCGCCATCTCCTCACCCTCCACTGTAGGCTCAAGTCTCAGTGCCCCTCCAGTCTTCCATGTGTGCAGGGCACGGAGGTGTCACGTGCTTCACATGGTTTGTCTTGGCGAACAGAGTCACACAGGGGAGGAACTGCTTAAATGTATTCATCAGGAAATCCAAACATGGCTTACTCCAAGAAAACTTAAAATGGGAATCATGGTTACCGACAATGGGAAGAACATTTTGTCTGCGCTGCGCCAAGGAAGCCTGACCCATGCCCCCTGCATGGCTCACGTCTTCAATCTGGTTGTCAAGTGGTTTCTGAAGTGTTCCCCCCATCTGCAAGACATCCTAACAACTTCAAGGAAACTTTGCATGCACTTCAGCCACTCCTACACCGCCAAACACACCCTTCTTGAGCTACAGCGTCAGAATGGTATCCCCCAACATAGTCTGATTTGCGATGTTTCCACCCATTGGAATTCCACCCTTCACATGTTGGACCGATTATATGAACAGAGAAAAGCCATCACGGATTTCCTGATGATCCAAGCAGATAGGGGGACTCCCCTGTGTAACTTCAATGTCAACCAGTGACAGCTCATACGTGACACCTGCCGTTTGCTCAGGCCCTTTGAGGAAGCCACTTTATTTGTCAGTCGGCAGGATTACGGGATGAACGACGTGATTCCACTGCTTCATGTACTACAGCACATGTTGGAAACCATGGCTGGTCAGGGCACTGGAGACATGGCGTTTACATCTTACGGCCACATGAACCCCGTTGGAGCTGAACTGGAGGAGGAGGAGGAAGAGGAGGAGGAGGAGTTGCCCAGCGAAACACAGTTTAGGCTTGGCAAAATGGCTGGTTTATCTAGTCAGCGGACAGGAGAGGAGGAGCAGGAGCAGCCAGAGGAGCTAAAGGTTTTTGAGGAAGGCGAGACAGAGGACCCGGGCACACCGTGGCAGTATGCAGTGGAGATGGAGACAGGTAGTCCATCCGAGTCACTTGCGCAAATGGCACGAAGCATGCTCACGTGCTTGCATAGTGACCCCAGAATTGTTTCCATCTGTCGGCGGGATGACTTCTGGCTGTCCACCTTATTGGACCCTCGCTTCCGGCAAAAAATGGGGGCATTTTTTAAAACCACCGAGAGGGAGGACAAACTGAACTACTACAAAGACATTCTACGTAGGCAGTTGGCCGATGCCTATCTGCGCCATGGTCCATACTCTCGCAGGTCTGACTCGAGGGGACCTCTGCGCTCACCTTCCACTGCCATGGCCGCTGGGGGGGTTGGCAGGAGCAGCAGCAGCAGCTCCATCAGCAGCAGCCTCAGTCTTCAGTCGCTAATGAGTAGCTTTCTACACCCGCATAGTGAGGCTACTCATGAGCAGCAGGAAGACCTGGAGCAGGACCTGAACCAGCAGGTCATGTCATACTTTGACATGACCATGCCAACACACCTTGAGGATCCGCTGGACTTCTGGGCAGCCAAACTTGATTTGTGGCCGCAACTAGCAGAGTTTGCCCTGGAAAAGCTGTCCTGCCCGGCAAGTAGCGTGCCATCTGAGCGGGTGTTTAGTGCGGCGGGGGCCATAGTTACGGCGAGGAGAACTCGTCTGTCAACTAAAAATGTGGAGAGACTCACCTTTGTCAAAATGAATCAGGGATGGATCAGCCAGGATTTCCACCCACCAATGCCTGATGCATGCGACTAGATTCAGCATGGTGCCATGTTTTACACTTTCCAAATGGTGCAAAACATATTTATGTCTTTAGGCCAATTTTTGGGCTCCTGCTGATGCCAACTCCAGGGTGTGATTCATCCAATTTTTGGGCTCCTGAAGCCAACCCCAGGGTCTCTTTAAAGTAATATTTGGGCTCCTGCTGCTGCTGCCAACTCCTGCCAACTCCAGGGTGTGATTCATCCAATTTTTGGGCTCCTGAAGCCAACCCCAGTGTCTCTTTAAAGTAATGTTTGGGCTCCTGCTGCTGCTGCTGCCAACTCCAGGGTGTGATTCATCTAATTTTTGGGCTCCTGAAGCCAACTCCAGTGTCTCTTTAAAGTAATGTTTGGGCTCCTGCTGCTGCTGCTGCTGTTGCCAACTCCAGGGTGTGATTCATCCAATTTTTGGGCTCCTGAAGCCAACCCCAGTGTCTCTTTAAAGTAATGTTTGGGCTCCTGCTGCTGCTTGCAACTCCAGGGTGTGATTCATCCAATTTTTGGGCTCCTGAAGCCAACCCCAGGGTCTCTTTAAAGTAATATTTGGGCTCCTGCTGCTGCTGCTGCCAACTCCTGCCAACTCCAGGGTGTGATTCATCCAATTTTTGGGCTCATGAAGCCAACTCTAGTGTCTCTTTAAAGTAATGTTTGGGCTCCTGCTGCTGCTGCTGCTGCTGCCAACTCCAGGGTGTGATTCATCCAATTTTTGGGCTCCTGAAGCCAACTCCAGTGTCTCTTTAAAGTAATATTTGGGCTCCTGCTGCTGCTGCTGCCAACTCCAGGGTGTGATTCATCCAATTTTTGGGCTCCTGAAGCCAACCCCAGTGTCTCATTAAAGTAATGTTTGGGCTCTTGCTGCTGCTGCCAACTCCAGGGTGTGATTCATCCAATTTATGGGCTCCTGAAGCCAACCCCAGTGTCTCTTTAAAGTAATATTTGGGCTCCTGCTGCTGCTGCTGCCAACTCCTGCCAACTCCAGGGTGTGATTCATCCAATTTTTGGGCTCCTGAAGCCAACTCCAGTGTCTCTTTAAAGTAATGTTTGGGCTCCTGCTGCTGCTGCTGCTGCTGCCAACTCCAGGGTGTGATTCATCCAATTTTTGGGCTCCTGAAGCCAACTCCAGTGTCTCTTTAAAGTAATATTTGGGCTCCTGCTGCTGCTGCTGCCAACTCCAGGGTGTGATTCATCTAATTATTGGGCTCCTGAAGCCAACCCCAGTGTCTCTTTAAAGTAATGTTTGGGCTCCTGCTGCTGCTGCCAACTCCAGGGTGTGATTCATCCAATTTTTGAGCTCCTGAAGCCAACCCCAGTGTCTCTTTAAAGTAATATTTGGGCTCCTGCTGCTGCTGCTGCCAACTCCTGCCAACTCCAGGGTGTGATTCATCCAATTTTTGGGCTCCTGCTGCTGCCAACTCCAGTGTCTCTTTAAAGCAATGTTTGGGCTCCTGCCCCTCATAGTGATGCCACTTCAACTCTCTGCAATTGTGCCGCTCTGCGATTCTATTAGCGATGCCTCTGATCTGCATGTGATATTTATTCAAAGTATTATTTAACTAACCCAGCACGCATCCTGTGCGTGTTACAGCAAGGCAGAATGGTTTACAACCCTATTGAGGCTCTAGGAGGCTCAGAAATAGCCGTTTTTAATAGCGATTCGTCGCAAATAAATTCGGGTCGAAACGATTTTTGTCGGAAAATTCGGCGAATCAGTCGAATCGAATTTTTCAAAAGTTCGCTCATCTCTAGTTATGGGATCCTTAGAGGGGATAGTTCTGCAAATTGCCTTTTGTTGTTTTTCTGGGGGGGGGAGCTCAAGATTGGATCAGGGGGAGTAATTGGATATCATATAACTTGACTTTTCTAAAGTATTTGATACTGAGACTGGTACAAAAGATGAGAATGCTTGGACTGGGGGGAAACGTATGACATTGGGTACGGATTAAACAGTAAAGTCTCAATCTTTGCAGATGATTCTAAGCTGTGTAAAGTAATTAAAACAAAAAAGGACAGCGGGCACCTACAAACAGATTTAGATAATTCGGAAGTTAAATGGCAAATTAAGTTTAACACAGAACAATATAAGGTTATACACATGGGAAGGAGACATCTGTGTCATGATTACATTCTAAACATTAAACACAGTAAAACAACAATGGAAAAGGACCTAGGGGTTTTAGTTAAGAATAAGCTTAACTGTAGTAATCAATGCCAGACAGCAGCTGCCAAAGCAAACAGGATCACGGGGTGCATCAAGAGGGGCATAGGTGCCCATGACCAGACAATCATTTTACCCCTGTACAAGTCACTGGTCAGACCCCATATGGAGTACTGTCTCCAGTTCTGGGCACCTGTGCTTGAGAAGGACATATCAGGTGGAGAGAGTTCAAAGGAGGGCAAGTAAGTTAATTAAAGGAGTGCGGGGGCTAGAGTACCCCGAAAGATTGTCAAAGTTAGGTTTATTTAGTTTAGAAAAAAGATGCCCGAGGGGTGATCTAATAACTATGTATAAATATATTCGGGGTCAATACAAAGATCTGTCCCACAATCTATTTATACCCCGGAGTGTAACCATAACCCGAGGGCATCCACTAAAGTTAGAGGAAAGGTGCTTTCTCCACCGTCATATTCTTCTCTGTAAGAGCAGTGAGACTATGGAACTCGCTGCCAGAGGAGGTAGTAATGAAGGATACAGTAAAAACGTTCAAAAGTGGCCTGGATGCCTTCTTGGCATATAATAACATTTCTAGCTATGGCTACTAGACCACTGGAAGGAGATAAACAGGCTGAACTGGATGGACTAAAGTCTTTATTCAGCCTTACATACTATGTTACTATGTTATTATGTTCATGGGTCAAAGGTCTGCCAGTATGACTACTATTAGCCCCTGGAAGGGGGTTTATTAGCACACCATTTGGTATTTATCGCCTCTAAATCCTAAGTGCCTTTTATGGTTCATCTTATAGTGCAATAAGTACAGTACATTTTATTGATTACACTTTAGATAAAAATATGACTGATTTAAAGAAGCCAAAAATACATACAAATACAAACAAATACAAAACATACAAAATACACAAATGAGGCCCCATTGAGGGTGAAAGTAACATACTCTTAAAATAATATAACATTATGTTTAATCCCTAAGATCTGGATCAGTACTAAATATCATGTATAATGTGCATAAGTCTACAATCAACAAACATGTGGTTTGCGTGGCCCGACAGTCTTGGTGGAACACATGGCTGCTGGGGATCCAAATAAGGGGGTGATATTTAAATAAGATTTTTTCATTTCTCTTCACAGAGGTGGATTGGCCATAGAGAGTCAGGGGAACTCCTGGTGGGCTGCACTGCTTTGAGTCTGGCTGTGCTGTGTGTACCCCCTTAAGGTGCGACACCCTAGCTCATGTGCTGCCTCTGAAATGCTATGGCCCCTGCATCATGTCTGGAGCATATCTACACTCGCCACTATGTCTGCCCCTACAATTTATTTGCTTCAGTACAATCACTTTAAAAGTGACCATATCTACCCTACAATCTGTCTCTAAACTGTTATAGCCTCAGCTATGAAACCTACTCACTGACTGGCTGTTAAAGCTTCAGTCCAGGGAGACTGCCTGTTTTAAAAGCACCCTGTACCCTGACACCCTTACCTAGTGTTAAAGCAGGACTAGGGGGTTAAATAAAAAACAAACACTGTAATCCATCATTGCCGATCACCTGATTGCTACGATGGGCGCTGCCATCTTGCATGGACTGCATAGTGCCACAGGAACAGAATTTCCTTACGCCATACGCATGGCCACCCAGCCATTCAAGTTAATGGGGAGGGGGGCACGCTTCATGCACCTGGTGTGATGATCGTCATCAGAGGGCGCGTCATCAGAGGGCACCTGAGAGCGACGCCGGCCTCCACGCTCCGACCATGCAGGTAAGTGTTTGCTTTTTAAACAAATGCCGGCATGGTGGGAGCGGGCAGGCCGCCCGCTGACAGCGTAGCCGGCCTGCCCGCTCCCACCATGCCGGCATTTTTTTTTTATTTCAGGGAAAATTCGATCGGCACGAACCAAAAAAAATTCGGGTTCGTGCCGAATCGAATTTTCCCTGAAATTCGGAGCGAATTCCGGTTCGTCCGAACTGGTTCGCTCATCCCTAGTCTTCACCCGCCAAAAATAAGCCAACCTTCTAAATAGGAGGTTGGGAATGAGGGCATCTGTAGCTCCCTAATATATTTTAAACACTGCAGTCAAATTTAGTTAGCTAAATACTTACCTGCTCTGCCACTGTCTCAAGCTGATGTAATTTAACAGCCTGAAGATTTTCCATTTTAGCATTTTCTGACAGCGCGCTCTCTTTCAGAAACTGGCATCTTGAAAACATATGCTTAGTGGGGGACTCCTGACCTGCGCTCTCCTGCATACAATCAATTGAATCCATGACCTGCCCTCTCCATCCCTCTGCTTCATACCCAGCCCCACTGCAATGCTACAGCCTCTGGGGAGATGCATACCCACCCCTGCTACATTATCTGACCCTGCAATACTAAAGCTTATAGGAGGTGGCTTTCAGGCCCTCACTATCATTCAAACGATTATCTGTCTATCTATCGGATCCATTACCAGTTCACAAGGATAAGTCCATTTTTGTGGAATGGCCGGCAGTGCCAGAGGAAACTAGAAGATCCCCTTACCTGACTTCTGTTCCATAGATTGTCCTTCCATATATTCTTGTTACCAGGGATGTGGAGTCAGAGCTAATTTTGGCTGCAGTCAGAGTCAGAAAAAATGTACCGCCTCCGACAGCATAAAAAAGGAAATCTCCGAATAATATTGTGTAATGAATGTAAATGTCATAGGAAGTTTAGAAACATTAATCATAAATATATTTTTGTTCTCTCAGTCTAAGGCCCTTGCTTACTGTATAACAATCAGTGATCAGCAGCAGCGGGGATATGATAGATAATGAGCTCCAATGTTCCCTGTCCTTTATACTCTGTGTCTTCATATTGTCCAAACACTCTTAGTTACAATGCCTGAAACTTAAAGGATGCAAAGGTATTGTCCAGGCAGAAACATGTCTATACTCACCTGCAGCTCCTCCATGCAGTGCCCGCATCTTCATTCTAACCAATGGTGGGGAGCCAGCGACTCTGGCATCCATGGAGCCCTATTTACGACCCCATAAGACAACTGCAATACTTGCAATGGAGGGGGTGTCCCAAACCGGGTTGATCACGTGTGGCCTCAGCATGCCCCCCTCTATTGCAATAAATGGAGTAGGAGCAATAGGGGATGTAAAGCCATAGTGATGGATCATGGCCACCACATCTGCCCAGTGATGGAGGATGGAATCATTATCATTATCGCCCACTGGTAAAAATGAAGATACAAGCAGTGCACGGAGGAGATGTGGGGGACATAATTATTAGTCAGTCATTTAAAGAAACATTCCAGGGAGAGGATTAAATCAGCCTGTTTAATGCTCTCTCCATTCTGAATGTGAGGGACTGCATATTTTATTCAGCCTGATTTATATTTCTTAATAAGACCTAGTGAACTTCCTCTCTTCTTCTGGGCCATCTCAGCAGTATAGGATGACTTATCCATGCATGTTTCAGCGTGACAGTCCTCTCAGAAGTGAATTCATTTTGGGGACAAAGAAAGAGGAGTCAGCAGAAAGGAGCAAGTTCAGCAGAGTTCATCAGGAAATGCAAAGTGCTGGTGAATGAAAAACCCCACCCCTGATAGCCAGCAGGGGGCAAACAAATAATGACAAAAATGCCAATAAACTTACCAAAATATATTTAAATAAAATAAACCCACAGGCAGTTGTGGGAAACCTATATGGGATGCCTTTCAAGCCACAACAGTTAAAACAGTAAAACTGTTAAAACCTGAATCAAATTATAAATAAAAAGTCGGGCTATTCTTTGTTAGATAAAAATTGGATCTAACCAAAAATTAACATATAAAAAATAAACCCACAGGCAGTTTCCATGTTAGATTGGATGCTTTTAACCCTTTAGGTGCCAGCCTACCTAGAGTTTTTATCACCCTCTGTTGCCAAAACGATTTTTCACTATTATGTGCTACACATGTTCGACTGTGATTTTTGAAGGATTTTTCAGGGATTACCTAGGAAAATTATATATTTTTTTTTTCAGCAGAGTCTGGGCTTTAACAGCAAATGTCTTGTTTGTCATTTTTTATGCTTATTCTCAATATTTTTGGGTGAATTATGTACCAAAATTTTTTACAACGGTACCACATATGTAAAGGTAGCTCCCCTTTCTGCCCAGAGACTCACGAAAAAAGTTAGCTTCTCGGGGGGGGGGGGGGCAAAAATTATGTGGGCTCCCCCTACCCAGCATTACCAGTCTGGGGAGTACAGCTATGCAGGTCTTGTAGAACAGGGTGCAGGGCCCAGCGTCAGTGACCACCTAGGCCTAAATGGTCCTGGGCTCTTCTGCCCCCCGTGCTGTGGGGAAGCAGGTAATGGGGGTCTAGGGGTTAATGGCAACTCACCCGCTAGCTGTAGGTGACTTGCCAGCCCCCTAAGCTTTATGAACTGGTATAGGGGTCCCATAGATTTCTTACCAGTTCACAAAGGGTAAATGTGAAAAATCACACACTGATCACTCTCATTTCTGCTCTCCTGCTGCTGTGGGAAGCCTTTTTTACCTGCTGGGTGACAGAATGTAAGGGGTTGATAAAAAAATTACACAGGGTCCACCCTCCCGGGGCCGACCTCGTTTTTTTGGGAATTATAAGGGTGGAACCTATGGGGGTTGTAGAACAGGGCACAAGGGCAAGCTTTGGTGGCCCCCTTCCCTGCGGCTACAAGGCACCAGAGCCTCTGTGCCTTGTCCCGGGGGGGGGGGCTCTTCTGCCCCCCCCCCCCGGGACTTTGAGGAGGCTGGCAGTGGGGGCTGGGGGTTAATGACAAGTCACCCACTAGCCACAGGGGACTTTCCAGACCCCCAAGCCTTGTGAACTGGTATATTTGATATCATGAATCACTTACCAGTTCACAAAGTGTTAACAGTAAAATCAAGACACCACACACAGTGTAAAAAGTAATTTAATAATATTATAATAGTCTATTTCGGACCCTCTCCCCACCGCAATGGCCCGAGAGAGAGCGATCAGAGGTCAATAGGAGACATGGCGAGAGGGATTGCGGTTGCAGGTGAGTAAATGTTTTTTTCTTCAGAGGTCAGCCAGGGAAGTGGGGAGGGCTCTTTCAGGCCCTCTCATGAAGCCAAAAGAACACCGGGGGGATCAGATGCCGCCTGGGTGAAGAGAAGACCCGGCCGGATCAATTAAGGAGTTCGGTGAGTTTCTAACTTTTGTACTTTTTTTAATGGGACTTCAAAGTTAGTTACATGAGTCTCACATGGCTGGCACTTAACGGTTGTAGAGGCAGCTACGTGAGACTCACATAGCTGGCACTAATAGGGTTAAAAGCCGCATTTAGTAAAACATTTAAAACCTGAAAAAATACAATTCAAAAATGAAAAGTTGGGCTATTCTTTGTAAGATAAAAATTTTATCTAATTAAAGTGCCAATAAAATTACCAAGACATATAAAATAAACCCACAGACAGTTTCCATGTTAGAGGGGATGCTTTTAAAAGCCGCATTTAGTAAGACAGTTAAGACATGAAAAAATACAGTTAAGAAAAAAGCCGGGCTATTCTGCATTATATAAAAATTGGATCTAACCAACAATGCCAATAAAATGTCCACAACACATAAACAAATAAACCCACAGGCAGTTTCCATGTTCGATGGGATGCGTTTAAAAGCCACATTTAGTAAAACAGATAAAAAATAAAAAGTCAGGCTATTCTTTGTCAGATAAATATTGGAGCTAACCTAAAATGTCAATTAAATTACCAAGAAAACATCAACCGACTTTTTTCAGGGTGAACGCTGAACCCTGGCATGCACTTATACATGCAATATAGTGCCGCACAGTCCTCTATCACCCATATTGTGTGTGTAGTGGCTTTGCAGCTGTTGAGATGGGGAGGCCTCTTCAGAATAATCTAAAAAGGTTTTCTAGGCATCAGTGAAGGGTGGCCACAAGCCATACATGCTGCTCCTTGTCTCGTCATACCAAGATATGTCTGGGTCTCTCTCAGGCTGATCAAGTGGTAGATTAATAGCAGGCCCCAGGACAGAAATCCCAGAATGCAGAGCAGCACAGTCAGAAGGCACTTCCTGTCTGCAGGCAGCCTGATACTTCATGTGCCACCATATTGGATGTTTAAAGGCTCATAAAATGCAGTAGATGCATAATTTTTTAATTTGGGCAATATGTATGTACAGCGTGGGGGAAACATATAAGATAGGCTCTAATTCAGGGTGAAGGTCCAGTCTAAGGTCCCACCCTGTGAACTGGCATGCCACCTCTGTCCACATATGCCGATCAGAGAGACAAAGTGCCTCCTTCTTCCTTGGCATCCAGCTAGAGGTATATTTTTATTTATACAACCTTCATATGACTATTGACATGACTGGGAAATCCCGATTCATGGAACTCTGCTCCTATACCCTGAGCCCAATTACTGCCACTCCCACTGTCCAGGAGGGTGCAGAAAAACCTGGTTCCCCTTCCCATTTTCCCCCTGAGAAAGGGCCAGGTTGGCCCATAATGTATGGGTTCTTTGCTTTACTCAGCATGTAAGAACTCTTGCCTTAATTCTTTACTTTATATTCACATTTCATGTCTCATGTTGTATTCTACATTGGGTTGATGTATTGAACTGTATGAATTGCTTGCCATTCTGTGATTATGCTTGTACTGAACCTATGTGGTACAGTATGGGCATAATACTACAACTACTTGCTACCTACTGAAATGTAACTTCTTGCTATAAACAGCTACAAACTGATTCTACTTATGTTTATTACATTGCAACCCCTACAAACTATGACGGACGGTGACCTCTAGCTTTGAGAAACACACTGGCTTTGAGAAACACATTTAATAACAGGTGTGTAGACTACATTCTTTTGATATTGAACACGGTTTCCCTTGGCACCCCCAAGGGGGCCCTTGGTTACCGGCTGTAAGCCTTGGGCATTGGGTTAGTAAGCTTTAGGGAAGGAGAGCATGCTTCCAGTGCTTTTCCACGTGACCTGCTGACCAGAACTGGAGTTAGCCTCTTGACCCGGTGGACTTGAGGAGAAGGCACTGCTCAGCAAGGGAAAGGAAGATGCATGAGTTTGGTTAAATGTAGAGTGCTAAATATGTTTTTGGTGTTGTGTTTGTGAACTGGTAAGGATGATCTTGGTAAAATGGAACGTGTTCCAACTTCTGCTACATTGCGGTTGTTTGGTTCTCCTTGACCCCAAACATATTTTTTGAAAAATGCTTTAGATGCTGCTGTGAGGCTGGATCAGTCCACTTAAGAAATCAGAAAGCCATTTTCTAAGGTAGCTACAAGTCTTACAGACTTCCTTCAGGTGCATCTATCACCCTGGGGGTATCCTGTCACCTCTACCCCACTTTAAATTTTTGAAAAATGCCTTAGATGCTGCCATACATCTGTATCAGTCTACTTAAGGAATTGGGAAGCCTTATTTCTAGGAAAGGTGGAACATGTTTCCAGAAATGGACATTTCTAAAGTAGGTACATATTTCATAAGTTTCTTATATTGGAAGTTATCACCCTGGAGGTATCCTGCCACCTTCACCACACTTTTTATTTTTGTTTGAGCCTTAAGGAAAGGTTAAGACTTGTTTCCTATTGGGAATAATAATGTTTTACGAACGTGTCTTTTTTAAGGCAGGTCCAGGTTTCATGTTTTTCCTTTAGTGGCTGTTATTACCTTGGAGGTAATTCCTTTAAATTGCTTAAAAAGGGCCAGTTCTGAAAGTACAGCTGTGGCCGCAAGCTTTCTTGATTGTGATGGGTGACTTACTGAACATTGGTCCAACTGATGGCGGAAAAATAAGAATGGCATGTTATTTTCAATGTCAGAAAAACTGTGATATCAATTTGGCAAAGGTCTTCACCAGCAGATGAAACATTTACTATGCTTCTGCTTCATCTGTAGTCACATGTCTAGTTTCCACAATGTCCCTTCCTGTGTACTACAAAAGTATTCCTGGCCAGCATCCTGCCATTACCACTAGCTGAATGCCAGGTTAGAAAGAAGGGGGACCCTCTTCAAAATATGTCCCACTGTGCCACTTGCATTACCCGCATGAGTATGACTTTATATTTCTCCACATGAACTTAATAAAGTGGATGCCCAGACATTGAAAGTGTTCAAGTCAACCTGAAGTCTTCAATAGACTGCACGGTGCTACATATCTTTGTGTCATCTGCAAAAATAGAATGAATAATAGTGGTCCCAGCACTGAACCTTGGGGTACACCGCTTACAACCTGGGACCATTATGAGTAGGTATGATTAACCACAACTCTCTGCACACGCTCCTTCAGCCAGTTTTCAGTCCAGTTACTAACTGTATTTTCTAATCCTGGAGACCTCAATTTCCCCAATAAGCATGTTCTCAGGGTTGACCCCAGCCCCTCTGGAAGAGCACTGAACCTGTGCCAATGGGAATAGGTCTTGGTGAACTGGCAAGGCCAGGGGCCAGTCATTCAGCCTCTGAGCTCTGGGTTACCAGCCCCAATGCCTGGTGCACAAGGCTGGTTGGCTCACCACCTATAGTAGTTTATGCGCATATGCAAAATTATAGGCACATCAAATACACAAGAAAACAGTACAGTACATATGCAAACTTTCAGCAGCTGTGTTCAGTAAATAGATAAATTTATTTTTTTTATCAATGATACCATTTTCAATGGCCTCTGCTATTTTCATATATATTTTCTGTTTCATTTCTGGCAAATAAAATAGATGGCAGACTGATTATTTAACTGCTCCATAATTACTTAGTGACTAGTAATCCCATATTCATTATGACTGTAGCACCCCTCTTATCAGCAGGTTGATCACTATTCTAGGGTCTGTAGACCAAGTCTTAAGAGCCTGTTATTCATTTTTAGAGAGGTTAGATCTATGAGGACCTGCTTGATGTTCTTTATGAAGTTTATCTATATCCGTCATTACTATTTCCGGGTTAAGGCCTCCCCCGGAATGGTCAATGAGCATTTGATTATGACCACACTCTCTTGTGGATTAAAAGAAGTTTCACATTTTATTTCATAGTTTTAAAAATGCTATTTCATTACATCAGGTAAATTGCAATGATCCATGATCATGATACTACGTACAACTCTAGTTCTGTTCTAGTTCAGTTCTGAAAGTACAGCTGTGGCCGCAAGCTTTCTTGATTGTGATGGGTGACTTACTGAACATTGGTCCAACTGATGGTGGAAAAATAAGAATGGCATGTTATTTTCAATGTCAGAAAAACTGTGATATCAATTTGGCAAAGGTCTTCACCAGCAGATGAAACATTTACTATGCTTCTGCTTCATCTGTAGTCACATGTCTAGTTTCCACAATGTCCCTTCCTGTGTACTACAAAAGTATTCCTGGCCAGCATCCTGCCATTACCACTAGCTGAATGCCAGGTTAGAAAGAAGGGGGACCCTCTTCAAAATATGTCCCACTGTGCCACTTGCATTACCCGCATGAGTATGACTTTATATTTCTCCACATGAACTTAATAAAGTGGATGCCCAGACATTGAAAGTGTTCAAGTCAACCTGAAGTCTTCAATAGACTGCACGGTGCTACATATCTTTGTGTCATCTGCAAAAATAGAATGAATAATAGTGGTCCCAGCACTGAACCTTGGGGTACACCGCTTACAACCTGGGACCATTATGAGTAGGTATGATTAACCACAACTCTCTGCACATGCTCCTTCAGCCAGTTTTCAGTCCAGTTACTAACTGTATTTTCTAATCCTGGAGACCTCAATTTCCCCAATAAGCATGTTCTCAGGGTTGACCCCAGCCCCTCTGGAAGAGCACTGAACCTGTGCCAATGGGAATAGGTCTTGGTGAACTGGCAAGGCCAGGGGCCAGTCATTCAGCCTCTGAGCTCTGGGTTACCAGCCCCAATGCCTGGTGCACAAGGCTGGTTGGCTCACCACCTATAGTAGTTTATGCGCATATGCAAAATTATAGGCACATCAAATACACAAGAAAACAGTACAGTACATATGCAAACTTTCAGCAGCTGTGTTCAGTAAATAGATAAATTTATTTTTTTTATCAATGATACCATTTTCAATGGCCTCTGCTATTTTCATATATATTTTCTGTTTCATTTCTGGCAAATAAAATAGATGGCAGACTGATTATTTAACTGCTCCATAATTACTTAGTGACTAGTAATCCCATATTCATTATGACTGTAGCACCCCTCTTATCAGCAGGTTGATCACTATTCTAGGGTCTGTAGACCAAGTCTTAAGAGCCTGTTATTCATTTTTAGAGAGGTTAGCTCTATGAGGACCTGCTTGATGTTCTTTATGAAGTTTATCTATATCCGTCATTACTATTTCCGGGTTAAGGCCTCCCCCGGAATGGTCGATGAGCATTTGATTATGACCACACTCTCTTGTGGATTAAAAGAAGTTTCACATTTTATTTCATAGTTTTAAAAATGCTATTTCATTACATCAGGTAAATTGCAATGATCCATGATCATGATACTACGTACAACTCTAGAATTGCTCTTCACTCTCACACTCTCTCATTTCTGTTACATAAAGTTCCTCCTCAGACCGCCAGCTAAAACGTTGCATATATGAACATCAATATATTATTAGAACGGGCAACCTAAAAACACCAGTAGGCCGCCATTTTGCAATACGACATAACAAGGATCCCAGTTCCCTAAAAATTCAGGGACTTGACCGAGTACACCACTCTCAAAGAGGGGGAGACATCCAAAAAACAACCTTACAGGTTGAAACTAGATGTATATACAGACTGGGGGCATCCCGGTTTCCAGGGCTCAATGACAGTCTGAGCTTTGCCCCATTCCTACAATAAATTTCTGATTGAATAAATCTGAGCCTTGTCCTATTCCTCGCATAAATCTGTCTAGATGCAATCAAAGAGCCGAACTAGTATATACCACATAAATAGATCATACAATAGGGAAAAGGTAGATTGCTTGTACGTATGAAATGGTAGATAAAGCACCTACAGGGCAGCGGTAGGTGATAAGCGTATAGACGTATATATATTATGTTTAGTAAGATAAGATGTGAACTGAGAAGGACCTGGATGGACACCTTTCTAAACTGAATCAAAATACTACACAATCCCCTCGATTCAAAGAGCAAAAGTTAATTGATTTCGGATCGAGAATCGTAAGTTTGGGTGGGTGTTAGTCATTTTTGCCTGTTTTTTTGGCCATTTCCGACTCGCACGAGCCTACGTACGAATGCGTATATGCTCTTACGATCATCGGAAGTTCGTTCCTAAATTTTAGGATCAAAACGTAAAACTTAGGATAATCGGATGTGTTTAGGTGTGATTCAGAGAACAGTTTTCAAACCTCTAAATACGTTTTAAAAGAAAGCCACTGCCGACACCTTTTAGCAGTCGGATTGCTGTTCTTGAACAGGTTTTTTGGCTATGCGGAGGAGTCTGCGCGTCTTGAGCACCAATGAACTGCATGTATCAGCATGGCCGAGGCCATAAATTGTATGGCAATGCATACCTGATTCATGTATGCCTTATAAAAGCATTTTAATGTGGACCTTAATTAGTCCTTTGCATGTAAACCTTTATTTTGCAATATATTTGCGTTAAAGAAACTTATGTCCTTTGTTATTTATTTTTAAATTGATGTACTAGAATAATATTTTTAGATTGCATTTATTGGTGTAGTTGTTTACCTTTGCTTTGTTTAATTATTTAAGCACATCTTTGGTCAGATGCATCACACTTACTGAGGAGAGGAGAGCGGGATAAAGTGCAGGATGTGGGTTACTGCTGTATTTTGCACAGACACAGCAGAGCTGGGGGCACGGAAAGGTCAGAAATCAAAGAATGCAGAGCAACACAGTCACAAGGCCCTTTCTGTTTGCAGGCTGCCCGAGAATACCTGAGCCGCCATCTTGGCTGTTTCTAGGCTCATAACATGCTGAAGTTGCTGGGTGTTTTTTAATTTTTGAGAGCAAATCTGTATGTAGAGGGTGTGGGTAACCACACCCCAAATTTTAAGTTGTACCATTTGAAGCCAAAATATTAAAATTAAATCCACAAGTAAAAAATGCAAGTTAACTAAAAATTAAACAAAGTAAGATTTACTTATGCAAATGCATTCATTAATGGTTGGTTACTACAAAATGAATGAAATAAAGAAAAATAAAAGACCAAATATTTAGAATGCACTTTAATGAGGTAAGTTTGTAGTGCGCAGCCACAAGATCAGAAGGATTTACGTCCAGACAAAAAAGGAAAAAGGGCAAAACCAATGTTGCAACCTGAGAAATGAAACGGAAAATTCAGGATGGAAACTGACATAGGTCTGATTCCCGAACTGCCATACGAACGGACGTACATTTTAGGATAGAAACGTATTTGCTTATAGAATCACTCGCAAGTTCATACGAACGCACGAGCGTACGGGAAAAATAGGATGATCGGCACCAAAATCAAAGCTGTTACATGTTTCTTTAAATCGACCCTATTGAGTGTAGTCTAAGGAGGCCTGTCTGGCACCTACTAATAGATGAGGGACCATATCTACTTCGAAAAGATTAAATTGCAGTCAAAATTTTTTATGGGTAGGGAAACGGCAGCCCCCTATTTCTACATATACCCACTTATGCTCATCATGTGGACAAGGAGAAACATTCGTTTACTACTCCTCAACATACCAGTTTAGATCCACTATATTGGATAATATGGGGGTGAGATAATTAGTGCCCCTGTGCAGGTCGTATATCGGCACATGCACATTGGCATCACTTGCGGACCTATAATGGGCCATGAAAACCCATGGTTGTTAAGGTTTTTTTGAGGGGGACAGAGATCCTATATATGAACAAACATGGTGAAAATATGACACGGTGGAGATATTGTTATTATTATTGTTTATTTATATAGCGCCATCATCTTCCGTAGCGCTTTACAAAGTAGTAATTACAGACAGGGTAGAAACATACGGTACATATACTATTTCAAATGCAGTTTTACAGAGTTGACAATGGATATTCTGAGTACAAGATACAATAGGGGAGAGAGCCCTGCCCTTGCGAGCTTACAGTCTAAAGGAAGGGGGGTGAAGATGAGGGGAAAGGATCTTATGGAATATAATGCAATTATAATAATTCACTTAGTCATATTCTTATAGTACAGTCCAAAGAATATGGAAACTATAAATAATCAGTTATTGCAAATGATTAAATGTAAATAAAAAACACAGAGCTTGATAATATTATTCCAAACATATATGAATAATGTCCACTCTTTAAGGTATTCCGCAGCACATGAAAGCATGAAAAATCTGTATCTCAATTCAAAATGCTATATTTTGACCACGTCCCAAAGTGCATGTGCAGACTTGTATTTTTCGTGCTTCTGTCACCCATTTGTGCATATCCTTACCAGATGAATATCTTGAACAATCCATAATCATAAAAGGCTAAATCAATATTCCATCACTCCTCCCAGCGTGAGAGTGTTATCAGACACGTAATTTGATTAGATCATCAACATCCACAAAAGGCCGATATGCCCTTAATTCTCACAGGCAGGTTTATAAAATCACTCAGAACGTCATTACAACAGTGAATGATAGAACCGCACATGGAGGGAGAGAAATATAAAGCAGGACTAGTGCAATAACGTTTAAAACACCATTTAATAGAAGTAAAAAATCACACTCACAAAAATAGAAAATAAGCCAGCATATCAGCCCAAGGAGGGCAATATAGTGGAGTAGATCTCACCGCCAATCTTCAATGCTCCTCATGCCAATAACGGCATATGGCCAGCGATGTGTTCCACAATGAAAAGTCCAGAGAAGTGTCCGACTGCCAAGTTCCAACGCCTTTCATCGCTGATGCGACTTTAACAAGGATACTCGGCCTAAGGAAATAGTTCTTTAAATAGCGCCCTCCACCTGTGACGTAGATCGTCACATTCAGCACTTGGGTTGCCAGAGCAACCAAACCGTGCGTCCTCCTCCTACGGGGACAGCCCTATCAGACGAGAGGCGTAGATACCGCCCTCCTCCCTTTATGCTCAGCAGAGCGAGGGGCGTGATCACCGCCCTCCTCTCGACGCGTGCACTATGACGCGCAGGTTACCAAGGTAACCCGTTCCAGCTCATTGAAACTAGGGGAAACAGAGTTCTGCTATGCAAAGGGCGTGATTAAAACCCTCCTCCCAGTGGATCCACTGTGGCAAATAGGTTGCCATAGTAAACCTTTCGGGCTGTAAACAACCACTCACGCGTAACAAGATAGTCACGTGAGCGCTGCCAGAAACTAGAGACCTCAATACTTGTATTCCAAGCTTGATTCAGCAAGGGGTCGCACATAAAGTAACAAATCACCTGAATATTATAAACAAGGGTAAGGCCCTCTAGTGTATCTGCAGCAAAACAGCTTGCTTGAAAATTATGCAAGATATATAGCTAAAATAGCACTTTCATAAAAGAAATTGATAGAAAAAAATCAGAGCATCGTAGACCAGCAGTGAAATGACTCCACTACATTCTACATATATAGAAAACAGGACATATATATACAATTACAGTACATTCATAACAATATATAAAGGACAGTTCAAAGCAAATTACTAACACAGTAATCCCAATGACTAGATATATAATAAGTTATTGCAAATGAACTAATTAGCACTTGACAGTTTCCTGAAGACGCGAAATGGACTCCAATAAATTGGAGTTGTGGCGCCGACCAGCAGCATTACACAAACATACTAACATATTTGCATTCCCATAACAGAACGTAAGGTCATTAATTCCCTTTCTCCTTCAGACTCCAATGCACAGCGGTGTGTGTTATGTGAAAAACCGCTGTGGAGTCTTATTTAGGCCGCAATGCCAAGCCGCTCCCTGCTGGTGCCGTATGGGCTCCAACAAAATGGAGCCCAGGCGCCGACAGGCTGGTGACACACCACGCCACATTCGGAGATCTCCGATGGGCGGTGGGTGCACTCCGGCGCCTGAAGCGCACATTTAAGCGGGGCTTAGTTTTCTGGAAGTAATCCCTCTTCGGTTGTACAGGTTTTCCCTAAAAAAAAAAAAATAAAAAAGCAGAAACAAGGCCATATTTTCCTTAAAAAAGAAATCTGCAAACACAAAAAAACAAGTTAGATATGAAAAAGCAAGGTCCCCTGAACAGAACAATACCCAACATGCATAGGTACTCTCAAGGGAAGAGTTGCCAAACACTCCAAAGTTAAGCATGCATGTAACAGTAATTTTTTTTTTTTAAATTTCAGCTCTGCAAAAAAAGAGCGCACCTTGCACTTTTTCAACCAAAACAACCCTTTATATTTGGAATACCCCCAACAAACGTTATATTTATATATTTTCTGAAAGTACACACGTTAAGCTTTTTAGGTATACCCAGCTTGTTGTAGTGGGCTCATCTTTCTGGAAATAGTCCCTCAAATAATTCTTTGGTTGCACAGGATTTCCCTAAAAAACAGTATTAAAAAGTAGAATAAAAAACACATTTTACTAAAATATCAATATGCAAACATAAAAAGACAAGCTTAGTATGAAAGCTCAAGGTCCCCCGAAATGAACAATACCAAATATGCATAGGTACTTTTTAAATTGCATGGCTACTTGAGATTCTGTGGCCCTCTGTTGACAAGTCATTTTTCAACATTTTGCTCTATGTTTAACTGTGATTTTTGCAGGAATTATCAGGAACATTATATATTTTATGCAGCAGAGTTTAGGCTTTAACATGAAAGGTCTTGTTCTGTTGCCCCTGTTTTTTAAAAAATATTTTTAAGTGAAAAAATGAAAAGTAAAACCCCAAACTGAAAAGAGCATTTTATAACATTTACAAAATAAAATACAACTACTATCCACATTATAAAGGCTTAAATCAAGAAAAAAATTGTCGAGTGGTTCCCCTCCCTGGGGGGCATTTTTAAGGGTTAAAAACCCGTAAAAATCCACAAAAAATTGACGTGGAGTCCCCCCCACCCAGCATAACCAGCCCGGGGAGCGCATTTTTGTAGGACCCAATACTGCTGGTATAGTGGCGAGGCCAGAACGAGGCCAGAACAACTTGAGGCAGTCGTAGATAATATGGCACGCTGTGTTACCAGTTCTATGTACTCCACTTCGGCCAGGAGTGCTGATCTCTACACTTCACCCCCTTTAAATCAGCAAGATCATCCCAGCCACGAGTCAGTAATGCCCAACAATGACACTCCAGATGGCATACCATGGGCAATCCACATGCCCCTGCCCCAGTTGCAAAGCTAGAGTTCCTAGATGCCCAACAACCTATGTTGGAGGATGAGGACGTGGCCAGTGGACCATCACAGGACACCCTGGATGATGATGAGATCCAAGTGCCGACTGCTGCAACTTTCTGCAATGTTGAGGCTAAGAGGGAGGCAAGCAAGGAGGTGTAGGTGGTAGAGGATGCCAGGGAGCATGATGAGGTCCTAGACCCTACGTGGACCGAAGGCCATCATAGTTCAGAGGAGGTGGTCACACAGCCACAGGCAGCCAGCAGAAGAGGGAGAAATCTGCCAGTAGTCAGACCCTTGCTGGCACTGGCCCAGGGACTGAGCACGCTAAGGCAGGCACACAGGATCTCACCAGGGTGGCATTTTTTATGCAGTCCACAGCAGACAAGACAGGTCATTTGCAAGCTGTGCCAGCATTGCCTGAAAAGAGGTAAAATTCTTAAGAATTTCAGCACCACGTCTATGATTACCTGCAAGCCAAACACAAGCTGCAGTGGCAGAAACACCTAAAAACCATAGAAACATCTGAGGCTCACCCTGCCTCCTACTTCTACTCCTCAAGCAGTCGGCGCAGCCCCTGCAAAACCAATTTGAGCACTGCCACGGGGAAACAGCAGCATGTGGTGCTAAAACTCATCTATCTGGGCGAAAAGACCCCACACCACCAAGGAGCTCTGGACCAGCATCCAGGAGCAGACAGATGAGTGGCTGCTGCCTTTGCACTTGAAGACTGGCAAGGTGGTGTAAGACAATGGGCGTAACCTTGTAAGCCTTGGGACTATCCAAGTTGACGCTCATCCCTTTTCTGGCACATGTGCTTAACTTGGTGGTGCAGAGCCTCTTGGGCCATTGTCCCGATATGCCAGAGATATGCATGTGCAAACACTCAACAGTACCACCCTGCTTCCACTCACCTGACTGCACTGCAGAGAAACTCTTGGACTCTCCAACCACCTAATTTAAATATAATTAGGTAAGCACACTCAAAGGAATATTGGAAAAGTTATAGCATAGTGGGTGCATTCATATATAAAGGGGTGGTATACCCCTAACATACCATTTAGAACTATAAATAGAAGCACACCTACAACTCAGTGGGATGCTCAGAATAACAAAGTAATTTATTTTGTACAGAAATATATACAACAATAAGCTAAGGTTCAGGTCCACTTGAGGGTAATGTGGACTATGAGTGAAGGAATACACAATTAGCTTAACCAATCAGTATACTATATACACTATATACAATTGTAAAGAGAATGCCGAATACTGTATAAATACTGTTGATACAAATGATTCCTCAAGAGCAGGTAGTATTCGGGAGAAGAATAATTGTCAAATCTGCTATATCAGCTGAATGATTCTCAAGGAGTAGTGAAGTAGTTGCCATGCAGAAAAAGAGACAATGTTCTTGTATTAAAGTCTTGTCAAAAGATTGCTATACCTGGCAGGTTTATGCTGAGGCACTCCTGCTGAGCAAAAAGGCTGATACCAAGGCTGAGTGGTCCGCACTGGAATCAATGAACAAGGTGGAGTGGCATAAGATGTTCTGTAGCAAGCTCCGCTGACACGTGTTTCAGGTTTAAATCCTTTCCTCAGAGCGTTAGTGTTGATGAAGGTTGCTGGTGCGGTATTGCAGGAAGATGTGGTGCCGATTGATTGATTCCAGTGCGGACCACTCAGCCTTGGTATCAGCCTTTTTGCTCAGCAGGAGTGCCTCAGCATAAACCTGCCAGGTATAGCAATCTTTTGACAAGACTTTAATACAAGAACATTGTGTCTTTTTCTGCATGGCAACTACTTCACTACTCCTTGAGAATCATTCAGCTGATATAGCAGATTTGACAATTATTCTTCTCCCGAATACTACCTGCTCTTGAGGAATCATTTGTATCAACAGTATTTATACAGTATTCGGCATTCTCTTTACAATTGTATATAGTGTATATAGTATACTGATTGGTTAAGCTAATTGTGTCTTCCTTCACTCATAGTCCACATTACCCTCAAGTGGACCTGAACCTTAGCTTATTGTTGTATATATTTCTGTACAAAATAAATTACTTTGTTATTCTGAGCATCCCACTGAGTTGTAGGTGTGCTTCTATTTATAGCTCTCCAACCACCGCCTCATATGTGACTTGCCCACCAGGTGAAATTCCACATTGTATATGCTGGAAAGGGTTGGGGGCAGCATCAGGTAATAGTGGAGTTTCAGCTCCAAAATGTCCGGGTGAGTAGAAGTGCAGACCAGCACTTCACCATGGAGTGGGCCTCCGTGAGGGACATCTGCGCACTGCTGCAGTGTTTCTAGTATGCCACCAATATGGTCAGCACTGATGATGCCATCGTCAGCGCTACCATTCTTTGCCTGCTGGAAAAAAAACCTCAGGCCATGATGGAGGAAGTGGAGGAGAATGAGAAAAGCCCATTTTCCCAGGCATCAGGGGAGTGCACACGGGGCTCGCAGGGTGGGTTGCTGGGCCGACAGCGGGCAGGTACACCACTGTCCAGCCAGTGGACAGTTTTAGAGGATTCAGAGGAGGGCCATATGAACTTTGGCTTTTGACTACTTTGCTGCCTATTTGGCTGGAGGTGAAACCATCTACCTTACAAACTATACATTGCCCAGTTACACTCGTATTACCACTCTCAGCTACAACACCGCCTTGATTGAGATTACTGATGATCTTTCTCGACTTTTCAAAAATAAAGATAAACTATAATGTTCCAATGAATAAAAGTTATGGTACTTTTCAATCAATTGTTTTTAGTTTTCAGTAAAGTGTTTAAAGATAAACTATAATGTCCCAATGAATAAAAGTTATGGTGCTTTTCAATCAATTGTGTTTAAAGTGGACCAAAACCCACAACGATCGCCCGGGAATCTATGAGATTCCTGGGCCAATCAATTCCCTCCCCCGGGGCATCCCGATTTTGGATTGGTGTGTGAAACCCCCCAGGTCGCCCATACACTTATCTTCTTGCCCGCTCCAGGCATTTGTGAATGGCCGGCACGGGCATGCTCCCTGTTAGAGAGCAGCGGGGGATGCGGCCGCCAGCGCGCTCTGAGGCGCTGTCTTCAGACGAAGGCTTAAATGACGTGATGCACTGCAGGACCAGAAAGAGGTAAGTTGCTTTCAGCAAACTGGGGGGTTTCACACAACGGGGCACCCCCGATCGAAGTGCCCTGGTGGCAAGGACCAAAACCCAGGATAGTTTACAGTACAAACCAGTAGATAAATGTATATATTAACATACAATGTAACAAGGAAAAAACATGGACAGAGAGAGGCATTCATTACACACAAAATAATGTTAAGGTACAGAATATTTCAAGTGATGAAAAATGTAATATCAAGTGGCCCTAAATAGAGCCAAGCACACTCGCAACTTAGATAGATTATTATTCATGTAGTTTTCATATTAGAGTTGGACAATGAGCTCTAGAACAAATGTAAAAAATAGGCAATGAATAGACATAGAACACCAAAGAGTAGAAAGAAATGAGTAAAAAGGAAAGCAGGGGGGGGGGGGGCTCCTGTCATGTCTAACTCATAATGCTGTTATACTACTCTAATTAATGGGTAAGTATGTTTGATCCAGGGGTTCCAAATTCGAAGAGTACTGAAATATTTGTCACAAGGAGTAGCAGTGAGTTTATGTAATCTTATTCCATAAACCAGTGATTGTTTGCTGGACCACTAAAGGTTGACAGATTTCGGTGGTTGGAGGTATAGTAAACGCTTCAATGCTCTGTAATAATATGAAGGGTCAGGGATTGCCAGTGATATTTACTGTATAGAGGGTTGCAGGCCAAAAAACCCATGGGAAAGACCACCAGGTATGTAGCAGTGATATGACTAGGTATCAGCGCATAAGTATTTTGTAAGCCATCTCAAGAGTAGTAACATTGATATAGAAATGGAAAACAGTATGCTAGATACAGTCTCCATTTGTGTGCTTTCCATTGGTGGTCTTTGAGCTTACTAGTGAATAAGTGATGGATATCAGGTTTGAGCCTGAGGGGGATTTAAAGGGACCCATCAAACTTTAAAATCATTTGTCAGAAAGCTTACCTGATGCAGTGTCAATCCCATTCTGTATCTCTGCTCTGGTTACAGAAAAGAAGAAGGGGGAGCTTCTTCTTTTTCCTCTGCCTGCAGTGCACCCCCCTCTAATCTGGACCACCAGTTTAATCTGTTGTATGATATGCTAGAATGGAGCTCTCCACAGTATTCAGCCCTGCGTTTCTCTTCACAAAAGACATGAGGATCATGACTAAAATGAGGTAGCGTTTTAGTTTAAAAATCATTCTGACAATATAGCTTTGTTTTTAAAAAGGAAACATAGATAACATTGCCATGTGTAGCCCTACCCAATGGAAATACTTGTGCCTGGACAATGATTTAAGATCATGTGTGCTGGTATAGTGTGAGGTTAGTTTCACAACAGCATGATTGCGGGGTGCTCATGCTTTCGGGGGGCAGAGTGGTGTGGCAGTGGCAGCAGCATTTGAGTCTGGCCCCAGCCAGGCTACAAAAAGATGACCACAGGCTCCCAAGAGTACTAGGAGTGTCCTCATTCATGGGAGCTGGCAGCCATCTTTTTTGCTGCCCGATCTGGGCTAGATTCAAATGCTGCTGCCAGTGCCGCTGCTGACAGAAGAGGATCAGGCAGAGGTAAGTCACAGAAGCTTCCTGCTGTTTAAACCATAGGGGGAGCAGGTTGAAGGGCTGCTCAACCGGATGCCGAACTCAAAAATGGACTTCTGGCTGAAGTCCTTGGTCCTTTTTGGGAACCAGAACAGTGGTTCTGGTTCGCCCATCTCTAGTCAAGAGCCCTACTCACATGTCTCCTTATCACAACCCAATATCTCCCGACTCAAGGCTTTGCTCCCCTGAGATAGAATCTGAAGAAAGGAGAGTAGACAAAACTCGTGAAACTGCCCATGTTGGCCACTCTACTCACCTTTCCAATCAGCACTTTATGCCCTGCATACTAATGCACAGCATAAAGCTTTTGTCTTCAGCTCAGCATTGGCATAGGAAGCATGGGTGCCCGCATTCCCAGTTTCCCTGTGGAGTCCATGCTCCTGCGCAGCCAGCCTTTGTGGGTGGGTGGGTGGGTGGGTGCAGGGGCGCGCACAGCTTCAGGGATTCCGGGGATGTGTCCACGGCCCGCAATCGCAGCAAGGGACTGCTGGAAAGGTAATGGCTTTGTGGGTGATCTAGATGGGTTCACACAGTGGGGCATCTTGAAATGAGATGCCCCAGGGGCATATAATTGGCTGGCCCCTGGAGTCTTTTAGACAGTCCACTATACTTACTATCGGCATTACTATATGTATTGAATATAGCAGTGCCCAATAGCAGCACCCTGCTCGGATGTGAACATGCTCCTAGATCTCCTTGGTGGTACGGCGCACCAGTTTAAAATAGCAGGTTGAGTAGCACCTAAAAGTGTGGCTATTGGCCCTCCAGTTTGCCTCCATGATTTGGCACCGCTTTAAAAAAGGCAGTGCTTAGGTGCAGCACTAGGCTGGCTTTCTCCTATCCCTATTCTAGAGCTGGTGTGCCTACTGCTGCCAGACTGCTGTTGTGGGTCAAGGTTGGGGGAAGTGGGGTTTGCCAAACTGGCAGGTGTTGCAGCAGCTGAAGGAGGCATCAGCAGGATATTCGGGTGTGATCCACACTTTCCTGGTTCTCTTCTTCTAGCTCCTGTATTGCATCCAATAGAGGTTCAGCCTGTGTTTGAGAAAGAGAATCATTAATTATTGGGTCCCTGAATGTGCAGAAGGGCTGGATTGCAGGCTATTGCCAGGCAGGCAGCAGGCCCAGCTGCGGCTCCACTGCTGCACCTTTGGCTCTGCTGGGGGCTCCGCTGTGGACTCCGTGTCTCGATCAGTGGTGAGCTGTGCCCGGAGCCCAGGGAGCTCTGGGTGTGGGTCTCCCGCTACTGCTGCCTCACACTGCTGTGAGTGACATTCTCAGAGTGGGTAGTGTGGAAGCCAACAGGGAAGTGCCTGTGGGAGGAATGGTGTAGCCTTGGGCTGCGGTACCTTGGCTGGGTGCTGTGGCTACCTCGGCCATGCCTGTGTTCTCTGGGGGCTACGGTGATGCCTGTGTTTCAGCATCTAGAGATCCAAAGGAAGCACTGTCCTCAAAGGCTGTGGGTCAGGGGCGTTCTTTTCTAAGTGGACCTCATTTGTGTGTATTTTACAGGTCAGCATAGGCACACTTAACTTCTGCCTACATTTGGGTATGTATGGATACAAGCACACTTCCAGAGCACTGGGGCACCTCAGCGCAAGGGGGGTGCATCACACAGACACAAAGGAAGGGGATCGCCCGCAGAGGAGGGTGGCCCCTAAAGGCCCCTAAAAGGGCAGAAAACAATGTTGGAGTAAGTAGGTTGAATTTGGTGTTCATCTCCAGCCACACATGTGTCTAAACAGGTGTTAACAAACTTTTTTTTACGGGTGTATTATGTTAATATTTTGGGGGTCATTTACGAAACATTCGCTGGACGTTTGCCGGTCATTCGCTAGTTTACCTCATTTACTATGCTAAAAATGGTCTATTCACCAGGCCAAGGCTGTGTTTGCCATTTTCAGTGCACCAGCTTTCAGTGGCAAACCTCATAGGAATCAATGTTATTTTTGTCGAGAATGGCTGTTTAGGTGATTTTGACATCTGTCACTAATAGGTCAAGTGTGAAGGTCAGATAGATAACTAGTACTGGAGACTAATAAAACTAACTAATAAAATGGTTTTTGGAGGATTTAAAAACACCCCAGACTCTCTAGAGACAACACATACATTCTGAGACAAATTTCAAGTTGTCATAAGCTGCTAAGTGGGTTTCCAGCACCATTTCTGGTTTCGTTACCGCAAATTGCACCACTGCAGTTTGCCTGCTGTCAAGAGCACCCTGTTTACTAGTACACTACACATTTTGACCGGTGAACTGCAATGAAGACTCAGCAAAATGCATTGTAATGTCTGTATTCACTAGTGTTCACTGCAGTAAGTTTTGCTTACTTGCCAGTCTATCACGGGTGCGTCGCACATTGGGTGAACATAATTGAACAGTAGGGAATGGTAGGGAACATAGTAAATCACTCCCTTTATATAATGTTTTTACACTATTCAAACAGGGAGTAGCAGCCGCAACAGGGGTGTGTAATTGTGTGTGGTAAAAGAAGGTTGCCTAAGGATGTCTAACAAAAAAGGTGAGTAACAATGGATGGAAACAGACAGCATGGGAGGTCAATGAATGTAAAAACTGGGAGAAGGTAAGTGTCAGGAATGACATGCACACTACATGGGATGCCACACAGGAAGATAGGGGAGAAGGTAAGTGTCAAGAATGACATGTACACTACATGGGATGCCACACAGGAAAACAAGGGAGAAGGTAATTGTATTGGATGACATGCACACTACATGGGATGCCACACAGGAAAACAAGGGAGAAGGTAAGTGTCTTGAATTACATGCACACTGCATGGGATACCACACAGGTTGGAACCATCTTTCTGTGCCCCTAAGGCCTTTGGTTGCCAGTGTAGCAGCAACAGTATCTCTAAAGGCCTAAGGTTCGTGGAAGCCATTGAAGGTGGGTAACGGCATCAGCATCAGCACTAGCAGAAGTTGCTAAGATCCCCAAAGGTCTGTGAAAACCAGTGGAAGGGGGTATCAACAGCATTAGCTCCAGCAGCAGTCTCTCAGGGTGCACCCACCCTTGCTGATCAATCCTTTAGTCAGTAGCATCAGAGGTGGTGGTGAAACACAGCAATATCTATGCCTAATTCATCTTTTTGAATGTCAGAATCTCCACATTTTGGCATGAGAATCTCAATGGGTTCACCTGTCAGGTGACGGGGAATACACTCCGAAATGGAGAATAGAGATTAACCTGAAGCCGGAGGGACAAAATCTCAATTGAGAAACAGTAAAGAAACGGGAGTAATAATTAGGTGTCGTTTATTTATAGGTGCTTATTTCTCTTTATTTTTAGGTGTCTTTTTTTGGGAATATCCAGATTCCAGGTCATCTCCAATGTTGTTTTTCCAGATGTTTAGTCCCAGATGTTTACCTCTCCCTCCCTGCCCTGTTTGGGGCCCAATGTCCACCTTTTGGGTGTTTTTATCATAAAACATTTGGAGATTTGTCAACTTTGACACCTTTTAACCATTTTTTTTCACCAAAAGCCCCAAAAACAGAAAAATTTCTGTTGCGGCTGACACTCTCATTTGCTAAAGAACATGGCGGCATGTGTTTTAGGAATGAAATAAGCCTGTAGTCAGTAAAGTCAGAAGTTTACTCCAGCTTTTTGCTGGAGGAAAATCACTCTCGAAATTGACACATTTGTGCCCGCTCTTCTGCCCTTGAAACACCCCATAAATCAGTCAACAATTTGTGCTTGCGGAAAATTACAGGTGCAAGTTTCCACATTGGCGCACATTCTGGTACAAATTTCCACCTTATAAAATTCAAATTTAGATGACCATGAATGAGGAGGAAGCCCAAGTGTGACTTGGCACAAAAAATGTGGCTCAATTGCACAGGTGATTGCACAGATAAATAAAGCCTTATATGTCATTATTCTATAATGTACTTACATTATGTGTTGTACATGGAGTACTGATACCGAAATTTGATACTTTGGTGCCACCTTAGGACTAAGAATATGAACTGTCTTTATTATATTTACCTTGTTTTGATGGCTTTCTATGTTCTATGTCATATGTAATTGTACGCTTCTGAAATTGTTGGGTCTCAAATTTAACCATTATGTTTTTGTACTTTTTGCTATTTAACCATTTTTGCAACCAAATGGTTGTGCAGTCATCTTTTTCTATAGTTTTTGATAGTAAGAGGGATTAAGTAACCTCCTTGACTTCTAGCTCCTTATCCATTATATCTTCTGTGCCGTATGATTTTAGAAGAGGTGTGCACTCGAAGTAATATATGCACTAAGCATAGCCGTCCAACCGATTTTTTTTTTAATTTCTATAGTGAGTCATTAGAAATAGCTACCATGTTTTCATGACACATTGCATAGTCATCTCTATACTTAAATTGATGGTAACGAAGGGCAGAGGATTTCCAGTGCTTAGCTATAGCTTGTTTAGCTGAGGTAAGTATAACACAACAAAAATTGTTGCACTTAGAAATAGGCTAATTTGGGAGGCTTCCCTTTCATCGTTGGGTATTGATCTGCCAAGAATCTTGTAGATCAACTCTAGTCCAGAATCTGTTGACCAGTCGGCATTCCCAGTGAATGATAGCATAACATAACATATATCACTGATATTCAAAGGCATGTACTAAAACTACAGGCCAGTCTAGATATATAGCATTCCAACTATACAAATATACTATGTGACTAAGAATAATCTTTCTATGCTGGCAGGACATTTTACTTGTCATTTATTTTACTTCTAGAGGTTTTGTAACTTTACAAATTTGCAATATCTGAAGTGATTCTTGTTGGTGATACAATACTTTGCAACAGCTTACAGCTTGTCTTTAAATGTGATTAGTGACTTTTGCTAGATACTACAGCTAGTTGCTGCAGCTCCGCTGGACCCAGCACTAACACTTAGCAACAATTCTAACAAAAGAAAAAAAACATACCTGTCATAAAATCATGTCCTCTATTATCTCAAATATAAACAAGGCTCTGTCCCTGGCTCTAGATCTTCAGCAACCTTTTCCAAGACTTCATGCTGGTATCGCCTTTTTACCACCCTCGCTACACATAGGGGTCGATTCAGAGCCTGGTGAGAGAACTCCCACCTTTTTTAGAGAGAAAGTTGACATTCACTTTCAGTGTTTACCTTGCAGCTTCTTTGCTTAAAAAATGTTGCATTCATTAATTTCTTCACAACAGAGGGAATTGAGGGGTGACGGATCACTTTACATTTCAATATACAGTTCCGGCCAGACAGCAGACATCTCCCTGCATGAAGAACTGTACACTTTAGGTTCCAGTTATTCACATTTAGTGGGACAAATACACTCCTATTCACTTCGACCAATATTCTCAGGAATTGGCCTCTAAATCCTGAAATTCTTTATTACCGAATCTTAATATAGTCTATGGGGGAGAAATCTCAATGTGTATTCTGGTCACTGAACGACTAAAAGACAAAAATTCAGCCAAATCCCCCAAAAATGTATGAGAACACATGCAAAAGGCTTCCAGATATTATCAAAGTTTTTAAGGATCTCTTTTAGTCAATTAGTCAAACACTAAACTAAAGCAAGATTCCATAAGCAGAGGACCCTTACAGAGTGCACCAGCAATCAACTACCTATCCCCCAGTACATCCAGAGGACCAAACCGCCATCAAATTGCCAGCAAAATTGCTTTCATATATTTTACATTAAAGGATTACAGTGCAGAAAGCACTGGCAAGGCTCCAACCCGTCCTATTATAATCCTAATTCCCGCCCTCCCAGAGGAACACTGTAGCAAGCAGATAGCCTAAATATGGATTTATAGAGTTTACATTTAATGAAGAAAGTGTGAAATGCCCAGGAATGGCTCCCCCAGTCCAAAAATTTAGCCCACGTCCTATCCAAGCACAGACATAGATAGGGTTTCGTACATTTTACATTAAAGGGAGAAAGTGTGGAGGGCCCTGGCATTCATACCCCAGTCCAAAAATAATATTGCCCAGATAAGGTTTTATAGATTTTTAAATGAAGAAGAAAGTTTGAATGGTCCTTGCAGGACTCCCTCAGTACAAAAATTAGCCCATCTCCTAGCCAGAGGAAAATTGTAGCCAGCAGATTGGCCACGCTGGATTTCATAAAAATAAAGTATAAGGATGAAAGTGCAAAGGAACCTGCTAGGCCTTCCTCAATACAAAAATTAGGAATTTTCCATCCAGATCCAGGCAGAGGAGCACTGTAGCCAGCAGATTACCTATGCTAAAAGTCTCGGGGTAAAAGTGTGGAGATCCCTGGCAGGCCACCCTCAGGACAAAAACTAAGCCTTCCCAGATCCAGCCAGAGGAACACTGCAGCCAGCAGATTGCCCACACTAGATCTGAAAAATATAAAGTCCCAGAATGAAAGTTTTGAGGGAACTGCAAGTCACAGCAGTTGCTATCTATTCCAGAGAATGTGCGGGTGAGGTGTGGAAGTCCCCTGATATCCTATCCTTTTACATTTTATTAATTGTCAATTGATAGTGAGCTATGGCTACAGGTGAAGCCTCGTCACACAGTAGACCAGTGGCTTCTGGATTATGCTGCTGCTGGGATCAAAGCTGCAGTTCACATACTCGTGGACATGGCCTGTTTTAGAAAAAATGTGACCCTAGGCAAAATTTTGAATTGGGGCCTCCCAGCTTGGAAGGGGGTCCAGGTCACCAGATATGGATTTATTTCGAGGTCAGCTCCCGCGGCCAGCCATTGAGATATGTGGTGCGCAGGGGAGCGACTGCGACTGCTCAATATGGTGACGCTGCGTCCAAACCACCAGGATACTTTATTATTTGATGTATTTTAAATAATTCTAGGACTAAGTGAAAGCCCTCCGTGAGCCATCCACATTTGGGATGCCCTGCTGTGTGAACCCCCCCAATCAAACAGGTAGATACGCTGTGGGATAGATAGATAGATAGATAGATAGATAGATAGATAGATAGATAGATAGATAGATAGAGGCAGATGTATGGACAGATAACAGATAGATGAATAGATATAAGATGATAGACAAATAGATATAGGATCTGAGAATGATGCAGGTGACATCTCCACAGCTTTGTTTCTCTGTGTTGGCTTCACCCTGACCACCGCGTCTACATGGCAGCCTGGGGCCAAATGGCAACCCTGCAGTGACACAGTGGCTGACAGATGGAAGTGTCGGCGAGGGCGTGTGCATGCAGGAACGCTCACGACATGCTCTCGCTGAGGTGGGAAGCAGGAGGTGACTGTGTCGGGGGATTCAAGCACGAGTTGCACCGCTCGCTCTCAAGTTGAGGATTCAAGGCCGGGGGCCCCTTCTGTGAGCCCTGGGGCCCCGAGGTGCCACATAGCAAAAAAAGGAGCCACTTGCAGGTGTGACCTGGGGTTCCTGTTTGAGCTGGGGGCCCTAGGAATTTGCCTGGCCAAAAATGCCGGCCCTGCTCATGGATCATAATGTACAAGCGCTCTCTTTGAGTGCAGTTGAGTCAGTTTTAGACTTGTGTGTTTGCTATTGCTATTGCTGCTGCTGCCACTGCTGGCTCCTACTCATCACCTGCTAAAGGTGTGAGGAGTAGGGGATGATTGCAAAGCAAGTTTAGGGCATGACACAAGTGTTATTTACAAAGAACCAAATGACCCAATACCCAAGCCAGAGAGAATGCTTTAACAATATACACCATACACTACTAGGCGTGATCATGAGCTAGCGTGGGTCTTTTGACTTGAAATCTGCCACCTGTAAAGCTCGTTTTTAAAAATTGGATGACATAAGCTGGATGCTGGCCTTGTCTGATATATTGGAATAATGCAGGTGGAACTCCCGGCCGTGCAGCAGGATCAGATGAGTTGGGTGAGCTGTATATAAACCTTTTTCACGTGATCATGAGCTATATTATGTATATTGTAAATAGAACTCATTTCACAGATAATTTCTCAAACTCACTACAGTATTTGATTGACAGGGTTTGAGCCAGAGGAGAGGTCTTGGGTAGCCGCTAGAGATTTTCATGCTGATATATTAGGAAATGTAATAAAAAAAAACCTGATAAACCGAGTAAGGGCCTGGAGGTCCCTCCTCAAGGGACATAGATCTGCTTACCTGCTCCTCATTCCCCCAGCGTCTCTCAGCGGCACAGATTCTGTGCATCGTATTTGAAGAATACTAAACCATGTGGGCCACGTGGTACACTGGCTAATCACTGCCCTAACAATGCTTGATATGACTATGATGGCTACCGAATTGCCTGCAGCCGAAAAGCTTGTTGATTGGCTGCACTTCCCCCAACCCCACTGTACACCCTATTCAGAACATCAAAACCCATATTCTGTTCCTACTCAGCATCATCTCTGTGGGGGGAACCTGCCACTCTATTTGCTCCTACAATACCAAAGCTTCAAATCCATCTCTCTAAGAATTGCCATTTCCACCCATGCCAATGATCTGTCCCTGCAACAGCCATAGGTATAGCCTCCGCTATGACACAATGTAGTTGGCAATCTGAGAAGCACATTGAAGGCGAGGCCCAGTGGGGAGCTATAAAAATCCAAGGAAAAGGATTTGATTTCCTAAATAGAGGGTTCTAAGTTCTCAAGTTCTTCCACTACTAACACCCGATGAGACATAGAATATACTCTGCACAAGAATGGAGTAGAGGAGCTTGCTATTTTTAGAAATGTGCTAGTTGGATTTAATTAGTTCACTTTAATAAGCTAATTTAATGTTGATAATTGTGTTTATATATATCAGTATTAAGACTGATGGGTTGATTCAACAGTTACTATTTATATAAATATTCAGGGTCCACAGCTATACAAAAATATTTCAGCAGTGGGCATTCCCTGCTGCCAAAATAATGAGAGAACCTGCTCCTACGTGAAAGGCAGCAGGGCCACATACTGGGGTCAACACAAGAGCAAGCTGTTTACCACAGAGCCAACAGCGCTAAATCCGGAGGAATGCAGATAAGTTATGTTTGTATTGGGCAGGGACTTAATGGGGGGAGGTGCAACAATCCTGATGCATAATTTTGAGGAAGTTCCATTTCACCCAAACACCTCCAAACTATAGGGGCTTCCACACTTCCACACTACGAAGTCATGCTGATGAAGCAGTCAGATTGCCGGCCACTTGAGTTCAGTGCTTTTCAAGCGGCCGGGCAGCAACATGCACCTTTTGGCATACATCGGTAGCTCAATAGTTAATAAAACCTCTCTATCTCTCTCTGACTTGCGCCTCAGGCTGCGTCCTGATGGCTTGTACCTTTATCTCTCATAGTAAATGAGCAGCTGTCAGCCCAGCCATTCAGCACCTGACAGCAGTGCAGGGCTGGCTGGGGGAAAATGACGTCATTCCCAGCAGCGCTGCTTATCGAGGATGTGAATGGCGGGGCTGGGGGCTTTTCGTTTAATATGAAAGAGAAAGGTAAAGGCTGCCGGGACACAGCGCAAGGTGGGAGTCGGGGAGAGAGATAGAAAGAAGTTTTATTAACCATTTAGCTACTGATGTCTACCAAAACGTACAACAGCATGGGGCACTGATCTCAGTTCAGGGGGGCCCGCGAGCATTCTTTTGTGCTTTACTGAAGCTCCAGACTGACATCCCTTTGGCTGCTCACTTCCGGCTGTTTACGGCCCTGCTGGCCATTTAGATAGGCCAGGTTGTTGAGGGGGCAGCCAGGTGTAAGTCGTGCACCGGTAGGTCTTTCAAGGTACAGCAAAGCCACAGACAAGAAAGCGACACTGACACCAGCTTATGCAAAACACGTTTACTCAAATAGGCTTCTGAACACACTTCAAATAAATGCAGCAAACAGTAAAACATTAACAATTCCCCTGCCCCAAAGCTGACCCAAACTGCTGTAGCAGGCGCTGTTCCAAAGGGATGCACTGAGTAGAAATGCAGAAAGCTCAGTGCACAACAGTCAGTGTCTCCTGTAGAAATATTCCTCTGCAATCCAGAATCCAAACAGCAAAGCAAAAGAAGAAAAGTCTTGGTCTGTATAAAGTCTTTCTATCTGACTAACCAATTCCAATTGCGGAGCAACCTATAACAGGATCCTCCAATTGTGTGACCCACATATAAGTATGGAAAGCACCGGTTGGTACATGGTCAAGCGTCATAGAAACACTGCTGAGTCTGGGTTTAGGCAATCCCCAGAAAACATAGATACGCTTTTGACCAGGACCACACCATTTGTTATTCCAAAATTTATTTATTAAACATTGCTCATTAAAATAAATAGATTACAATATACATGCTCTTTAAGCTCTCAATTAATTATTTACATAGTATTTACAGTTTTGATCAATTTTATACATTGTGTTGAATATTTCATATTTTTCAGTGTATAGGGCGCCCCTAGACAAACGAGCAGTGAGGATCTGGTAGGCCCGGGAGGGCTCACGCACTACAACAACACAGGGGCAACACACATGATGCCCAAACTGCTTGCTGACATGACAGCGCACTCTTAAAGTAATATGCAACTGGGGAGCAGCTTGAAGGATAGACAGAACTAGGGATGAGCGAACCGGTTCGGACGAACCGGAATTCGCTCCGAATTTCAGGGAAAATTCGATTCGCGTATCTATGTTTTCTGGGGATTGCCTAAACCCAGACTCAGCAGTGTTTCTATCTGACTAACTAACCGGCAGTCTATAGCACGTGCATGCATTATTGAAATGACTGACCCGGGCCTTCGGTGAACTCCAGCGAGACTAAGCAGGTCTCCTTCCCAAACGACCGGATGCACCACACAGCTCTCAGGCGTCCTTCAGGCAAAAGTCCACAGCCTCTGATTCAGATCCAGCAATCGGGAAAGTTCTCAGTCTCTCTCTTTCTTTGCTGCACGCCAGGAAACACACCAAACTTGCTCAAGTGGCCTTTCTCTGTCTTTCCAAGATGGTGATCTCTCCACTTTCCTTCTCTTTCAGCACAAACAGAACACGTGATTTCCTGTCCCTTCAAATCAGTAAGTCTCTGCAGTGCATTAGCTGCATGAACAGGGGAACCAGCGGCCCCTTGTGGCCAAACAACAGAACGGCAGTTTTTATGAAATAAAACTTGTTCCACCCTCTTACACAGGGATGCCAGTTGCTCCCTGTGCAGGCATCACCAGAAAAAGGTGAGTTTTCTCAGTGACCTCAGTGTTTCTCCAGTGATAGGGAGGGCCAGGCGACAGGTGGGTTCTGGTTCACTTTAATGCTTACAAAAGGTTGTAAAGCTATTGGCAAATGCATTTAAAGTGGACCAAAACCCATGATTTTCCCTCTGTGGCACCTCAGTTTGGGACCCCAGCTGTGTGAAACCCATCCTGCCCACGCATAGCCATTCAGTTATGGCAGTCATGGCAATACACAGCAAAAGAGAATGCGAATGATGCTGCCTCCGGCCACGCTTGATACATGGGCTCGTCTGACAGGTAAGAATTCCAGGTGAATGGCAGGGTTTCACACAACAGGGCATCCCAGTTCAGAATGGTCAAGGAGAGGAAATCAGCCAGCCCAGGAGTTTTGATCCACTTTAATGTAGGTGTGTGGTCACAAACGCAGCATCCACTAAATGTTGAAGCACAACATTACACACTTAAATGTACTGCAAGGCTTTTATTCTGTTTTGTCTCTGTCCTTCTTCACCTTTCTTTCACATTTCCTCTCCTACTCTCAACATTCTGTCCCTCCTCACTCTCGTCTACACATTCCCAACATCTTTCTCTCTTTTTCATACTTCCCCCATCTTTGTTTTTTCCCCATATTCTCTACCTGCTCCTTCCCCTTTCCATACTCCCTGTCATTCGCTTTCACATATTCCCTCACTCTTGCTCACTTTTTGTATTTTTCACCCATTTTACTCTTTAACACATTCCTTCACATTTCACTTCTCCATATTCCCTCTAACATTTTCTCTTTTCCACATTTCCTCAATGTTTCTTTCAATTCACATTACCTTCTTCTTTTTAGCCTCCCTGCATCAAATGTCCTTCCTTTTTGTTTTCTTTTTTTACATCACCTTCTCTCTTTCTCTTTTCCATGCTCACTCCTTTAATTTCTTTCACATTATCCCCATCTCCTTCACTTTTCCATGATACTCCTTACCTCGGCTATATCCTACACCATTCTGGCAATACCATCTGGACCAGTCGACCACTCTTTACGGGAGTTCTGGGGGCAGATGATTCCACAGTCGGAAAGTTTTGGGTGGCATCCTCAGCACCATTCAGCATGCAATCACCCTGCTGTGATAGGTTAGCGGCAGTGTGTGTACAGCTGGAAGGCACTTAGAATGCTACCTGTGCCACACACTAGGGACCCACATTAGGGACCCAGTACTGAGGTAAGTTAGCTCCCCAAAAACAGACTGTTTGTTTTTAACCCTTTCGCTGCCAGCCTCTCTGGAGATTTTGTCACCCTTGTTGCCAGACCATTTATTACTATTTTGCGCTCCACATGTTCAACTGTGATTTTTGAAGGAATTTCCAGGGATTTCCCAGGGAAATTATATATTGTTTTTTTTCAGCAGAGTCTGGGCTTTAACATGAAATGTCTTGTTTGTCATTTTGTAGGTGTATTCTCAATATTTTTGGGTGAAATATGTGCAAAGAAATAAAAAAATCAATTTTTTGCAATTTGTAGTGTTTTTTGTAATAAAAAATGTAAGCTTGTCAGTAAAATCTTATTGCATGTAAAAGCCCCATTTCTCCCGGTTACAGCGGTAACACATATGTATTGGTAGACACCCTTTCCTGCCCAGGAGACTTTCCCAAACTGAATCAGCGCTTTAGGAGATTTTCAGATAAAATACAACTGTGCTAGGCACTATGCGCACCTTGCAGTTTTTCAAGAAAAACAACACTTTATATTTGAAATACCCCCAACTAACTATATATATTCCCTGGAAGTACACACCCCAAGATTTCTAGGCGTATCAGGCTTGTTGACATGGATGCAGTTTTTTGGAAGTAATCCCTCAATGAATTCTTTGGTTGCACCTGGTTTCTCTTAAAAAAAAACAATTAAAAGTTAAATCTGAAAAAGCAACATCCTCCAAACAGAACAATACCCAACATGCATAGGTCCTGTCAAGGGAAGAGTTGGCAAACACCCCAAAGTAAAGCATGTGAGTAAGAATAATTTTACTTGAAAATTTCACCTCTGAAGACAAAGTGCGCACCTTGCGCTTTTTCTACCAAAACAACACTTTACATTTGGAATACCCCCCACAAACCATATATTGAAAAGTGAAAGTACATAAATTAAGCTTTCTAGGTGTACCCAGCTTGTTGTAGTGGATCTTTCTGGAAGTGATCGCTCGAAGATGCACAGGGTTTACCTAAAAAATGTATAAAAAACACCTTTTACAAAAATATCAATATGCAAAAAAAAAAAAAAAACAAGCTAAATCTGAAAGCACAAGGTCCCCTGAACAGACCAATACCAAACATGCATAGCTACTTTTAACCATTTTAATTGCCAGCCTACTTGAGATTTTGTCACCCTCTGTTGACAGGTCATTTTTCAGCATTTTGCACTATGTTTAACCGTGATTTTTGCAGGAATTTCCAGGAAAATTATATATATTTTTTTTGCAGCAGAGTTTAGGCTTTAACATGAAATGTCCCATTTGTAATTTTTCTGCTATTTTTTAAAATATTTTTAAGTAAGAAACAGAAAAAAAAAATGTAATTGTCTCAATTATTTTAAATAAAACATTTACTTTATTTAGGAAAACCATATTGCATGCGAAAGCCCCATTTCTCCCGATTAGAACGGTACCACATATGTATCGGTAGCCCCCCGTTCCTGTCCAGGAGACCCCCCAAACTGAAAAGAGCACTTTATAACATTTACAAATAAAATACAACTACTATCCACATTATAAAGGGTTAATTAAAAAAAAGGGGTTAAAAACCCCTAAAAATCCCCCCCAAAATGGCGTGAGGTCCCCCTACCCAGCATAACCAGCACAGGCACCAGCTATGCTTGTAGAACAGGGCACAGGGGGCAGCTTTGGTGGCCCCCCGCCCTGCCAGCTACAAGCCCCAACGTCTAATAACCCTGGGCTCTTCTGCCCCCCCCTTGCCTTTGGGGAGGCAGGTAATTTAGGGGCTCGGGGTTAATGGCAAGTCACCCGCTAGCAGGTGACTTGACAGGCCCCGAGCCTTGTGAACTGATACAGGGGTCTCATGGATCCCTTACCAGTTCACAAAGGGTTAAAGTGGACCATCACCCTCGGGTGATCGGCCCGGGAATCTATAAGATTCCCGGGTCGATCACCTCCCTCCCCACGGGACATCCGAGATCGGGATGTCCCGCGGGGTGAAACCCCCCCAAAACCCCCAAACCCCCTTACCTTAGTTTTGGCGGCGGCCGGCCGCCTCCCTCGCGCCCCTCTAGGCATGCTCGCCCCCGCGCTGGCCGTCTGTGAATGGCCGGCGCGGGGGCGCGCGCGTCAAGAGGGACGTGCGGGAGGCAGCGGCGGAGGAGCGACGGACAAGCGGCTGTCAAATCGCTTGTCCGTCGGCGCTGGGAGCGGGGAGAGGTGAGTTTTCCGGGTGTTCGGGGGGGTTTCACACAGCGGGGCACCCCGATCGGGGGTGCCCCACCGAAGTGGACCAAGACCCAGGATAGTCAAAATCCTGGGTGTTGGTCCACTTTAAATGTAAAATAAAACACACAGACACAGAATAAAAATATTTATTCATTTATTTTTTAATACTTACCTCCCATCCATCCTGGAGCACTGTGTCCCACGCTGATCACTTTTGCTTCTGCTCTCCTGCTGCTGCTGGAAACCTTTTATACCTGCTGGGTGACAGGTAACATGGGGTTCATTTAAAAAAAAATGACATAGGGTCCCCCCTCCTGGGGAGGGGGACCTCATTTTTTAGGAGAACCCTTAAAATCCCCCCCAAAAATGGCGTGAGGTCCCCCCTACCCAGCATAACCAGCCGGTGACCAGCTATGGGTGCTTGTAGAACAGGGCGCAGGGGCCAGCTTTGGTGGCCCCTGGCCCTGCAGGCTACAAGCTGGCATAGCCTATGGCCACGGGCATTTCTGCCCCCCCCCTGGGCTTAGGGGAGGCAGGTAATAGGGGGGCTTGGGGATAATGGCAAGTCACCCACTAGCCGCAGGTGACTTGCCAGCCCCCAGCCTTGTGAACTGGTATAGGGGTCTCATGGACCCCTTACCAGTTCACAAAGCGTTAACAGTAAAAAAAAAAAAAAAAAAAAAAACACCACGCATAGAAAAAATTTCTTTATTAAAAAAAAAAAAAATTGTTTTTACTTTACTCACCTCCGATTGTCAGCTCCTGTGTCCCTCGCTGATCCTATGACAGGTGCGGAGATGGCTGGAGGGGCAGAGGCAGGGGATTGGAGCATTTCCAGCTCCCTCCTCCTCTGCCCAGCCATCACCGCATCTGAGAGCTGAACACCCAGGAGCCATCGGGCACGGAGGTGAGTAAATGTCATTTTTATTTATTTTTTTTACATGTAATTCCGGCGGCTGCTGAAGTAGGTGGGGGGGCTATTCCGGCCATTCCCCTGCAGCCGGAGGGGCCTGGGTGGGGGGTCCAAGCCCCCCCCAGATGAAGAGGAGACCCGGCCGGATCGAACGAGGGGTCAGGTGAGTGTTTTTTTTTTCTTTGCTTTTACTGTAGCAGGGGGGAAAGTCAGGCATGTAGATTCTACGTGCTTGGCACTTAAGTGGAGTGGAAGTGAGCACCTAGAATCTACGTTCTTGGCGCTGAAAGGGTTAAACTAGCGAGGCATGCCAACCTTAATGGGTACCGAAGGTTGGTACCCTTTAATCCATCTTTTCATATCTACTCTCTGTCACTATAGTTATTAGGCTTGATTCAGAGGCACATTCGTCTGGGCTTCCGTAGCTGTCTGTGAAAGTTTTTGTGGGTGTTTGTCATTTTTTTGTTTTTTTTTTCGTTCATTTTTCATTCGTACGAACGTTCGGGCAAATGCGTATATGCGCTTTCGATGAACGAATGCAAATCTGAACATTTGCGTTAGTTCGGGTCATTTTCCCAACCAAATCTGATATTTTTCGTTCGTTCAGATAACTTACGTTATTGCTAGGGGCTTGCGGCTCATTCAGAGAGCTGATTGCCGACGGACCACCACCCTATGAATCCGTTTCCTTTGCGATTCCCTTACGGGACCATTTTGACCTCGAGACTAGCAGCTATGGATGACTCTAGTGTATTTGAGGAGCATGAGGATCTGCAGCTCATGGGCATTGAAAGTGTCCGGAGGGCTGAGACCAGATTGTACCGGCGACGTATGCACATCGATGGCATGCATGACGTTGAGCTGTTCGAGCTCACCAGACTTAATGGCGCTTCCCTCCATAAATTGTATAGTGAGCTGCGGCCATGGTTAGCCCGCACCACAAGGAAGGGGCAAGCAATTTCAGGTATGACCAAGATGCTTGGCTGCCTGCAATTTTTGGCGAACGGCTCATTCCAGAGGCTGGGTGCCCTTTCCGTGGGGATCTCCCAGCCTACACTGAGTCGCGCGCTATCCAAGTTTTTGGAAGGCATGACTACCATTCCTCGGAAATATATTTGTTTTCCTGATGACATGGTAGCCAGAAACGCGATTAAGCTGGCATTTTATAACATCGCCGACATGCCCAACGTCATGGGTGCCATTGACTGCACCCACGTTGCCCTGGTGCCTCCGGCAGCCGACGAGTATGTCTACAGGCAAGTACAATCTGTCATATTTTTTTTTTTATGAAATAAAAATTCAAAAAAGTCCCTCCGTGTAAAATGTCCCTCCTTATAATTATTCCCTCCTTGTAATTAATCCCTCCTTGTAAGTTATCCATCCTTTAAAATAATCCCTCCTTTAAAACAATCCCTCCTTGTGAAGTATCCCTCCTTTTAAATAATCCCTCGTTTTAAATACTCCCTCCTTGTAATTATTCCCTACTTGTAATTATTCCCTCCTTGTAATTATTATTAATCCATCCTTGTAAATTATCCCTCCTTGTAATTTATCCATCCTTTTAACTAATTCCTCCTTTTAAATAATCCCTCCTTGTAATTTATCCCTCCTTTTAATTATTCCCTCCTTTTAATTATTCCCTTCTTGTAAAGAGTCCCTGTGGAACCATGGACCGTATTTAGTTGCATATAAATTTCACATGTGTTCACCAAGGAAACATTTTAATGTGTACCTGAAATAGACACTTGAAAGTTAATCTTTCCTTTTTCAAACATACATATTCTTTTTTTGCTAAACAAAATACTTATGTACTTGTTTATTGCTATTTTAATTGGGCCCCAGGTTTTGCTTAAGGTGTGATTAGTTAGTGTTTCTCTAGTTTTCCTTGCCTTGCTAATGTTTTTTGTTTGTTTTTTTATCCCAGGAACCACAAAATGGGCCACTCAATGAATGTCCAAGCAGTGGTGGCCCCGGACATGCGGTTCCTTAGTCTGCTCGCCGGGTTCCCAGACTCATCCCATGATGCCTACATTCTGGATTGTATGGTTGGTTTGAGTCTGGGGAATTTTCCGGTGGATGGCTCCTTGGTAAGTTGACGCCAATAACGTCCTTTTTTTTTATATGTATGGCTATGAATTTAGTTTGTGTTCCATGTATGAAACTATGCCTACTTGAACACCTTGTTTACATGTGAAACACAAACTTAACCATTAGATTTTTCAAACAACAAAGCCTTGCCAAATGTTAGTCCTGCATTAGCAAAATGTTAAAATTGAATTTAGAGTAAAGTAGGAATTAGTCTTCCCCACACTCTGCTTAAATTATGTCCTTGAATTTATAATAGGGTCTGCGCCATCTTTGATTAGATGCATTACACTTACTGAGTAGAGGAGAGCGGGATAAAGTGCAGGGGCGGGTTAGAGCTGTTTTGGACTCATACAAAGCAGATACAGGGTCCTGAAAAGTTAAGACATTCAAGAATGCTGAGCAGCACAATCCGAAACCAATACCTGTTAGCAGTCTGGCTGAATGGCCCTCATCCGCCATCTTGGATGTTTAATTTGTTCCCACATCTATTTGATGTTTTTTGGGTTTTTTTTGGCCTGTGCACTATGTATGCTCATGCTGTGTAGCAAATGTGACCTAGGGTCTTAGTCATGTTGATGACCCGTCTTTTGGATTCCATTTATGGAGTAATGTGTAATTTATGTTTTTAATAATACATTTTGGTGGAGAGGGTGTTTGGCCTATTGAAGACCCGCTTCTGCTGCTTGAACCATACCGGGGGAGCACTTCAGTATGACCCCAAAAAGGTCATAGATATTATAATGGCCTGTGCAGTGTTGCATAATTTTTCTATATTGCAGCGTATCCCCCGGTATGTGGATTTGCCCCCCTCTCCACCCACCGATGACCCAGAGGAGGACTATCGTGGCTCACCAGGTGCGTCTGCCCAAGCCGTGCGGACTAATTTAATAGAGACACATTTTGCTTTAATTTTCCTTGGTTTGTTTTGTCCCTTTATTGTTTGTTATTTGTGTTTTTGGACCTTTGTGTTTGTATGTTTGTTTCTTACTTTTACAAACAGTAACTAATTAATTACAAACAACCTCACACCTGATTTTAGACTCTTTTTTTTTGGTTGTTCCAAATTTGTTAGTGCCTACTTTAAGTCATCTTTATTCACCAAAAACATAAAGGCATAAACTTAGTCAACAACAGGTTAATTACAATTTTATGGTGTTTATTTAAAAAGCAAACATTGGAGTTGATGGTCACTCCCACAGTTCCAGAAAATACATGGTCAAACCACAAATGAAAGTTTTTGCAAATCAGGCCACATAGCAATTGGCCAGAGGCAGGAGTTTTAAAGTAAGGCACTCTTGTCAAAAGTTTCATACAAATGAAAATTCAAAAAACATATGTGACAAGCATTGCCATGTCCAGATTTGTCAGCAAAATCACAGACACGCCCTCTCCTGCTGGGCCACATTTGCCACAGGCACAGGTGTAAAGCAGCCAAACCTATGCCACATCTACACCTGTTACTCAGTGGGCCACCCAAAAAAGAACCCCCAGTCCCAATCCAAGCCCAGTTCAATCTCAGCCAGGGGTCAAGGTAGTAGTTTGCCAGGCCAGAATGTCCCCCAATCATGACGACAAACAGGAGGAGCCAGAGCCAATGTAATTCGCCACAAGCATGCAGCGCAACAGCTTGAGTGGCAGGTTGATTGAGGCTTCACCTCCGGCATTTGGTAGTGGGCTACCTCAGCACTCTAATGAGCTATATGGGCGCAAATCCAAAGCAAACGAGCAAAGCCATACCAAAAGGGTATATTGGTAGGGCTCACCAGACAGGTCAATACAGTGGGGATGTAGAGCAAAGATGTGGAGCAGATACAGGCCAAATAGGCCTTAAAATGGGGGATGCCCATAAAACCCAGGTTGGGGCCCTTGGAGGTGGGCCCTCACCTGGGCCTGTGTGGCATTCAGAATCTGCAACTGTTCCACCATGTTTCTATTGGAAGTTCAAAATTCACCCATCATGGCACTGAGATTGTTATTTAAGGTGGCCATGTGGCTGTTGCTATTTCGAACTTCCTCAAGCATGGCACTGTAATAATTGGATAAGGTGGCCATGTGGCTGTTGTTGGACCTAAATTCAGTCAGCATGGAGTTTAAGGTGTTGTTTAATGTCTCTAATTGCCCATTAAGATGCTCGTGGTTTCGTTGATTTTGGAGGCGAAATAGCCGCCTCTCATGGTGCCATGCTGACTCCATCATCGGCGCGCCCCTCCCCTGGGAAACTGTGCAACGTAGTCGACTACGCCTCCCAATTCCCCGGGTTGGGGGGCGGGCAGATGATGTGCCTCTAGGTCCAGCAACCGCCACAGGTCTGCTTGGCAAATCCTTAGCAGCAGAGGTAACACTGGGGACTGTCAGCTCAGTCTCTGCATGCTGCCCACAATGGGCTGGCAGCATGCAGCCAGCTTCACTCTGCTGCTGAGGATTTGGTGTAGAAACATGTTGGGACAGTTGCAGATTCTGTCCCAGGGGGAGCTGTTCAGAAGGTCCAATGAAGGGTCAATCCTCCTCCAGCTCCTGGATTTCCTCCATCAGTGTGTGGCTCTGTTGGGACATGTAAATTAAAAAGGTTCAGTTTGGGGAATACATATGTAATTCAGCAAAAAGAAACATGGCAAGGCACATGCATAAGCAACATCAGAAAAAGACACTTACGGTATATATCGGATCCTGGGTCCAAGGCAGCACGGAAGTAGACGGCATGGTAAAACTGGCAGAGGATTCCGCACTAGCTGAGGGATGATGCTGGGCTGCATTGTAGAAAAGAAGGCATGTTAACACACAACTAGGCATTGGTGATGTGTAATAACACATATGGTTCACTAAAACACGGGCCCATGCATGAATGGCAACTTGACTATGAATGCCATTATCTGTTAGATGTATTAGTCAACAAGTACATACACATTGGTCTCCTTAACCAAAATAAACGCATGTACTGGCTGTTCTGAGGCTTCACACATCCCTAAAAGGCCATTATGGGACCACACTCAGCTTGCAAATAGCATTTGCCATTAGATTAGGCTGGTTGCCATTCTTTCTAGGTCAAACTTTCAAGCACCCCAGATCAAGTCTTTCTGAGCAAAGCACAGTGTAGTATGTAATTGACTCTAAATACATAACAGGCAGTCCTTTGCTAATCTCAATAGTGTTCCTCAAGACTCTCCAAACTCATGTATGGCCAAGGAAATAAGCAAATGATGAGTCGCCACACATAACACACCCTGTTTAAATTGTTACCTCCACTATAAGGCACACCCTAGGGGCATGTGTTAATATATGGCTTTGTGCCTCATTTTACACATAGATCACATTTCACATACACACTAACATTACTAACCGGCAGGAATAGTCGGAATGTCCGTGTCCTGTCGTGCTGAGTGTCCCTCTAAGGCCACAGGATATAGCAGGCCCAGCACCATCTCCTCAGCTCGGGCAAATTGCAGTTTTGTGGGGAATCCTTCGCCAGTTTGTAAGCTGAAAAAGAAAGTTGGACACATTTAGCTAAATGCTGACAATACAAGACGAAGACAAATCCACAAAGTATATATGTACCTGTAATTACGCAGTTTATTTTATTTTTTCCGTGCTGCATACTTGAGGTCCGATATTTTCCTTTATATCTGCTCCACATCTTTGAGCTCTTCCCCTGCTGCATTGACCTGTCTGGTGAGCTCCTCCAAAATCTGGGCTTTGCGCTGCTTGCTTGTAGCTTTGGATCTGCACCCATATAGCTCATCATAATACAAGGTGAGGCCACTAGCCAATGCCAGAGTTTGGGCCTCACCAAACCTGCCACTCAAGTGGCCTCGGCGCAGTGTGCGCCCTGTTGCTAGACGTTCTGGCTCATCAGTGGTTGCAGGCAAATGGGGAGACATTCTGGCCTGGCTGTTTTGGGGAGAAATGTTGGACAGGTGGCTGGCTTCAGATTGAACTGGACTTGGATATGGACTTGGGGTTCTTGGCTGGGTGACCACTGAACTAGCAGGCGTAGTTGTGGCATATGGAGAGTGCCTTGCCACCTGTGCCGGTGCCAAATGTGGGCGCGGAGGAGAGGGTGTGGTGGATGATGTTGGGCTTCGGGCCTGTGCCTCTGTGGCATCTTTACACTTTCATGACCCTGGGAGGTTGATGCACGTGGGTGGGGTGATGGTGAGCTCTGGATGCTGGGGCTTCGGGCCCGGGGGCTTGGCCTCTTGCCATGTGAGCTTTTCTCACGTGGGTGGGGTGATGTTGAGCTCTGGATGCTGGGACTTCGGGCCCGGTGGCTTGGCCTCTTGCCATGTGAGCTTTTCCCATGTGGGTGGGGTGATGGTGAACTCTGGATGCTGGGGCTTCGGGCCCGGTGGCTTGGCCTCTTGCCATGTGAGCTTTTCCCATGTGGGTGGGGTGATGTTGAGCTCTGGATGCTGGGGCTTCGGGCACAGTAGCTTGGTCTCTTAGCATGTGAGCTTTTCCCATGTGGGTGGGGTGATGCTGACCTTTGGGGGCTGGGGCTTCTCACCCTCTTGGTTTGCTTTTTAGGGGCCGTACCTGTGTGCTTGCTGGGCTGGGCCTTCTTCTTTGGCGCTGGCTCCTTGGTTTTTGTGCTTGTGGGTGCCTTTGTGGTCGCCTTCGCCTGCCCACTGCGGGTTTCCCGCTGCTTAGCCTTTGGCATTTTTGACCGAGTGGTAGGGCCTGCTGAAGCCTCCTCACACTTCTCTGCCTTTTTGCTGCTGGCTTCCTTGGCTGCTTTGGCCTTAGCGGCGGATTTTTTTTGGTGGCATAATAATTAGACTCTGAAAGAGAATGAGCTGTGGGTCCAGGACCCTTTAAATACTAATGCACGCGTGCGTACGGCCATTCATCCGGCTGTGCGGAACCCGGAAACCGCTGGAGCATTACTTATCTGCTGCAGACAAGAGGCAAGATGGCGCCCACAATCTTCACCCGCCAACAAGAAGAGATCATCATGCTTGTAAGTGTCTTTTAATGCCTTTGATTTGCCATTTAAATGCATGCCTTGCCCTTAAGGAAGCGCAGGAATAAACGGTTTGTTTTATAACAGTCTAAAACTCCCTGCCAAACAGAAGTTAGGGCCCACACGTGCGAACAAACAATTATGGCAGCTACAAGCATTGTATTAGGCTAGAAATGTGTCTGTTAATGTCATTTATTCAAATTATCGATTTGTGAGAATTATTTCTATGCAGTTTGATCTAAATCCTATGTTTATTTTTTGTTTTGTAGACGATGCTGGAGCGCAGGTACGACTACCTGCCCAACTCATTTGAGAAGCGGACCGTCGCCCTGGAGATAGTTTCCAGAATACAACATGAGACGGACACCACTTCACCCACACGCAGATTATGCAGCATTGGTCGGACTTGAAACGGCTGCACATGCCCCGGGTGCGGCAGTTTTTCAGACTCCATTTCCCTAGTAAGTACATAGCGATTGCATGCTAGATGTAAGTAATACAGAAGGTAGACCTTTAGTTATAATTGCTTTTCTTTTCTAGTGTTGGAAATGGAGTACCGAATCAGCCGCACCTGGAGGCACACAGGCCGACCAGTGCTGCATGAATCTGCAGCTGGAAGTGCAGGTGGTGGATCTCCAGGGTGACGGTCCTACCCCTCCTCTGTTGGGTCCTCCGACCAGCCCCTGGACCTTTCCACAGAGGAGGGGTGGCACGGCGTGGGCAGGGAGTCGTACCCAGCGATGCAGGCGGGAGCCTCTGGTATGTGACTCTTCATGTAACCGCACACACATATACATGCTATTTCCACCCAAGCTGATTCCCTTCATCTGTTTTTCTAGATGCTTCTGGAGCGGGTAAAGATGTGGAGGTAGCAGCAGATCTTGCCCAGGAGGCACAGGGAGAAGGTGAGTGATGTGACACACACATTGAAAATGACATTTGATTACTGTTGACTAAGACATTAGAAGTGACCCTATTTGCCATGTCTCGACAGCCTCTACTTCACAACAGTGGCAGGGCCCAGGACGTAGGGTTGTGCCCAACGAGGCATCCGTCGGCCACCAACCAAGTAAGTTGTAATGTCATTCTTTGCAGTATGTGGTAATTGACATGATCACCCAGATACATCAAGCCATATTCAATGGCATTAGCAGAATGACCTGTGCCCACTTCCTTAGATTACTTACTTAGGAGAATGACCTGTGCCCACTTCCTTAGATTAATTACTTAGGAGAATGACCTCTGCCCACTTCCTTAGATTAATTACTTAGGAGAATGACCTGTGCCCACTTCCTTATATTAATTACTTAGGAGAATGACCTCTGGCCATTTCCTTAGATTAATTACTTAGGAGAATGACCTGTGCCCACTTACTTAGATTAATTACTTAGCAGAATGACCTCTGGCCACTTCCTTAGATTAATTACTTAGGAGAATGACCTGTGCCCACTTCCTTATATTAATTACTTAGGAGAATGACCTCTGGCCATTTCCTTAGATTAATTACTTAGGAGAATGACCTGTGCCCACTTACTTAGATTAATTACTTAGCAGAATGACCTCTGGCCACTTCCTTAGATGAATTACTTAGGAGAATGACCTGTGCCCACTTCCTTAGATTAATTACTTAGGAGAATGACCTGTGCCCACTTCCTTAGATTAATTACTTAGCAGACTGACATATGCCGTCATGATTTAAGTTATCAACTAATAAACTTTCCATCCACAGGTGAGAAACATGTATTTGTCTCAAACTAATTTTTTTCCAAAAATTTGATACAGGGACCACACGGGAAAGAATGGAAGAAATGAATCGAAGGGTCCTTGAGTTGGTGGCCGATATGCAGCTGCTGCGTGACTCGTTGGGGACAGCAGAAGAAGAGTAGTGTCCTGGGTCCTGTCACTGTTTTTGTGCTTTGTAAATAGTTTTAACCTTTTAAAGTTTTAAATTATTTTAAAATTATTTTACATTTATATTCTCCAAAAAATTTAAAAGAAGCCACCAAAAATGGCCTTCGAATAATAAAAAAAAAAAAATTCAGTATCATTTCTTTGCACAAATACATTAACAACAAACGAAGAGTGAAATAAATATTTAGAGATGAAGGTTCAGATGACCGGGAAGTGGTTTGGGTAAGTTTTAGGGGCCTAAAATGGAAGAACAACCTAACCGCCAAGTGATTTGAATAAGTTTTAGGGGCCTAAAATGGAAGAAGAACCTAATTGCCAAGTGATTTGGGTAAGTTTTAGGGGCCTAAAATGGAAGAAGAACCTAACCGCCAAGTGATTTGGGTAAGTTTTAGGGGCTTAAAATGGAAGAAGAACCTAACCGCCAAGTGATTTGGGTAAGTTTTAGGGGCCTAAAATGGAAGAAGAACCTAACCACCAAGTGATTTGGGTAAGTTTTAGGGGCATAAAATGGAAGAAGAATCTAACCGTGAAGTTAAGTTTGTAGTGCGCAGGCGCAAGATCGTAAGGATTTCCATCTGGACGATTATTTATTGAAAAAGGGAAACAGAATCTAACGGGAAACGTAAAGGATTCATGGGAGGAGACGATGGGAAAAGGGCAAAAACAAAAGCCTACCTTACAAACTATACATTGCCTGGTTATCCCCGTATTACCAATTTTACATATGAGACTGCCTTTCTCCCAGAATGGATTGGGATTCCTGCCGATCTTTCTCCACTCTTGAAAAATAAAAATAATTCAGGATTTTCCAACTAAGAGAAGTTATGGTACTTTTTGATAATTTTCTATTTAATGTTTATATTATAGTAACTTACATAATTTCCCTATTCAATATGAACTCACTATATGGCATTTAAAAAAATGCAGTGGGTCTCCAATAAGAGCAACCTAGTGATCTTTCACCAGCATGGGGCTGCACCCTGCGTGGCACCTTAATGTCAATGGTTATGAGTGAGATTGCAAGTGTGTGTGCAGGTTAGGGGTAAGGTTATAGGTGAGGTTGCAAATTACAGTGGTGTGTGTGTGTTTGTGCAGGCTATGGATAAGATTATGAGTGAGGTTGCAAGTGTGTGTGCAGTTTAGATTGCTGCACATAAAAAATAATTTACCTTCTCATACTGTGGCAATTCTAAAAACAAGATGGCGGCTCCTGGACTTGCAGGCCACCTGCAAACATTAACAACAAACGAAGAGTGAAATAAATATTTAGAGATGAAGGTTCAGATGACCGGGAAGTGGTTTGGGTAAGTTTTAGGGGCCTAAAATGGAAGAACAACCTAACCGCCAAGTGATTTGAATAAGTTTTAGGGGCCTAAAATGGAAGAAGAACCTAACCGCCAAGTGATTTGGGTAAGTTTTAGGGGCCTAAAATGGAAGAAGAACCTAACCGCCAAGTGATTTGGGTAAGTTTTAGGGGCTTAAAATAGAAGAAGAACCTAACCGCCAAGTGATTTGGGTAAGTTTTAGGGGCCTAAAATGGAAGAAGAACCTAACCACCAAGTGATTTGGGTAAGTTTTAGGGGCATAAAATGGAAGAAGAATCTAACCGTGAAGTTAAGTTTGTAGTGCGCAGGCGCAAGATCGTAAGGATTTCCATCTGGACGATTATTTATTGAAAAAGGGAAACAGAATCTAACGGGAAACGTAAAGGATTCATGGGAGGAGACGATGGGAAAAGGGCAAAAACAAAAGCCTACGTTGTAACATGAGAAAATGAAACGAAAAAGTCACGCTGGAAAATGAAAGGATTGCAATGCATGCATAGAATCGCTCGCACACTCATACGAGAGCGGGAAAGTTAAAACAAAAGCGAAAGTCTTTTTTTGTCTCTCTGAATTGAGCCTATTTTGTGTGAATATGTGTGTTTGGGATGCCGTCCTGAAGTTTTGCACAGGGCATCTCTTAACCAGGGTAAAACAAAGGAGGGGGAATGAAAGAAAAAGAGCTGGCAGAAGAAATGTAATGACAGGAGAAATTGGGTAAACAGAGAACTAGGGTGAGATATTTAAAGTAAAAGTGTATCCCAGATGGACCCTCTTAGCAGTGAGCAGGGAACATGCTGAGCAGTCATCTGTTGATGCAGGGTTCCTTCAATAAGAGAGTCTTGCTCTCTCATGACTCCTAGCCATGGCTCAGCATAATCCGCTTTCTGGGCCCCATAGTGGGGCCAGGAGGAGTTGATAGCAGCAAAATGCCAGGGCTGTGGAATATAAGGGTCGATTCAAAGAAACATGTAACAGCTTGGATTTTGGTGCCGATCATCCTATTTTTCCCGTACGCTCGTGCGTTGGTATGAACTTGCGAGTGATTCTATAAGCAAATACGTTTCTATCCTAAAATGTACGTCCGTTCGTATGGCAGTTCGGGAATCAGACCTATGTCAGTTTCCATCCTGAATTTTCCGTTTCATTTCTCAGGTTGCAACATTGGTTTTGCCCTTTTTCCTTTTTTGTCTGGAAGTAAATCCTTCTGATCTTGCGGCTGCGCACTACAAACTTACCTCATTAAAGTGCATTCTAAATATTTGGTCTTTTATTTTTCTTTATTTCATTCATTTTGTAGTAACCAACCATTAATGAATGCATTTGCATAAGTAAATCTTACTTTGTTTAATTTTTAGTTAACTTGCATTTTTTACTTGAGGATTTAATTTAAATATTTTGGCTTCAAATGGTACAACTTAAAATTTTGGGTGTGGTTACCCACACCCTCTACATGCAGATTGCTCTCAAAAATTAAAAAACACCCAGCAACTTTTGCATGTTATGAGCCTAGAAACAGCCAAGATGGCGGCTCAGGTATTCTCGGGCAGCCTGCAAACAGAAAGGGCCTTGTGACTGTGTTGCTCTGCATTCTTTGATTTCTGACCTTTCCGTGCCCCCAGCTCTGCTGTGTCTGTGCAAAATACAGCAGTAACCCACATCCTGCACTTTATCCCGCTCTCCTCTCCTCAGTAAGTGTGATGCATCTGACCAAAGATGTGCTTAAATAATTAAACAAAGCAAAGGTAAACAACTACACCAATAAATTCAATCTAAAAATATTATTCTAGTACATCAATTTAAAAATAAATAACAAAGGACATAAGTTTCTTTAATTAACGCAAATATATGGATGTATTGCAAAATAAAGGTTTACATGCAAAGGACTAATTAAGGTCCACATTAAAATGCTTTTCTAAGGCATACATGAATCAGGTATGCATTGCTATACAATTTATGGCCTCGGCCATGCTGATACATGCAGTTCATTGGAGCCCAAGACGCGCAGACTCCTCCACATAGCCAAAAAACCTGTTCAAGAACAGCAATCCGACTGCTAAAAGGTGTCGGCAGTGGCTTTCTTTTAAAACGTATTAGAGGTTTGAAAACTGTTCTCTGAATCACACCTAAACACATCCGATTATCCTAAGTTTTACGTTTTGATCCTAAGTTTTACGTTTTGATCCTAAGTTTTAGGATTTGATCCTAAGTTTTACGTTTTGATCCTAAAATTTAGGAACGAACTTCCGATGATCGTAAGAGCATATACGAATTCGTACGTAGGCTCGTGCGAGTCGGAAATGGCCAAAAAAACAGGAAAAAATGACTAACACCCACCCAAACTTACGATTCTCGATCCGAAATCAATTAACTTTTGCTCTTTGAATCGAGGGGATACTGTATACATATATATACCTATATGCAAATTGCCAGCGATTTAAATCACTAGCGAGCATGCGATTGCATTGAATGCAGCTCTAATGCTTGCGATTACTGTTGCAAAATAGCTAATTGCAGGACTTTTAGGATGCAATTAGAATCGCCAATTGCAGATATGAAAGGGCCTGGGCCCAGTATAGCAGGGCCCAGTCCGCCCCTGATAGGGGGGTAGTAGTAGGTGTAAAAAAACTGCCCACCTTGTTGCACAAATAAACTTATAGACAATATTAAATTAACCATGCTTACCACCAATAACTTGCTTGCAGAAAACTGCATCTTACTTTGCCCCCCTCGGGTGGTAAGGCACCCTCTTCCTTCAGCAGCAGACTCTGGTATCTGGTCTTCAGGGGAACACGGGTCCCCTTCTCATTCCTTTGGGGCTTATCGTCAGAGGAGTGATTATTATTATTATTATTAAAATGTATTTATAAAGCGCCATCAACTTCCATGTCGCTGTACAATAGGAAAATACAAACAGGGTAAAGCAACTAATACTTGACAGAAAAGCACAGATACACAGACACACTAAGCTGCTCAGCTGTGTATAACCCCCCCCCCCAGGTGGCAGAATCCACTTACCTCTCCTTGAGCCCACGCTGCGTATAGAGCAGCCAGTTCGAATCCTAGGGGCGCTGGCATCACCTGCCTACCTTCGGCAAGGCCACACACTGCCGAGGACTGAAGCGATTGATGCCGGTGCCAGTCGTGCATGCGCCATGGGCTTGGAGCCTTGGAGCTAACTGCATGCTCTGGTGGGTTTCACGTGGTTTTTTATGCCCCCAGGGGAGGAAGTAATCCTGCCCTGAAGTCTCATAGGCTCCAGGGTGGGTTTTGCTCCACTTTAGCACCTGCACCTGCATCTAAAGCTTATCACTAATATTCAGTAAAATGTAATTTGTATATGTTTGTTTTTCTATACAATCAGGAGCCTGGATCTGCAAAAATCATGGTCAGAAAATGCAGAAGGATTACCATATATTTAATATTAAGCATATATTTGATCACAAGCATATCCTTTTGGTGCAGTAACAACATGAAGAATGGCCCTCAAATCTCATTCTGTACCTTTGCTAACACCCGAAAACCGATTCATGGAAATATATTTGAAATTAGAATGACAGGAGAAAAAGACAATGCCTCTTCACCCACTGGAATGTGGACCGTACAACCAGCTGGTCGTCTTGGAAACCTCATGGGGGAATATGCAACTCTCTATGCATTAGCAAAACTGCATCGGCGTCAAGCTTATATTTTGCCCAGAATGCACTCTGAGCTATCAGGTATGTTTAAAATAAGATTGCCTGTTCTTCAACGGATGGCTGCAAAACAGGTGCAATGGAAAATGTGCAACATTGACCATAACTGGATGTCTAAAGAGTATTATAACATGTCTGGAGAGTATGTTAAAATTACAGGTTACCCATATTCATGGACCTTCTACCACCATCTCAGGGAGGAGATTGTTCAGGAATTTACTTTTCATGACTTTGTCAAAAAGAGGACCAATTACTATCTTAACAACATACAAGGAAACAGGAGCAATGTCACCTTTATTGGTGTCCACGTTCGTAGAGGAGACTATGTGGAAATTATGAAGAGAACTAAGAAGGGTGTAGTAGCCAACAAGGAGTATCTGCAAAAAGCCATGAACTATTTCAGAAACAAATATAAACATTCTCTGTTTGTGGTGACCAGTAATGGGATGGACTGGTGTAAGAAGAATATTGATAACTCTTTGGGGGATGTCCACTTTGTAGGGGATGGAAAGGAAGAGGCACCCTTCCGTGACTTTGCCCTTTTGGCCCATTGTAACCACACTATTATGACTATAGGAACATTTGGCTACTTTGCTGCCTATTTGGCTGGAGGTGAAACCATCTACCTTACAAACTATACATTGCCTGGTTATCCCCGTATTACCAATTTTACATATGAGACTGCCTTTCTCCCAGAATGGATTGGGATTCCTGCCGATCTTTCTCCACTCTTGAAAAATAAAAATAATTCAGGATTTTCCAACTAAGAGAAGTTATGGTACTTTTTGATCATTTTCTATTTAATGTTTATATTATAGTAACGTACATCATTTCCCTATTCAATATGAACTCACTATATGGCATTTAAAAAAATGCAGTGGGTCTCCAATAAGAGCAACCTAGTGATCTTTCACCAGCATGGGGCTGCACCCTGCGTGGCACCTTAATGTCAATGGTTATGAGTGAGATTGCAAGTGTGTGTGCAGGTTAGGGGTAAGGTTATAGGTGAGGTTGCAAATTACAGTGGTGTGTGTGTGTTTGTGCAGGCTATGGATAAGATTATGAGTGAGGTTGCAAGTGTGTGTGCAGTTTAGATTGCTGCACATAAAAAATAATTTACCTTCTCATACTGTGGCAATTCTAAAAAAAAGATGGCGGCTCCTGGACTTGCAGGCCACCTGCAAACAGAAAGTGCTAATGGGTTTCTTGTTACTGTGCATTGTCAGTTATGTTAGTGGGGAGAGAAAGCTCCAAAATGGCTGCTACCTTTCTTTTCCAAATGTGCCAGGCTGTTGGTTTGGTTTAAGGCAGGTTAAGGCTAAGGATATGGGTGAGGCTGAAAATTATAGTGTGTGTGCGAGCAAGGCAATGATCTAAGATGGGGCACTGTGCGGGCTTCACTGACTATTAATGTCAAATGGCTGCGTGCCTGTATGTGAAATAAATACACCTGGCTACATGTCATGTTCCTGTACCCCCCAGCAGTGAGCAATGTGTTGGCTCCTTTTTCCAGCCTCCTTGGTGTCACATTGTGGGTGTAGGTGCACTTACAGGTGCAGCATTTTCTGAAAAACAAAGCTTTTTAAACAACTATGGCCTTTATTCTCTTTTACAGCCTACATACTCAGCAAAGGCTCCAAAATGATTTAATCTCAGTCAGTGCCAAATTTTTTAACATTTGCTGACTTTTAAAACATCACAATTCCCCCATTTTTTAAAGCTGATAGCATCCTCCCCATCTCAAAGTACTTACCCGTTTGTATTCCTGCAATGAGGATCCATTCCACTGTGACTACCAAAGTAAGAGTCGAATACCTTGTTACTGTGATCTCATAACCCAAGGCATTTACCTTATCCTGGAAACCCGTGACTATTTGTCACACTTATTAGTGCCAGGGTCATTTACCTCTACTTGCTACTGTCCACCTTCCAAAACAATTTTCTATTTTCAGGATGTTACATCCTACCCATTTTAACTACTTTCTGTGAAGCCCCTAGGAGGTGGGAGTCTCTTTGTCTCATATAATAAGTTGGCTTTCTAAAATGCTATTTAACCAAATAATGAAATAATGATTTACCTTATTTTAGCCTTAAAGATCAGTACATTTTTACCTCTTCCCTCTTGTGTTCCAACGGTCATAACCTTTTGATTTAATTATGTAGTGGAACTGGTTAAAGTGGACCGTCACCCATGGGTGATCGGCCCGGGAATCTATAAGATTCCCGGGCCGATCACCCCCCTCACCGCGGGACATCCGAGATCGGGATGTCCCGCGGTGAGGGACCCCCCCAAAACCCCAAAAGAACTCACCTGATCGGCGGCGGCAGCGGGCCTACAGAATTCAAATACTTTAGAGTATGCCTAGACAATTACTGTATTTTTATTCTTTTGGATGGGATTATAGTTTTTTAAGTCCCAATTTCAAGGTGCATGTCAGCGTTTGAGTCTTTTCTCTTTTTATACTCACTTCTTTCATTGAGTGGCTAAACAACCACAACATCTAGCATCCAGGGCTGTGGAGCCAGTAAAACTCCAGCTTTGACTTCATAAATAGCCATTCATTTGTAATACATTTATTGTAGTAAATTTGTAACAGCGTTTTTTTTTCTCACAATTATAAAAATATTCAGGCTATTTAAATAGAGCATGAAGTATATTTATTGGAAAGCTCCGGTCCAGACAATAGCATGAAAAAGGTCTATGCTCACAATTTTTTCCCCATAGCTCGTTTGTTCAGTGGCAACATCTCTATATTTATAGATGAGGGAGAATGAGCAATTTCATCCTCCATCATCAGGCAGCCAAGCCATAGAGGTGTTCATCAATACGGCTTTACGCCCCTTAACACTCCACCCCACTTGTTGCATTAGAGGGGGTGTGCCTAGGTAAGGCGTGCTGAGCCTGCCTCTTTTGCATTTAATGGAATATGTGTGCGGTGGGACCAGGCTCCATAGACGAAAGACGGTATTGTTGACTCGGTGCCATCTGTAAGCATGAGGACACCGCCACTGCACCAAGGAGCTTCGGGGGAACACTGGCCTTGGATCTGCACAGAGGAGCTGCCGTGAACGTAGGATAAGTATAGACTTTTTATGTTTCTGTCTGGACAATATATTTGATCTGAGCTGCCGTGAACGTAGGATAAGTATAGACTTTTTATGTTTCTGTCTGGACAATATATTTAATCTATGTAACAATCTCTTGAATTCCTGAAAATAAGAGCCTTGGGTAAACAGGGGAGACTGAAGAACTCTCTATCACCACTAGAACTTCCTGTTGCTGCTCATCACTAGATTGAGAGAACATAAAATATATTTCCAATTAACATTTATAATTATTCTATGAAAGCTACATTAATTATACAATATTAGTAAGATCATTCATTTTTTATGCTGAAGTTGAAGTTGGTACATTTCTACCTCCAAAATTACCTCCGACTCCACAAGTCTGATTCTACAGCCCTGCTAAAATCTCCCTGACGATCAACACACCATGCTTGATCTGACTAATGAATTCAAAAACACAAGCCAGGCTCCATTGTTGCAAAACTGCTATGCCCAGCATCACTGCTGTCCCCATAAATGAAAAATCCATCTGGGCCCCCCTCCCCAATAATCAGTATTCAGAGTGTGCCTGTGCCCCCCCAAATTATTAATAAATTAATATGCAAGGTGGCAAAGAGAACCAACTGGTTTTTAATATGCAGAACAGCAAGTTGGCCCCCTCCTGATAACTTACATGCAGGGCAGCCACCAGGCCCCTCCCAAAAATTAATATGCAGAATGGCTATTGAGTCCCTCTACAATAATTCATATGCAGAGCAGTTGACAATTCCCTCCAACAGAGCTGCTAGCAACCCCCTAATAATATGCAGAGCAGCTAGTAGGCCCTATAATAATTTTCAGAGCAGACAGTTAGTGGGGGGGGGGGATCGCCCCAAATAATATGCAGGCAAGCTATTTGTTAACCTAATAATATGCAGACTGGCTAGTGAGTCCCCCCCCCCAATATGATGCAGAGCAACTAGCCCCAATAAATTGAAGAGCGGCTAATGCCGGCCTCTCTGCTAGTGCTGGGTTTGTTCTCTTGGGGGTTACTTAAACTGAGACCTGCCACCACTCACCCTCTCTGCCCATGGGTCACAGGTACTAGTAGATGTAGGGCTGCTGTAGTTCTCCATCTCACTGGTCTCACCCAACTTGCTGTATTGGTGTCTCTCCATGCAGGGGCATTATGTATTCTGCTCCTTGTCTCCCACCACAGCGCTGTGTAGATCTCTCCACTGGTGTAAGAAATGCTGGAAATAATGGTGCCAAAATATATGGTATCACTCAACTCCTTGGACACCAGATTAGTGGCTGTAACTTTTTCCTACCCACTTTACTATGGCCATAACTCAGCTAAAACAGTTCAATCAAACTCAGACTTAACAATGATGCTTAGATGGGGTCTTGTCCCAATTATCAGGCAGCAATTCATAGGTGAATACCAGGGGCATAACTACAAGAGATGCACAGGTTGGGACTGCATCGGGGCCCATAAGGTCAGGGGGGCACCCATCATTGATGCTTCTCCACCTTATTTGTCACAATTTGTCATATGTATACACACCAGGATCAGCAGTTTCAGGGTGAATACCACTGTGTTAAATGTGAGCATATTGCAACCTTGTAAGCTTGCCTTAGAGATCTGGAGACGCCAAAATGCAACACTAAGGGAGATGGACAATATGGAAAAAGGCATTCTGCTCACTGAGCGGGCATTAAGTGGGGTAGAAACAGAGGGGGAAATGGGTCAGGAGGGGCAGGTAAGTAGTTGGGTAAATGTAGTTAGAGGGAGTAGAAAGGGAGCACAGAAAAGGAAAGCCATATCTGTATACCCTAGCAAAATTTCCAAGTTGGGTAATGATGCAAGATTGTCAGTCTCAGAAACTCAGGTGGACTAATAGAATAATTTGTCACCAAGACCGCCTCAACCAAATGGTTTGCAGACTCTTGTTGCCAGGGCTTGGCATGTGGTGGAAAGGGTGTATTAATTACTGGGAGGGGCTGGGGATGACCCAGCTGTCCGGGTCCACGTGGGGACCAATAACAGAATTAATAGGAAATGGAGGATTCTTAAGAAAACATTTAAGAAATTAGGCACCAAGTTGAAGAGAATGACCTCCAAGGTTGTATTCTCTGGAATATTGCCCATGCCATGTGCTACACATGAATGACTGCAAGAGCTTAAAAAGTTAAATACATGGCTCATGTCTTGGTGCAGGGCAGAAGGATTTGGGTTCTTGGAGCACTGGGCTGACTTTCGATTGGAGTTAAACTGTATTCTACAGATACTTTGCACCTGTATAGAAGGGGGCTGCTGTGCTGGGTAGGATGGTACTAGAAGGGGTGGAGGGGTATTTTAACTAGACATAAGGGGGAGGGAAAGAGAGAAAACAAAGGGTAAGTCAGGTTACTTAGGGGACTGCATATGATGGTGGGTAGAGACTCAGAAGGGGGAGGACTTCTATTATGGATAAGGAGATCCACTTGTTGCAAACCAGCAGTGAAAAATTAGGCAGATGCATTACTGCAGAAGCTAATAATGAAGCTCAATGTGTTAAACTAGATAGAAATGTATGTTCACAAATGCCAGAAGTCTGGCAAGTAAGGTGGGGGAGCTTGAGGCTCTAGTACTGGACGAAAATATTGATGTTATTGGTATGGCTGAGACATGGCTGGATTCCACATATGACTGGACTGTCAATCTTCAAGGTTTTACTTTTTTTCAGAAAGGCAGAGCAAATAGGAAAGGGGGTGGAGTGTGTCTCTATGTAAAGCAAGAATTAAAAGCATGTATTAATGAGGGGATACGAGAGGGGATTGTGAGGATGTAAAATCCTTGTGGGTAGATGTGGGGTGATGGAAACAATGTTAAAATACAATTTGGTGTAATCTATAGACCCCCAAACATAACTGAGGAAATAGGGGGCCAGGTGGTTAAACAGAGCGGGTGTCACAGGCTGGTGGTGATGGGGGACTTCAACTACCCAGGTTTCGACTGGAGACATGGTTCAGCTTCTACTACAAGGGGGAGAACATTCCTCGGCTTGATAAAAGATATCTATATGAATACGTTCGCGGAGGCACCTACTAGGGGTGATGCTCTTTTGGATCTGGTAATATCATATATCAAATGATGATGACCTGATAGGGACTGTAACAATCCGTGAAAATCTTGGTAACAGTGACCACAATATAGTTGGATTTAACATAAACTGTAAGAAAGATTTTCTGTCTTGGAGGGCAAAAACACTGAATTTTAAGAAAGGCCAACTTCCCCAGGCTCAGAGCTATACTCGAGGATAGAGATGAGCGAACTTTTGAAAAATTCGATTCGACTGATTCGCCGAATTTTCCGACAAAAATCGATTCGACCCGAATTTATTTGCGACGAATCGCTATTAAAAACGGCTATTTCTGAGCCTCCTAGAGCCTCAATAGGGTTGTAAACCATTCTGCCTTGCTGTAACACGCACAGGATGCGTGCTGGGTTAGTTAAATAATACTTTGAATAAATATCACATGCAGATCAGAGGCATCGCTAATAGAATCGCAGAGCGGCACAATTGCAGAGAGTTGAAGTGGCATCACTATGAGGGGCAGGAGCCCAAACATTGCTTTAAAGAGACACTGGAGTTGGCAGCAGCAGGAGCCCAAAAATTGGATGTATCACACCCTGGAGTTGGCAGCAGCAGCAGCAGCAGCAGCAGCCCAAATATTACTTTAAAGAGACCCTGGGGTTGGCTTCAGGAGCCCAAAAATTGGATGATTCACACCCTGGAGTTGGCAGCAGCAGCAGCAGCCCAAATATTACTTTAAAGAGACCCTGGGGTTGGCTTCAGGAGCCCAAAAATTGGATGAATCACACCCTGGAGTTGGCAGCAGCAGCAGGAGCCCAAATATTACTTTAAAGAGACACTGGGGTTGGCTTCAGTAGCCCAAAAATTGGATGAATCACACCCTGGAGTTGGCAGCAGCAGCAGCAGGAGCCCAAATATTACTTTAAAGAGACTCTGGGGTTGGCTTCAGGAGGCCAAAAATTGGATGAATCACACCCTGGAGTTGGCAGCAGCAGCAGCAGGAGCCCAAACATTACTTTAAAGAGACCCTGGGGTTGGCTTCAGGAGCCCAAAAAATGGATGAATCACACCCTGGAGTTGGCAGGAGTTGGCAGCAGCAGCAACAGGAGCCCAAACATTACTTTAAAGAGACACTGGAGTTGGCTTCAGGAGCCCAAAAATTGGATGATTCACACCCTGGAGTTGGCAGCAGCAGCAGCAGCAGGAGCCCAAACATTACTTTAAAGAGACCCTGGGGTTGGCTTCAGGAGCCCAAAAATTGGATGAATCACACCCTGGAGTTGGCAGCAGCAGCAGGAGCCCAAATATTACTTTAAAGAGACACTGGGGTTGGCTTCAGTAGCCCAAAAATTGGATGAATCACACCCTGGAGTTGGCAGCAGCAGCAGCAGCAGGAGCCCAAATATTACTTTAAAGAGACCCTGGGGTTGGCTTCAGGAGCCCAAAAATTGGATGAATCACACCCTGGAGTTGGCAGCAGCAGCAGCAGCAGGAGCCCAAACATTACTTTAAAGAGACCCTGGGGTTGGCTTCAGGAGCCCAAAAATTGGATGAATCACACCCTGGAGTTGGCAGCAGCAGCAGGAGCCCAAATATTACTTTAAAGAGACACTGGGGTTGGCTTCAGTAGCCCAAAAATTGGATGAATCACACCCTGGAGTTGGCAGCAGCAGCAGCAGCAGGAGCCCAAATATTACTTTAAAGAGACCCTGGGGTTGGCTTCAGGAGCCCAAAAATTGGATGAATCACACCCTGGAGTTGGCAGCAGCAGCAGGAGCCCAAACATTACTTTAAAGAGACACTGGGGTTGGCTTCAGTAGCCCAAAAATTGGATGAATCACACCCTGGAGTTGGCAGCAGCAGCAGCAGCAGGAGCCCAAACATTACTTTAAAGAGACCCTGGGGTTGGCTTCAGGAGCCCAAAAATTGGATGAATCACACCCTGGAGTTGGCAGCAGCAGCAGGAGCCCAAATATTACTTTAAAGAGACACTGGGGTTGGCTTCAGTAGCCCAAAAATTGGATGAATCACACCCTGGAGTTGGCAGCAGCAGCAGCAGCAGGAGCCCAAATATTACTTTAAAGAGACCCTGGGGTTGGCTTCAGGAGCCCAAAAATTGGATGAATCACACCCTGGAGTTGGCAGCAGCAGCAGGAGCCCAAACATTACTTTAAAGAGACCCTGGGGTTGGCTTCAGGAGGCCAAAAATTGGATAAATCACACCCTGGAGTTGGCAGCAGCAGGAGCCCAAATATTACTTTAAAGAGACACTGGAGTTGGCTTCAGGAGCCCAAAAATTGGATGAATCACACCCTGGAGTTGGCAGCAGCAGCAGCAGGAGCCCAAATATTACTTTAAAGAGACACTGGGGTTGGCTTCAGTAGCCCAAAAATTGGATGAATCACACCCTGGAGTTGGCAGCAGCAGCAGCAGGAGCCCAAATATTACTTTAAAGAGACACTGGAGTTGGCTTCAGGAGCCCAAAAATTGGATGATTCACACCCTGGAGTTGGCAGCAGCAGCAGCAGCAGCAGCAGCAGCAGCAGCAGCGGGAGCCCAAACATTACTTTAAAGAGACCCTGGGGTTGGCTTCAGGAGCCCAAAAATTGGATGAATCACACCCTGGAGTTGGCAGCAGCAGCAGGAGCCCAAATATTACTTTAAAGAGACCCTGGGGTTGGCTTCAGGAGCCCAAAAATTGGATGAATCACACCCTGGAGTTGGCAGCAGCAGCAGGAGCCCGAATATTACTTTAAAGAGACCCTGGGGTTGGCTTTAGTAGCCCAGAAATTGGATGAATCACACCCTGGAGTTGGCAGCAGCAGCAGCAGCAGGAGCCCAAGCATTACTTTAAAGAGACCCTGGAGTTGGCTTCAGGAGGCCAAAAATTGGATGAATCACACCCTGGAGATGGCAGCAGCAGCAGCAGGAGCCCAAATATTACTTTAAAGAGACACTGGAGTTGGCTTCAGGAGCCCAAAAATTGGATGATTCACACCCTGGAGTTGGCAGCAGCAGCAGCAGGAGCCCAAATATTAATTTAAAGAGACCCTGGGGTTGGCTTCAGGAGCCCAAAAATTGGATGAATCACACCCTGGAGTTGGGAGCAGCAGCAGGAACCCAAATATTACTTTAAAGAGACACTGGGGTTGGCTTCAGTAGCCCAAAAATTGGATGAATCACACCCTGGAGTTGGCAGCAGCAGCAGCAGCAGGAGCCCAAATATTACTTTAAAGAGACCCTGGGGTTGGCTTCAGGAGCCCAAAAATTGGATGAATCACACCCTGGAGTTGGCAGCAGCAGCAGGAGCCCAAACATTACTTTAAAGAGACACTGGGGTTGGCTTCAGTAGCCCAAAAATTGGATGAATCACACCCTGGAGTTGGCAGCAGCAGCAGGAGCCCAAACATTACTTTAAAGAGACCCTGGGGTTGGCTTCAGGAGGCCAAAAATTGGATAAATCACACCCTGGAGTTGGCAGCAGCAGGAGCCCAAATATTACTTTAAAGAGACACTGGAGTTGGCTTCAGGAGCCCAAAAATTGGATGATTCACACCCTGGAGTTGGCAGCAGCAGCAGCAGGAGCCCAAATATTACTTTAAAGAGACACTGGGGTTGGCTTCAGTAGCCCAAAAATTGGATGAATCACACCCTGGAGTTGGCAGCAGCAGCAGCAGGAGCCCAAATATTACTTTAAAGAGACACTGGAGTTGGCTTCAGGAGCCCAAAAATTGGATGATTCACACCCTGGAGTTGGCAGCAGCAGCAGCAGCAGCAGCAGCAGCAGCAGCGGGAGCCCAAACATTACTTTAAAGAGACCCTGGGGTTGGCTTCAGGAGCCCAAAAATTGGATGAATCACACCCTGGAGTTGGCAGCAGCAGCAGGAGCCCAAATATTACTTTAAAGAGACCCTGGGGTTGGCTTCAGGAGCCCAAAAATTGGATGAATCACACCCTGGAGTTGGCAGCAGCAGCAGCAGGAGCCCGAATATTACTTTAAAGAGACCCTGGGGTTGGCTTTAGTAGCCCAGAAATTGGATGAATCACACCCTGGAGTTGGCAGCAGCAGCAGCAGCAGGAGCCCAAGCATTACTTTAAAGAGACCCTGGAGTTGGCTTCAGGAGGCCAAAAATTGGATGAATCACACCCTGGAGATGGCAGCAGCAGCAGCAGGAGCCCAAATATTACTTTAAAGAGACACTGGAGTTGGCTTCAGGAGCCCAAAAATTGGATGATTCACACCCTGGAGTTGGCAGCAGCAGCAGCAGGAGCCCAAATATTAATTTAAAGAGACCCTGGGGTTGGCTTCAGGAGCCCAAAAATTGGATGAATCACACCCTGGAGTTAGGAGCAGCAGCAGGAACCCAAATATTACTTTAAAGAGACACTGGGGTTGGCTTCAGTAGCCCAAAAATTGGATGAATCACACCCTGGAGTTGGCAGCAGCAGCAGCAGGAGCCCAAACATTACTTTAAAGAGACCCTGGGGTTGGCTTCAGGAGCCCAAAAATTGGATGAATCACACCCTGGAGTTGGCAGCAGCAGGAGCCCAAACATTACTTTAAAGAGACACTGGAGTTGGCTTCAGGAGCCCAAAAATTGGATGATTCACACCCTGGAGTTGGCAGCAGCAGCAGCAGGAGCAGCAGCAGGAGCCCAAACATTACTTTAAAGAGACACTGGAGTTGGCTTCAGGAGCCCAAAAATTGGATGATTCACACCCTGGAGTTGGCAGCAGCAGCAGCAGGAGCCCAAATATTACTTTAAAGAGACACTGGAGTTGGCTTCAGGAGCCCAAAAATTGGATGATTCACACCCTGGAGATGGCAGCAGCAGCAGCAGGAGCCCAAATATTACTTTAAAGAGACACTGGAGTTGGCTTCAGTAGCCCAAGAATTGGATGATTCACACCCTGGAGTTGGCAGCAGCAGCAGCAGGAGCCCAAATATTAATTTAAAGAGACCCTGGGGTTTGCTTCAGGAGCCCAAAAATTGGATGAATCACACCCTGGAGTTGGCAGCAGCAGCAGGAACCCAAATATTACTTTAAAGAGACACTGGGGTTGGCTTCAGTAGCCCAAAAATTGGATGAATCACACCCCGGAGTTGGCAGCAGCAGCAGCAGCAGGAGCCCAAATATTACTTTAAAGAGACCCTGGGGTTGGCTTCAGGAGCCCAAAAATTGGATGAATCACACCCTGGAGTTGGCAGCAGCAGCAGGAGCCCAAATATTACTTTAAAGAGACACTGGGGTTGGCTTCAGTAGCCCAAAAATTGGATGAATCACACCCTGGAGTTGGCAGCAGCAGCAGCAGGAGACCAAATATTACTTTAAAGAGACCCTGGGGTTGGCTTCAGGAGGCCAAAAATTGGATGAATCACACCCTGGAGTTGGCAGCAGCAGCATCAGGAGCCCAAATATTACTTTAAAGAGACCCTGGGGTTGGCTTCAGGAGCCCAAAAATTGGATGAATCACACCCTGGAGTTGGCAGCAGCAGCAGCAGGAGCCCAAATATTACTTTAAAGAGACCCTGGGGTTGGCTTCAGGAGCCCAAAAATTGGATGAATCACACCCTGGAGTTGCCAGCAGCAGCAGGAGCCCAAATATTACTTTAAAGAGACACTGGGGTTGGCTTCAGTAGCCCAAGAATTGGATGAATTACACCCTGGAGTTGGCAGCAGCAGCAGCAGGAGCCCAAATATTACTTTAAAGAGACCCTGGGGTTGGCTTCAGGAGCCCAAAAATTGGATGAATCACACCCTGGAGTTGGCAGCAGCAGGAGCCCAAATATTACTTTAAAGAGACCCTGGGGTTGGCTTCAGGAGCCTAAAAATTGGATGAATCACACCCTGGAGTTGGCTGGAGTTGGCAGCAGCAGCAGCAGGAGCAGCAGCAGGAGCCCAAACATTACTTTAAAAAGACACTGGAGTTGGCTTCAGGAGCCCAAAAATTGGATGATTCACACCCTGGAGTTGGCAGCAGCAGCAGCAGGAGCCCGAATATTACTTTAAAGAGACCCTGGGGTTGGCTTTAGTAGCCCAGAAATTGGATGAATCACACCCTGGAGTTGGCAGCAGCAGCAGCAGCAGGAGCCCAAGCATTACTTTAAAGAGACCCTGGAGTTGGCTTCAGGAGGCCAAAAATTGGATGAATCACACCCTGGAGATGGCAGCAGCAGCAGCAGGAGCCCAAGTATTACTTTAAAGAGACACTGGAGTTGGCTTCAGGAGTCCAAAAATTGGATGATTCACACCCTGGAGTTGGCAGCAGCAGCAGCAGGAGCCCAAATATTAATTTAAAGAGACCCTGGGGTTGGCTTCAGGAGCCCAGAAATTGGATGAATCACACCCTGGAGTTGGCAGCAGCAGCAGGAACCCAAATATTACTTTAAAGAGACACTGGGGTTGGCTTCAGTAGCCCAAAAATTGGATGAATCACACCCTGGAGTTGGCAGCAGCAGCAGCAGGAGCCCAAACATTACTTTAAAGAGACCGTGGGGTTGGCTTCAGGAGCCCAAAAATTGGATGAATCACACCCTGGAGTTGGCAGCAGCAGGAGCCCAAACATTACTTTAAAGAGACACTGGAGTTGGCTTCAGGAGACCCAAAATTGGATGATTCACACCCTGGAGTTGGCAGCAGCAGCAGCAGGAGCAGCAGCAGGAGCCCAAACATTACTTTAAAGAGACACTGGAGTTGGCTTCAGGAGCCCAAAAATTGGATGATTCACACCCTGGAGTTGGCAGCAGCAGCAGCAGGAGCCCAAATATTACTTTAAAGAGACACTGGAGTTGGCTTCAGGAGCCCAAAAATTGGATGATTCACACCCTGGAGATGGCAGCAGCAGGAGCCCAAATATTACTTTAAAGAGACACTGGAGTTGGCTTCAGTAGCCCAAAAATTGGATGATTCACACCCTGGAGTTGGCAGCAGCAGCAGCAGGAGCCCAAATATTAATTTAAAGAGACCCTGGGGTTGGCTTCAGGAGCCCAAAAATTGGATGAATCACACCATGGAGTTGGCAGCAGCAGCAGGAACCCAAATATTACTTTAAAGAGACACTGGGGTTGGCTTCAGTAGCCCAAAAATTGGATGAATCACACCCTGGAGTTGGCAGCAGCAGCAGCAGCAGCAGCAGGAGCCCAAATATTACTTTAAAGAGACCCTGGGGTTGGCTTCAGGAGCCCCAAAATTGGATGAATCACACCCTGGAGTTGGCAGCAGCAGCAGGAGCCCAAATATTACTTTAAAAAGACACTGGGGTTGGCTTCAGTAGCCCAAAAATTGGATGAATCACACCCTGGAGTTGGCAGCAGCAGCAGCAGGAGACCAAATATTACTTTAAAGAGACACTGGAGTTGGCTTCAGGAGCCCAAAAATTGGATGATTCACACCCTGGAGTTGGCAGCAGCAGCAGCAGGAGCCCAAATATTAATTTAAAGAGACCCTGGGGTTGGCTTCAGGAGCCCAAAAATTGGATGAATCACACCCTGGAGTTGGCAGCAGCAGCAGGAACCCAAATATTACTTTAAAGAGACACTGGGGTTGGCTTCAGTAGCCCAAAAATTGGATGAATCACACCCTGGAGTTGGCAGCAGCAGCAGCAGGAGCCCAAACATTACTTTAAAGAGACCCTGGGGTTGGCTTCAGGAGCCCAAAAATTGGATGAATCACACCCTGGAGTTGGCAGCAGCAGCAGGAGCCCAAATATTAATTTAAAGAGACCCTGGGGTTGGCTTCAGGAGCCCAAAAATTGGATGAATCACACCCTGGAGTTGGCAGCAGCAGCAGGAACCCAAATATTACTTTAAAGAGACACTGGGGTTGGCTTCAGTAGCCCAAAAATTGGATGAATCACACCCTGGAGTTGGCAGCAGCAGCAGCAGGAGCCCAAACATTACTTTAAAGAGACCCTGGGGTTGGCTTCAGGAGCCCAAAAATTGGATGAATCACACCCTGGAGTTGGCAGCAGCAGGAGCCCAAACATTACTTTAAAGAGACACTGGAGTTGGCTTCAGGAGCCCAAAAATTGGATGATTCACACCCTGGAGTTGGCAGCAGCAGCAGCAGGAGCAGCAGCAGGAGCCCAAACATTACTTTAAAGAGACACTGGAGTTGGCTTCAGGAGCCCAAAAATTGGATGATTCACACCCTGGAGTTGGCAGCAGCAGCAGCAGGAGCCCAAATATTACTTTAAAGAGACACTGGAGTTGGCTTCAGGAGCCCAAAAATTGGATGATTCACATCCTGGAGATGGCAGCAGCAGCAGCAGGAGCCCAAATATTACTTTAAAGAGACACTGGAGTTGGCTTCAGTAGCCCAAGAATTGGATGATTCACACCCTGGAGTTGGCAGCAGCAGCAGCAGGAGCCCAAATATTAATTTAAAGAGACCCTGGGGTTTGCTTCAGGAGCCCAAAAATTGGATGAATCACACCCTGGAGTTGGCAGCAGCAGCAGGAACCCAAATATTACTTTAAAGAGACACTGGGGTTGGCTTCAGTAGCCCAAAAATTGGATGAATCACACCCCGGAGTTGGCAGCAGCAGCAGGAGCCCAAATATTACTTTAAAGAGACCCTGGGGTTGGCTTCAGGAGCCCAAAAAATGGATGAATCACACCCTGGAGTTGGCAGCAGCAGCAGGAGCCCAAATATTACTTTAAAGAGACACTGGGGTTGGCTTCAGTAGCCCAAAAATTGGATGAATCACACCCTGGAGTTGGCAGCAGCAGCAGCAGGAGACCAAATATTACTTTAAAGAGACCCTGGGGTTGGCTTCAGGAGGCCAAAAATTGGATGAATCACACCCTGGAGTTGGCAGCAGCAGCATCAGGAGCCCAAATATTACTTTAAAGAGACCCTGGGGTTGGCTTCAGGAGCCCAAAAATTGGATGAATCACACCCTGGAGTTGGCAGCAGCAGCAGCAGGAGCCCAAATATTACTTTAAAGAGACCCTGGGGTTGGCTTCAGGAGCCCAAAAATTGGATGAATCACACCCTGGAGTTGCCAGCAGCAGCAGGAGCCCAAATATTACTTTAAAGAGACACTGGGGTTGGCTTCAGTAGCCCAAGAATTGGATGAATTACACCCTGGAGTTGGCAGCAGCAGCAGCAGGAGCCCAAATATTACTTTAAAGAGACCCTGGGGTTGGCTTCAGGAGCCCAAAAATTGGATGAATCACACCCTGGAGTTGGCAGCAGCAGGAGCCCAAATATTACTTTAAAGAGACCCTGGGGTTGGCTTCAGGAGCCTAAAAATTGGATGAATCACACCCTGGAGTTGGCTGGAGTTGGCAGCAGCAGCAGCAGGAGCAGCAGCAGGAGCCCAAACATTACTTTAAAAAGACACTGGAGTTGGCTTCAGGAGCCCAAAAATTGGATGATTCACACCCTGGAGTTGGCAGCAGCAGCAGCAGGAGCCCGAATATTACTTTAAAGAGACCCTGGGGTTGGCTTTAGTAGCCCAGAAATTGGATGAATCACACCCTGGAGTTGGCAGCAGCAGCAGCAGCAGGAGCCCAAGCATTACTTTAAAGAGACCCTGGAGTTGGCTTCAGGAGGCCAAAAATTGGATGAATCACACCCTGGAGATGGCAGCAGCAGCAGCAGGAGCCCAAGTATTACTTTAAAGAGACACTGGAGTTGGCTTCAGGAGTCCAAAAATTGGATGATTCACACCCTGGAGTTGGCAGCAGCAGCAGCAGGAGCCCAAATATTAATTTAAAGAGACCCTGGGGTTGGCTTCAGGAGCCCAGAAATTGGATGAATCACACCCTGGAGTTGGCAGCAGCAGCAGGAACCCAAATATTACTTTAAAGAGACACTGGGGTTGGCTTCAGTAGCCCAAAAATTGGATGAATCACACCCTGGAGTTGGCAGCAGCAGCAGCAGGAGCCCAAACATTACTTTAAAGAGACCGTGGGGTTGGCTTCAGGAGCCCAAAAATTGGATGAATCACACCCTGGAGTTGGCAGCAGCAGGAGCCCAAACATTACTTTAAAGAGACACTGGAGTTGGCTTCAGGAGACCCAAAATTGGATGATTCACACCCTGGAGTTGGCAGCAGCAGCAGCAGGAGCAGCAGCAGGAGCCCAAACATTACTTTAAAGAGACACTGGAGTTGGCTTCAGGAGCCCAAAAATTGGATGATTCACACCCTGGAGTTGGCAGCAGCAGCAGCAGGAGCCCAAATATTACTTTAAAGAGACACTGGAGTTGGCTTCAGGAGCCCAAAAATTGGATGATTCACACCCTGGAGATGGCAGCAGCAGGAGCCCAAATATTACTTTAAAGAGACACTGGAGTTGGCTTCAGTAGCCCAAAAATTGGATGATTCACACCCTGGAGTTGGCAGCAGCAGCAGCAGGAGCCCAAATATTAATTTAAAGAGACCCTGGGGTTGGCTTCAGGAGCCCAAAAATTGGATGAATCACACCATGGAGTTGGCAGCAGCAGCAGGAACCCAAATATTACTTTAAAGAGACACTGGGGTTGGCTTCAGTAGCCCAAAAATTGGATGAATCACACCCTGGAGTTGGCAGCAGCAGCAGCAGCAGCAGCAGGAGCCCAAATATTACTTTAAAGAGACCCTGGGGTTGGCTTCAGGAGCCCCAAAATTGGATGAATCACACCCTGGAGTTGGCAGCAGCAGCAGGAGCCCAAATATTACTTTAAAAAGACACTGGGGTTGGCTTCAGTAGCCCAAAAATTGGATGAATCACACCCTGGAGTTGGCAGCAGCAGCAGCAGGAGACCAAATATTACTTTAAAGAGACACTGGAGTTGGCTTCAGGAGCCCAAAAATTGGATGATTCACACCCTGGAGTTGGCAGCAGCAGCAGCAGGAGCCCAAATATTAATTTAAAGAGACCCTGGGGTTGGCTTCAGGAGCCCAAAAATTGGATGAATCACACCCTGAGTTGGCAGCAGCAGCAGGAACCCAAATATTACTTTAAAGAGACACTGGGGTTGGCTTCAGTAGCCCAAAAATTGGATGAATCACACCCTGGAGTTGGCAGCAGCAGCAGCAGGAGCCCAAACATTACTTTAAAGAGACCCTGGGGTTGGCTTCAGGAGCCCAAAAATTGGATGAATCACACCCTGGAGTTGGCAGCAGCAGCAGGAGCCCAAATATTAATTTAAAGAGACCCTGGGGTTGGCTTCAGGAGCCCAAAAATTGGATGAATCACACCCTGGAGTTGGCAGCAGCAGCAGGAACCCAAATATTACTTTAAAGAGACACTGGGGTTGGCTTCAGTAGCCCAAAAATTGGATGAATCACACCCTGGAGTTGGCAGCAGCAGCAGCAGGAGCCCAAACATTACTTTAAAGAGACCCTGGGGTTGGCTTCAGGAGCCCAAAAATTGGATGAATCACACCCTGGAGTTGGCAGCAGCAGGAGCCCAAACATTACTTTAAAGAGACACTGGAGTTGGCTTCAGGAGCCCAAAAATTGGATGATTCACACCCTGGAGTTGGCAGCAGCAGCAGCAGGAGCAGCAGGAGCCCAAACATTACTTTAAAGAGACACTGGAGTTGGCTTCAGGAGCCCAAAAATTGGATGATTCACACCCTGGAGTTGGCAGCAGCAGCAGCAGGAGCCCAAATATTACTTTAAAGAGACACTGGAGTTGGCTTCAGGAGCCCAAAAATTGGATGATTCACATCCTGGAGATGGCAGCAGCAGCAGCAGGAGCCCAAATATTACTTTAAAGAGACACTGGAGTTGGCTTCAGTAGCCCAAGAATTGGATGATTCACACCCTGGAGTTGGCAGCAGCAGCAGCAGGAGCCCAAATATTAATTTAAAGAGACCCTGGGGTTTGCTTCAGGAGCCCAAAAATTGGATGAATCACACCCTGGAGTTGGCAGCAGCAGCAGGAACCCAAATATTACTTTAAAGAGACACTGGGGTTGGCTTCAGTAGCCCAAAAATTGGATGAATCACACCCCGGAGTTGGCAGCAGCAGCAGGAGCCCAAATATTACTTTAAAGAGACCCTGGGGTTGGCTTCAGGAGCCCAAAAATTGGATGAATCACACCCTGGAGTTGGCAGCAGCAGCAGGAGCCCAAATATTACTTTAAAGAGACACTGGGGTTGGCTTCAGTAGCCCAAAAATTGGATGAATCACACCCTGGAGTTGGCAGCAGCAGCAGCAGGAGACCAAATATTACTTTAAAGAGACCCTGGGGTTGGCTTCAGGAGGCCAAAAATTGGATGAATCACACCCTGGAGTTGGCAGCAGCAGCATCAGGAGCCCAAATATTACTTTAAAGAGACCCTGGGGTTGGCTTCAGGAGCCCAAAAATTGGATGAATCACACCCTGGAGTTGGCAGCAGCAGCAGCAGGAGCCCAAATATTACTTTAAAGAGACCCTGGGGTTGGCTTCAGGAGCCCAAAAATTGGATGAATCACACCCTGTAGTTGGCAGCAGCAGCAGGAGCCCAAATATTACTTTAAAGAGACACTGGGGTTGGCTTCAGTAGCCCAAGAATTGGATGAATTACACCCTGGAGTTGGCAGCAGCAGCAGCAGGAGCCCAAATATTACTTTAAAGAGACCCTGGGGTTGGCTTCAGGAGCCCAAAAATTGGATGAATCACACCCTGGAGTTGGCAGCAGCAGGAGCCCAAATATTACTTTAAAGAGACCCTGGGGTTGGCTTCAGGAGCCTAAAAATTGGATGAATCACACCCTGGAGTTGGCTGGAGTTGGCAGCAGCAGCAGCAACAGGAGCCCAAACATTACTTTAAAAAGACACTGGAGTTGGCTTCAGGAGCCCAAAAATTGGATGATTCACACCCTGGAGTTGGCAGCAGCAGCAGCAGGAGCCCGAATATTACTTTAAAGAGACCCTGGGGTTGGCTTTAGTAGCCCAGAAATTGGATGAATCACACCCTGGAGTTGGCAGCAGCAGCAGCAGCAGGAGCCCAAGCATTACTTTAAAGAGACCCTGGAGTTGGCTTCAGGAGGCCAAAAATTGGATGAATCACACCCTGGAGACGGCAGCAGCAGCAGCAGGAGCCCAAATATTACTTTAAAGAGACACTGGAGTTGGCTTCAGGAGCCCAAAAATTGGATGATTCACACCCTGGAGTTGGCAGCAGCAGCAGGAGCCCAAATATTAATTTAAAGAGACCCTGGGGTTGGCTTCAGGAGCCCAGAAATTGGATGAATCACACCCTGGAGTTGGCAGCAGCAGCAGGAACCCAAATATTACTTTAAAGAGACACTGGGGTTGGCTTCAGTAGCCCAAAAATTGGATGAATCACACCCTGGAGTTGGCAGCAGCAGCAGCAGGAGCCCAAACATTACTTTAAAGAGACCGTGGGGTTGGCTTCAGGAGCCCAAAAATTGGATGAATCACACCCTGGAGTTGGCAGCAGCAGGAGCCCAAACATTACTTTAAAGAGACACTGGAGTTGGCTTCAGGAGCCCAAAAATTGGATGATTCACACCCTGGAGTTGGCAGCAGCAGCAGCAGGAGCAGCAGCAGGAGCCCAAACATTACTTTAAAGAGACACTGGAGTTGGCTTCAGGAGCCCAAAAATTGGATGATTCACACCCTGGAGTTGGCAGCAGCAGCAGCAGGAGCCCAAATATTACTTTAAAGAGACACTGGAGTTGGCTTCAGGAGCCCAAAAATTGGATGATTCACACCCTGGAGATGGCAGCAGCAGGAGCCCAAATATTACTTTAAAGAGACACTGGAGTTGGCTTCAGTAGCCCAAAAATTGGATGATTCACACCCTGGAGTTGGCAGCAGCAGCAGCAGGAGCCCAAATATTAATTTAAAGAGACCCTGGGGTTGGCTTCAGGAGCCCAAAAATTGGATGAATCACACCCTGGAGTTGGCAGCAGCAGCAGGAACCCAAATATTACTTTAAAGAGACACTGGGGTTGGCTTCAGTAGCCCAAAAATTGGATGAATCACACCCTGGAGTTGGCAGCAGCAGCAGCAGCAGGAGCCCAAATATTACTTTAAAGAGACCCTGGGGTTGGCTTCAGGAGCCCAAAAATTGGATGAATCACACCCTGGAGTTGGCAGCAGCAGCAGGAGCCCAAATATTACTTTAAAGAGACACTGGGGTTGGCTTCAGTAGCCCAAAAATTGGATGAATCACACCCTGGAGTTGGCAGCAGCAGCAGCAGGAGACCAAATATTACTTTAAAGAGACCCTGGGGTTGGCTTCAGGAGGCCAAAAATTGGATGAATCACACCCTGGAGTTGGCAGCAGCAGCAGAAGGAGCCCAAATATTACTTTAAAGAGACCCTGGGGTTGGCTTCAGGAGCCCAAAAATTGGATGAATCACACCCTGAAGTTGGCAGCAGCAGCAGCAGGAGCCCAAATATTACTTTAAAGAGACCCTGGGGTTGGCTTCAGGAGCCCAAAAATTGGATGAATCACACCCTGGAGTTGGCAGCAGCAGGAGCCCAAATATTACTTTAAAGAGACCCTGGGGTTGGCTTCAGGAGCCTAAAAATTGGATGAATCACACCCTGGAGTTGGCTGGAGTTGGCAGCAGCAGCAGCAACAGGAGCCCAAACATTACTTTAAAGAGACACTGGAGTTGGCTTCAGGAGCCCAAAAATTGGATGATTCACACCCTGGAGTTGGCAGCAGCAGCAGCAGCAGGGGGGCCCAAATATTACTTTAAAGAGACACTGGGGTTAGCTTCAGGAGCCCAAAAATTGGATGGATCACACCCTGGAGTTGGCAGCAGCAGCAGGAGCCCAAATTTTACTTTAAAGAGACACTGGGGTTGGCTTCAGTAGCCCAAAAATTGGATGAATCACACCCTGGAGTTGGCAGCAGCAGCAGCAGGAGCCCAAATATTACTTTAAAGAGACTCTGGGGTTGGCTTCAGGAGGCCAAAAATTGGATGAATCACACCCTGGAGTTGGCAGCAGCAGCAGCAGGAGCCCAAACATTACTTTAAAGAGACCCTGGGGTTGGCTTCAGGAGCCCAAAAAATGGATGAATCACACCCTGGAGTTGGCAGGAGTTGGCAGCAGCAGCAACAGGAGCCCAAACATTACTTTAAAGAGACACTGGAGTTGGCTTCAGGAGCCCAAAAATTGGATGATTCACACCCTGGAGTTGGCAGCAGCAGCAGCAGCAGGAGCCCAAACATTACTTTAAAGAGACCCTGGGGTTGGCTTCAGGAGCCCAAAAATTGGATGAATCACACCCTGGAGTTGGCAGCAGCAGCAGGAGCCCAAATATTACTTTAAAGAGACACTGGGGTTGGCTTCAGTAGCCCAAAAATTGGATGAATCACACCCTGGAGTTGGCAGCAGCAGCAGCAGGAGCCCAAATATTACTTTAAAGAGACTCTGGGGTTGGCTTCAGGAGGCCAAAAATTGGATGAATCACACCCTGGAGTTGGCAGCAGCAGCAGCAGGAGCCCAAACATTACTTTAAAGAGACCCTGGGGTTGGCTTCAGGAGCCCAAAAAATGGATGAATCACACCCTGGAGTTGGCAGGAGTTGGCAGCAGCAGCAACAGGAGCCCAAACATTACTTTAAAGAGACACTGGAGTTGGCTTCAGGAGCCCAAAAATTGGATGATTCACACCCTGGAGTTGGCAGCAGCAGCAGCAGCAGCAGGAGCCCAAACATTACTTTAAAGAGACCCTGGGGTTGGCTTCAGGAGCCCAAAAATTGGATGAATCACACCCTGGAGTTGGCAGCAGCAGCAGGAGCCCAAATATTACTTTAAAGAGACACTGGGGTTGGCTTCAGTAGCCCAAAAATTGGATGAATCACACCCTGGAGTTGGCAGCAGCAGCAGCAGCAGGAGCCCAAATATTACTTTAAAGAGACCCTGGGGTTGGCTTCAGGAGCCCAAAAATTGGATGAATCACACCCTGGAGTTGGCAGCAGCAGCAGCAGCAGGAGCCCAAACATTACTTTAAAGAGACCCTGGGGTTGGCTTCAGGAGCCCAAAAATTGGATGAATCACACCCTGGAGTTGGCAGCAGCAGCAGGAGCCCAAATATTACTTTAAAGAGACACTGGGGTTGGCTTCAGTAGCCCAAAAATTGGATGAATCACACCCTGGAGTTGGCAGCAGCAGCAGCAGGAGCCCAAATATTACTTTAAAGAGACCCTGGGGTTGGCTTCAGGAGCCCAAAAATTGGATGAATCACACCCTGGAGTTGGCAGCAGCAGCAGGAGCCCAAATATTACTTTAAAGAGACACTGGGGTTGGCTTCAGTAGCCCAAAAATTGGATGAATCACACCCTGGAGTTGGCAGCAGCAGCAGGAGCCCAAACATTACTTTAAAGAGACCCTGGGGTTGGCTTCAGGAGGCCAAAAATTGGATAAATCACACCCTGGAGTTGGCAGCAGCAGGAGCCCAAATATTACTTTAAAGAGACACTGGAGTTGGCTTCAGGAGCCCAAAAATTGGATGATTCACACCCTGGAGTTGGCAGCAGCAGGAGCCCAAATATTACTTTAAAGAGACACTGGGGTTGGCTTCAGTAGCCCAAAAATTGGATGAATCACACCCTGGAGTTGGCAGCAGCAGCAGCAGGAGCCCAAATATTACTTTAAAGAGACACTGGAGTTGGCTTCAGGAGCCCAAAAATTGGATGATTCACACCCTGGAGTTGGCAGCAGCAGCAGCAGCAGCAGCAGCAGCAGCAGCGGGAGCCCAAACATTACTTTAAAGAGACCCTGGGGTTGGCTTCAGGAGCCCAAAAATTGGATGAATCACACCCTGGAGTTGGCAGCAGCAGCAGGAGCCCAAATATTACTTTAAAGAGACCCTGGGGTTGGCTTCAGGAGCCCAAAAATTGGATGAATCACACCCTGGAGTTGGCAGCAGCAGCAGCAGGAGCCCGAATATTACTTTAAAGAGACCCTGGGGTTGGCTTTAGTAGCCCAGAAATTGGATGAATCACACCCTGGAGTTGGCAGCAGCAGCAGCAGCAGGAGCCCAAGCATTACTTTAAAGAGACCCTGGAGTTGGCTTCAGGAGGCCAAAAATTGGATGAATCACACCCTGGAGATGGCAGCAGCAGCAGCAGGAGCCCAAATATTACTTTAAAGAGACACTGGAGTTGGCTTCAGGAGCCCAAAAATTGGATGATTCACACCCTGGAGTTGGCAGCAGCAGCAGCAGGAGCCCAAATATTAATTTAAAGAGACCCTGGGGTTGGCTTCAGGAGCCCAAAAATTGGATGAATCACACCCTGGAGTTGGCAGCAGCAGCAGGAACCCAAATATTACTTTAAAGAGACACTGGGGTTGGCTTCAGTAGCCCAAAAATTGGATGAATCACACCCTGGAGTTGGCAGCAGCAGCAGCAGGAGCCCAAACATTACTTTAAAGAGACCCTGGGGTTGGCTTCAGGAGCCCAAAAATTGGATGAATCACACCCTGGAGTTGGCAGCAGCAGGAGCCCAAACATTACTTTAAAGAGACACTGGAGTTGGCTTCAGGAGCCCAAAAATTGGATGATTCACACCCTGGAGTTGGCAGCAGCAGCAGCAGGAGCAGCAGCAGGAGCCCAAACATTACTTTAAAGAGACACTGGAGTTGGCTTCAGGAGCCCAAAAATTGGATGATTCACACCCTGGAGTTGGCAGCAGCAGCAGCAGGAGCCCAAATATTACTTTAAAGAGACACTGAAGTTGGCTTCAGGAGCCCAAAAATTGGATGATTCACACCCTGGAGATGGCAGCAGCAGGAGCCCAAATATTACTTTAAAGAGACACTGGAGTTGGCTTCAGTAGCCCAAGAATTGGATGATTCACACCCTGGAGTTGGCAGCAGCAGCAGCAGGAGCCCAAATATTAATTTAAAGAGACCCTGGGGTTTGCTTCAGGAGCCCAAAAATTGGATGAATCACACCCTGGAGTTGGCAGCAGCAGCAGGAACCCAAATATTACTTTAAAGAGACACTGGGGTTGGCTTCAGTAGCCCAAAAATTGGATGAATCACACCCCGGAGTTGGCAGCAGCAGCAGCAGGAGCCCAAATATTACTTTAAAGAGACCCTGGGGTTGGCTTCAGGAGCCCAAAAATTGGATGAATCACACCCTGGAGTTGGCAGCAGCAGCAGGAGCCCAAATATTACTTTAAAGAGACACTGGGGTTGGCTTCAGTAGCCCAAAAATTGGATGAATCACACCCTGGAGTTGGCAGCAGCAGCAGCAGGAGACCAAATATTACTTTAAAGAGACCCTGGGGTTGGCTTCAGGAGGCCAAAAATTGGATGAATCACACCCTGGAGTTGGCAGCAGCAGCATCAGGAGCCCAAATATTACTTTAAAGAGACCCTGGGGTTGGCTTCAGGAGCCCAAAAATTGGATGAATCACACCCTGGAGTTGGCAGCAGCAGCAGCAGGAGCCCAAATATTACTTTAAAGAGACCCTGGGGTTGGCTTCAGGAGCCCAAAAATTGGATGAATCACACCCTGGAGTTGGCAGCAGCAGCAGGAGCCCAAATATTACTTTAAAGAGACACTGGGGTTGGCTTCAGTAGCCCAAGAATTGGATGAATTACACCCTGGAGTTGGCAGCAGCAGCAGCAGGAGCCCAAATATTACTTTAAAGAGACCCTGGGGTTGGCTTCAGGAGCCCAAAAATTGGATGAATCACACCCTGGAGTTGGCAGCAGCAGGAGCCCAAATATTACTTTAAAGAGACCCTGGGGTTGGCTTCAGGAGCCTAAAAATTGGATGAATCACACCCTGGAGTTGGCTGGAGTTGGCAGCAGCAGCAGCAACAGGAGCCCAAACATTACTTTAAAAAGACACTGGGGTTGGCTTCAGTAGCCCAAAAATTGGATGAATCACACCCTGGAGTTGGCAGCAGCAGCAGCAGGAGACCAAATATTACTTTAAAGAGACACTGGGGTTGGCTTCAGGAGGCCAAAAATTGGATGAATCACACCCTGGAGTTGGCAGCAGCAGCATCAGGAGCCCAAATATTACTTTAAAGATACCCTGGGGTTGGCTTCAGGAGCCCAAAAATTGGATGAATCACACCCTGGAGTTGGCAGCAGCAGCAGCAGGAGCCCAAATATTACTTTAAAGAGACCCTGGGGTTGGCTTCAGGAGCCCAAAAATTGGATGAATCACACCCTGGAGTTGGCAGCAGCAGCAGGAGCCCAAATATTACTTTAAATAGACACTGGGGTTGGCTTCAGTAGCCCAAGAATTGGATGAATTACACCCTGGAGTTGGCAGCAGCAGCAGCAGGAGCCCAAATATTACTTTAAAGAGACCCTGGGGTTGGCTTCAGGAGCCCAAAAATTGGATGAATCACACCCTGGAGTTGGCAGCAGCAGGAGCCCAAATATTACTTTAAAGAGACCCTGGGGTTGGCTTCAGGAGCCTAAAAATTGGATGAATCACACCCTGGAGTTGGCTGGAGTTGGCAGCAGCAGCAGCAACAGGAGCCCAAACATTACTTTAAAAAGACACTGGAGTTGGCTTCAGGAGCCCAAAAATTGGATGATTCACACCCTGGAGTTGGCAGCAGCAGCAGCAGGGGGCCCAAATATTACTTTAAAGAGACACTGGGGTTGGCTTCAGGAGCCCAAAGATTGGATGGATCACACCCTGGAGTTGGCAGCAGCAGCAGGAGCCCAAATATTACTTTAAAGAGACACTGGGGTTGGTTTTAGTAGCCCAAAAATTGGATGAATCACACCCTGGAGTTGGCAGCAGCAGCAGCAGGAGCCCAAATATTACTTTAAAGAGACTCTGGGGTTGGCTTCAGGAGGCCAAAAATTGGATGAATCACACCCTGGAGTTGGCAGCAACAGCAGCAGGAGCCCAAACATTACTTTAAAGAGACCCTGGGGTTGGCTTCAGGAGCCCAAAAAATGGATGAATCACACCCTGGAGTTGGCAGGAGTTGGCAGCAGCAGCAACAGGAGCCCAAACATTACTTTAAAGAGACACTGGAGTTGGCTTCAGGAGGCCAAAAATTGGATGAATCACACCCTGGAGTTGGCAGCAGCAGCAGCAGCAGGAGCCCAAACATTACTTTAAAGAGACACTGGGGTTGGCTTCAGGAGCCCAAAAATTGGATGGATCACACCCTGGAGTTGGCAGCAGCAGCAGGAGCCTAAATATTACTTTAAAGAGACACTGGAGTTGGCTTTAGTAGCCCAAAAATTGGATGAATCACACCCTGGAGTTTCAAGCAGCAGCAGCAGGAGCCCAAATATTACTTTAAAGAGACCCTGGGGTTGGCTTCAGGAGCCCAAAAATTGGATGAATCACACCCTGGAGTTGGCAGCAGCAGCAGCAGGAGCCCAAACATTACTTTAAAGAGACCCTGGGGTTGGCTTCAGGAGCCCAAAAATTGGATTAATCACACCCTGGAGTTGGCAGCAGCAGCAGCAGCAGGAGCCCAAACATTACTTTAAAGAGACACTGGAGTTGGCTTCAGGAGCCCAAAAATTGGATGAATCACACCCTGGAGTTGGCATCAGCAGGAGCCCAAAAATTGGCCTAAAGACATAAATATGTTTTGCACCATTTGGAAAGTGTAAAACGTGGCACCATGCTGAATCTAGTCGCATGCATCAGGCATTGGTGGGTGGAAATCCTGGCTGATCCATCCCTGATTCATTTTGACAAAGGTGAGTCTCTCCAAATTTTTAGTTGACAGACGAGTTCTCCTCGCCGTAACTATGGCCCCCGCCGCACTAAACACCCGCTCAGATGGCACGCTACTTGCCGGGCAGGACAGCTTTTCCAGGGCAAACTCTGCTAGTTGCGGCACAAATCAAGTTTGGCTGCCCAGAAGTCCAGCGGATCCTCAAGGTGTGTTGGCATGGTCATGTCAAAGTATGACATGACCTGCTGGTTCAGGTCCTGCTCCAGGTCTTCCTGCTGCTCATGAGTAGCCTCACTATGCGGGTGTAGAAAGCTACTCATTAGCGACTGAAGACTGAGGCTGCTGCTGCTGATGGAGCTGCTGCTGCTGCTCCTGCCAACCCCCCCAGCGGCCATGGCAGTGGAAGGTGAGCGCAGAGGTCCCCTCGAGTCAGACCTGCGAGAGTATGGACCATGGCGCAGATAGGCATCGGCCAACTGCCTACGTAGAATGTCTTTGTAGTAGTTCAGTTTGTCCTCCCTCTCGGTGGGTTTAAAAAATGCCCCCATTTTGTGCCGGAAGCGAGGGTCCAATAAGGTGGACAGCCAGAAGTCATCCCGCCGACAGATGGAAACAATTCTGGGGTCACTACGCAAGCACGTGAGCATGCTTCGTGCCATTTGCGCAAGTGACTCGGATGGACTACCTGTCTCCATCTCCACTGCATACTGCCACGGTGTGCCCGGGTCCTCTGTCTCGCCTTCCTCAAAAACCTCTAGCTCCTCTGGCTGCTCCTGCTCCTCCTCTCCTGTCTGCTGACTAGATAAACCAGCCATTTCGCCAAGCCTAAACTGTGTTTCGCTGGGCAACTCCTCCTCTTCCTCCTCCTCCTCCAGTTCAGCTCCAACGGGGTTCATGTGGCCGTAAGATGTAAACGCCATGTCTCCAGTGCCCTGACCAGCCATGGTTTCCAACATGTGCTGTAGTACATGAAGCAGTGGAATCACGTCGTTCATCTTGTAATCCTGCCGACTGACAAATAAAGTGGCTTCCTCAAAGGGCCTGAGCAAACGGCAGGTGTCACGTATGAGCTGCCACTGGTTGACATTGAAGTTACACAGGGGAGTCCCCCTATCTGCTTGGATCATCAGGAAATCCGTGATGGCTTTTCTCTGTTCATATAATCGGTCCAACATGTGAAGGGTGGAATTCCAACGGGTGGAAACATGTCTTGCAGATGGGGGGAACACTTCAGAAACCGCTTGACAACCAGATTGAAGACGTGAGCCATGCAGGGGGCATGGGTCAGACTTCCTTGGCGCAGCGCAGACAAAATGTTCTTCCCATTGTCGGTAACCATGATTCCCATTTTAAGTTTTCTTGGAGTAAGCCATGTTTGGATTTCCTGATGAATACATTTAAGCAGTTCCTCCCCTGTGTGACTCCATTCGCCAAGACAAACCATGTGAAGCACTGCATGACACCTCCGTGCCCTGCACACATGGTAGACTGGAGGGGCACTGAGACTTGAGCCTACAGTGGAGGGTGAGGAGATGGCGGAGGATGAGGAGGCCGAGTCGCACGGTGTCACAGGCCCAACGGGCAGGGAGCGCGGAGGCCGAAGCGGCGTGAACTGTCCAAGTTGCTGCTGCTGCTGCTGCAAAGGGACCACATTCACCCAGTGGGCCGTAAACGACATGTACTATCCCTGACCGTAGTTACAGCTCCAGATGTCGGCGCTGCCATGCACTTTGCTACACACCGACAGGCTCAAGGACTGGCCCACCTTCTGTTCAACAAAAGTGTGCAGCGCTGGTACTGCCTTCTTGGCAAAGAAATGACGGCTTGGGACTCTCCACCTCGGCTCGGCACAAGCCATCAGTTCTCTGAAAGGTGCAGATTCCACCACCTGAAAAGGGAGCGACTGCAGCACCAGCAACTTGGACAGGAGCACATTCAGCTTCTGCGTCGTAGGATGAGTGGGCGCATACTGCTGTCTCTTGGACATGGCTTCGCTGATGGATTGCTGGCGGGATGCATGACTTGGAGGAGGAGGAGTAGGAGCGACAGAGGATGGGTATGACGCACAGCTGCCTTCGGCTGAGGTGCTGGAGCCTTGGCTGGCAGAAATTGGGAGCGGCGTGCCACTTGGTGAGGAAGCAGACTGGACCACCCCTTGGGAGCCTCGGTTCTCCCAGGTCGCTTTATGGTGACGCATCATATGTTGACGCAGGGCCGTGGTGCCAACATTTGGACCCTGGCCACGCTTCACCTTTTGCCTACATATCTTGCATGTGGCCATGTTACCCTCCTGCGGATGCTTCAGGAAAAACTGCCACACTGCCAAGTAGCTACTTTTCCCACCCCCTGGCCTCACTGATTCACTGCTGCTGTTGCCAACTCCAGGAACCCCTGCTCCACTACCTCCCGATAAGGTAGACTGCCGCACAGCAGGTGCTCTACCCCGGCCCCGGCCGGCTCCAGCCTTTGAAATTGTGCCCCCATGCTGACTGCTACCACCTTGCTGCCGCAGCTGCTGACTCCGGGGCAACCTGCGCCCCTCTTCTCCTAATGATGACGATGAAGCCCCTTCATCACCCGGCTCCCAAGTGCGATCGGCTTCATCGTCATCATCATTATCACCGAGTTGTGGCTGTACGTCACTGATGTTCGTGGATTCGTCAACAGTGTCTGGCGCAGGAGCTGGAACGCTCGCAGCACCCACGACACTGTCCACATCACTATTTGTCTGCCTAGCTAAAGAAGCCACCTCCATTTCTTGGCTGGGCAGTAGCTGCTGACTGTCCTCTATCTGATCGTCCTCCTCACTAAAGAGTGGAGCTGAACCCAAAGCATAGGATACGTCGCTGGGGGAGGGAACGGCGTAGGACAGAGGCAATGGGAGGACAGGGACTGCTCTCGGGGCATGCCAACTCAGGGTTGTGTCAGAGGAACCTACCGACCTTAGACTGGGGGTCTCAGACGTAAGTTGTGATGATGTTGTTGATGAGCGCGTCAACCATTCTACCACGGCAGATGCGTTACTGGTGGAGACCCGACCGCTAGCAGATACTGGCAGATTAGGTCTCTCAGCGTGACTCCTGCTGCTACTGGCCCCCAGTCTGCTGCGAGCTCTGCCTGCGGAATCTTGGCCTCTGCCACTCCTCTTTTCACTTCCAGGCACTTGTCTGCCCAACATAGTCTAACTGGCGTGGTAGTAGGTGATATTTTAAGAACCCCCAGGCAGCGGTGGGTCTATATGAAACAGAATATAATGCACACCAAAAGTGAGCAGTAACACTCAGCCTCCAACAGGCCTGCCTAGTGTAAATAAGAGAGCTGCTTAGTGTAAATAAAGAGGGGTATGCTATGTTACAGAATGGGATGCCCCAACAGCCAGCAGTGCACCTGTGAGCTGTACTACTATGCACAGCAAAAGTGTCTTAATCAGGCCTAATTTCAATTAGAATAAGTGCAAATGGTTATGGTCTTAAATAGAGGCTGGTGTAGTCACAGAATGGGATGCCACAAAAACCAGCAGTGCACCTGGGACCAGTAGTGCTATGCACAGCAAAAGTGTCTTAATCAGGCCTAATTTCAATTAGAATAAGTGCAAATGGTTATGGTCTTAAATAGAGGCTGGTGTAGTCACAGAATGGGATGCCCCAAAAACCAGCAGTGCACCTGGGACCAGTAGTGCTATGCACAGCAAAAGTGTCTTTATCAGGCGTAATTTCAATTAGAATAAGTGCAAATGTTTATGGTCTTAAATAGAGGCTGGTGTAGTCACAGAATGGGATGCCACAAAAACCAGCAGTGCACCTGGGACCAGTAGTGCTATGCACAACAAAAGTGTCTTTATCAGGCCTAATTTCAATCAGAATAAGTGCAAATGGTTATGGTCTTAAATAGAGGCTGGTGTAGTCACAGAATGGGATGCCTCACAGCAGAGTGCACCTGGGACCAGTAGTGCTATGCACAGCAAAAGTGTCTTTATCAGGCCTAATTTCAAATATAATAAGTGCAAATGGTTATGGTCATAAATAGAGGCTGGTGTAGTCACAGAATGGGATGCCCCAAAAACCAGCAGTGCACCTGGGACCAGTAGTGCTATGCACAGCAAAAGTGTCTTTATCAGGCCTAATTTCAATTAGAATAAGTGCAAATGGTTATGGTCCTAAATTGAGGCTGGTGTAGTCACAGAATGGGATGCCACAAAAAACAGAGAGCATGCACAGCAAAATTGTCTTTATCAGGCCTAATTTCAATTAGAATAAGTACAAATGGTTATGGTCTTAAATAGAGGCTGGTGTAGTCACAGAATGGGATGCCACAAAAACCAGCAGTGCACCTGGGACCAGTAGTGCTATGCACGGCAAAAGTGTCTTTATCAGGCCTTATTTCAATTAGAATAAGTGCAAATGGTTAAGGTCTTAAATAGAGGCTGGTGTAGTCACAGAATGGGATGCCACAAAAAACAGCAGTGCACCTTGGACCAGTAGTGCTATGCACAACAAAAGTGTCTTTATCAGGCCTAATTTCAATTAGAATAAGTGCAAATGGTTATGGTCTTAAATAGAGGCTGGTGTAGTCACAGAATGGGATGCCTCACAGCAGAGTGCACCTGGGACCAGTAGTGCTATGCACAGCAAAAGTGTCTTTATCAGGCCTAATTTCAAATAGAATAAGTGCAAATGGTTATGGTCTTAAATAGAGGCTGGTGTAGTCACAGAATGGGATGCCCCAAAAACCAGCAGTGCACCTGGGACCAGTAGTGCTATGCACAGCAAAAGTGTCTTTATCAGGCCTAATTTCAATTAGAATAAGTGCAAATGGTTATGGTCTTAAATAGAGGCTGGTGTAGTCACAGAATGGGATGCCTCACAGCAGAGTACACCTGGGACCAGTAGGCTATGCACAGCAAAAGTGTCTTTATCAGGCCTAATTTCAATTAGAATAAGTGCAAATGGTTATGGTCTTAAATAGAGGCTGGTGTAGTCACAGAATGGGATGCCCCAAAAACCAGCAGTGCACCTGGCAGGGAGCAGTAAGTCTATGCACAGCAAAAGTGTCTTTATCAGGCCTAATTTCAATTAGAATAAGTGCAAATGGTTATGGTCTTAAATAGAGGCTGGTGTAGTCACAGAATGGGATGCCTCACAGCAGAGTGCACCTTGGACCAGTAGTGCTATGCACAGCAAAAGTGTCTTTATCAGGCCTAATTTCAAATAGAATAAGTGCAAATGGTTATGGTCTTAAATAGAGGCTGGTGTAGTCACAGAATGGGATGCCCCAAAAACCAGCAGTGCACCTGGGACCAGTAGTGCTATGCACAGCAAAAGTGTCTTTATCAGGCCTAATTTCAATTAGAATAAGTGCAAATGGTTATGGTCTTAAATAGAGGCTGGTGTAGTCACAGAATGGGATGCCCCAAAAACCAGCAGTGCACCTGGCAGGCAGCAGTAAGTCTATGCACAGCAAAAGTGTCTTTATCAGGCCTAATTTCAATTAGAATAAGTGCAAATGGTTATGGTCTTAAATAGAGGCTGGTGTAGTCAAAGAATGGGATGCCACAAAAACCAGCAGTGCACCTGGCAGGGAGCAGTAAGTCTATGCACAGCAAAAGTGTCTTTATCAGGCCTAATTTCAATTAGAATAAGTGCAAATGGTTATGGTCTTAAATAGAGGCTGGTGTAGTCACAGAATGGGATGCCCCAAAAACCAGCAGTGCACCTGGGACCAGTAGTGCTATGCACAGCAAAAGTGTCTTTATCAGGCCTAATTTCAATTAGAATAAGTGCAAATGGTTATGGTCTTAAATAGAGGCTGATGTGGTCACAGAATGGGATGCCTCACAGCAGAGTGCACCTGGGACCAGTAGTGCTATGCACAGCAAAAGTGTCTTTATCAGGCCTAATTTCAATTAGAATAAGTGCAAATGGTTATGGTCTTAAATAGAGGCTGGTGTAGTCACAGAATGGGATGCCTCACAGCAGACTTAAGATCAGTTCAGTATATATGCACAGTTAGTGTATAAGCCGCCTGAAAACGCTAACAAAGCCAGTCAGCCAGCCAGTAACACTCAGGCTAGATGAAAAAAAAAAAAATCTCCCTGTGACTGCCTCCGATTTTTCCTAACTTTCCCTGTTTTTCGCTGACTTTCTGTCTGTCTCCTGCCTGTCTCCAGCCTGTCCCTGTCTGTCCCTGTCTGTCTAACTGTCTCTCTCCCTGCCTACAGCAGCGTTCTGTCTCTCACGAATGCAATACAGAAATGAGGAAAAGCAAGATGGCTGCCGGCCTTAAATAGCGCTGTGACGTCACCGGGCTTGCTGGCTGCTGACAGGCTGCATGTGACTGCCCCAGCTTGCACTGGCGCGGGGTAGATGTCTGGACATGTCCCGTCCGCCATCTTAGAATGCCTGTAATGTAATGAATGGATGTTAAAGGAAAACTTCGAGCGATCGAATTGCGGGGAAATTCGGATTCGATCCGAATCGAATTTTCCATGAAATTCGGATCGAATCCGGGTTCGTCCGGATCGATTCGCTCATCCCTACTCGAGGACATAGACTGGGAGCATCTGTTGAGGAATAAGGATTCAGATGCCAATTAGGAGTGCTTTAAATCAATTGTGTGTACCAAAGTTGCAAAAATTATTACTAAGGGTAAAAAGTATAAGGGGCTACAATTAAACCCCTCATGGCTGACACCTGCAGTTAAAAGAGCAATAAATAACAAGTAAATGGCATTAAAAATTACAAGTCTGAGCTCTGAGCTGTAACTCTTGAAAAGTATAAATTAGTAAGTAAAGCATGTAAGAACGAAGGTTTGCACAAGCACAAGAAGAAATGTGGCCAAAGAAAGCAAAACAACCCCTAAACATTTTTTTTAAATTTATAAATTCAAGGAAACTAAATCAGAATAGGTAGGTGTTCTAATTAAAGATAATGGGAAAATGGTCACTGGGGATGAAGAGAAGGTGGAGCTGTTAAATGGATTATTTAGCTGTGTACACAACAGAGGAGCAAGGAGCTAACATAGGAGATGCCACTGATAGCAATGGCCCAAGTATAATACCCAACAAGCTAAAAATGGATATCATCCAGAAAAGACTAAATAATTAAAATGTGAATAAGACTTCACTCAAAAGGGGGAAGCGCAAGGCAAATGTGGTGCCCATTTTTAAAAAGGGCTCTAGGTCTTCTCCGGGCAATTGCAGACATGTAAGTTTAACATCCATTATGGGAAAATTGCTTGAAGGGCTATTAAGGAATTACATATATGAATAAAAACTATGCATACAATTCTAAGTGACAACCAGCATGGTTTTACTAAGGACAGAAATTGTCAGACTAACCTGATTGGTTTCTTTGAGGGGGTGAGTAGAAGCATGGACAGGGGGGCGGCTGTGGATATAGTTTTTCTGGATTTTGCAAAAGTATTTGACACTATCCCCCATAGATGCTTATTGGGGAAATTAAGGTCTTGCGGATTAGAAAATACAGTTTATAACTGTATTGAAACCTGGCTGAAGGATATTGTGCAGCTGTGGTTAATGATACCTAATCTGAATGGTTACCAGTTGTAAGTGGTTGTCATTGCTGGGCCCACTATTATTCAACTTGTTTATAAACGACATTGAAGATGGAATTAAATGCACTGTCTGCAGTCGCTGTTGACAGCGACTCAGTCGGTGTGCGGTAATGTTGAATACGGGGTTAGGAGTTGCTGTTTGACAGGTTCCGCGCTGTATGGGAGCGCATGACAGCGAATGGCCATAGCGAACGGCTCCCAGCATATTCATTAACAAATCACGCTCAAAAAATTCTCGCGCTGTGAAATGCTTGTTTAAATCCCAGAGCGCTGACAGCGATGGGTTAAAAGTAGTTTTTTAACCCCCAAACAACCATATTTTTGGAAGAAAAAAAAAGTTTTTCAAAACATTTTGTAATATGAATACATTAATATCAGACCTGTAATATCAATTCTGCACAAATTTTTTTTTTTTTTTTTTACCTTAAAAAAAAAACAAACATTGCAGAAGTGGTCAAAGAATTTTTGACATTTAAAAAAAAATAAAAAAAAAATAAAAAAAAATAATAGCAATTAATTAAGAATATTTAAAGAATGCTCCATTGAAATGCATTGAAGAGCGCCAGGCAGCGAGAGGTCATACCTGTCGCTGTTCAAGGCCGCTCGCTGGCGCTGTGGGGTGAGGCTGGAATAATGATGAATGATTCGCTATCTGGCGCTCTGTCAGTCGCTAAGCAGGATCGGCTTGATAAATGTGTGATTGCGGAGGGGAGCCGGCGTTCTTGTGGCGGTGACCGTCATTACTGTTCGCTCACCATTCGCTACCTGGCGCTATCCCTTGTTAAATAAGGGCCAAAGATATGTAACACAGTGCAGTCTATTAAAGATGTTTAGAAGCTTTAAGCTGACTTTTCCCAAGTGGGGGCCCAGACACACAAAGTGGCCGGGCATCCACTTGGCAAATTAAGTTCAATGTGTAGAAATGTAAAGTCATTCACTATGTCCTCAGGAGAGTAAAACTGGGAGAATCACTTGTTGAGAAAGATCTGGGGGTACAGGTAGATCACAGGCTAAAAACAGCATGCAATGTCAATTCCAAGGCCGCCAACATATTAGCATGCATTAAAAAGGTATGGAATCACGGGATAGGGTTATAATATTGCCCATTTACAAAGCACTGGTGTGCCCTTGCCTGTAATATGCCGTCCAGTTCTGGGCACCAGTTCATAGAAAGGACGCACTGACTATGGAATGGGTGCAGAGGAAAGCCACCAAACTAATAAGAGGAATTAAGGATTTTAGTAATAATGAAAGATTATGAGAATTAAATCTGTTTAGTCTTGAGAGGAGACGACTGAGGGGGCACATGATTAACTTGTATAAATATACAAATGGATACTACAAAAAATATGGGCACTCCCTTAGACTGGATAAAAAGAAATTCAATCTTCAGAGGCAGCAATCATTTTTTACCATAAGAACTATAAATATGTGGAATAGCCTCCCACAGAAGCTTGCTACAACATCCACTGACCACTGACAGCTTCAAAACAGGATTAGATGCTTATTTAGAAGATAAAATAAAAGAACATTAATAGTTACTATTAGCTGTCATCTGTAACATGCATCATGTACAGAAAAGAGAAGCACCACTTATCTGCTGGTTCAGTCTTTAGTTTTCTAGTGGAATAGCCTCCCACAGAAGCTTGCTACAACATCCACTGACCACTGACAGCTTCAAAAAAGGATTAGATGCTTATTTAGAAGATAAAATAAAAGAACATTAATAGTTACTATTAGCTGTTATCAGTAACAGACATCATGTACAGAAAAGAGAAGCACCACTTATCTGATGGTCCAGTCTTTAGTTTTCTAGTTGTATCCAGTTTAGTGAAAAAGACAAGATAAAAGTTACCCCATGAGCCACAGAGGGGCCCCATTTAAAATTTGCACCGGTGCTTGGTTACATTTAGTTGCACCACTAGTGATGAGCAAAGTTCTTAAAATTTGATTTGGACGATTCTCTGAATTTACTGAAGAAATCTGATTTGGTGTAAATCCAGTTTTTAACAAATAGGTGGAAAAAAAATGGTCTTCCACCGTCTCTGACATCCTCCTATTCATCCATTTAGCCAGATCCTTTTTTCTTGGTTCATCACCAGCATCCAGCATAGTCCTCAATTATCTGGCTGGCAGCGGGCAGCTAATTAGTTGCCAGACCACCACCAATTTACATGAAATTGGTGGTGCGAGGAAGACATTATTAGCCACAGTACCATGGGGTAATGGCGGGGCCACACTCAGGCATTCTGGCATGCCCTCTTCCCTGTGATTGACTAGGGAGGGTTACCAGTCTGACATCACACCCAACACAGCTGTGGACTCAAGGATAGGATAGTTCCATGAAGAGGAGGACACTGCCGCCGCCAACAGGGCCAGGGGGAGACCTCCCAGACCATGAGGACATTGCCCACCACTGGAAAGAGTAAGTAGGTTTTTTTTTACTCTTGGGTGTTTCATGGTAATGCACATTAATTACCAAGAAACGTCAAAAAATTCTGATTCTGGAGGAATTGTATTTTCCCTGAAATTCTGAGCAAATTTTTGTTTGTCCAATCATCCCTAATGACAGTAACAGAACTCAACTAATAAGCTTCTTTTTTTCTTCTGTACCTGTCAGGTGACATCCTCTCCACAGGTCAGCCAAGTTTTTGCTTCAGCAGACCCCCCCCCCCCCTCCACTGGCTGGAGAAAGGTTGGCTACCCAGTGATTAAGTTTTTATGGCCTCAGTGGAAAGCCCCTATGTGACTCTCTACATCACTGGAATGGAGGAGCATAGAGGGGGATGCCTATTCCAGTTTAAGAGGCAGATGGGCAGAAATCCACTTGCCCGACATGTGGTAGATGCTCTACCCATACCCACCAGTCCTAATACCAGCACTATCAAGGCCCAGGGGGTGCAGAAGAGCATGGTACTCTTTGACATGGCCTTAGTGTTCTTACAGGCTCTTGGGAGATCATTGGACCTGTGGTGAAGGGCAAAGGGCTGGCAACTACTAGAGCCAGGGCCGGGAGTTTGGCCCTTAAGCCCAGGGCTACCAGCTCCGATGCTTCTGTGCTTTTTGAATTGCCCGACATACATTTATCTCATGCAAGTGGAGTGCTGAAACAACCTTTATATATAAATATTTTCACAGATTTAAGATTATAATGGCGGAACTGGTATTTTCAGGAAGGTTTGCTGATGATGCATATGGTCAATTTAACAATAAGTATTTGTATTGTGGTAAGGTGAAGGTGATTCACTTTTCTCTATATAGCCCTTATATTCTGCTGGTTCAGGTATAAAGGCTCAAATATATAAAAGCTTAGAGTAATGCTTTAAGATGCATATTTACTGTGAAATAAGATATATTGTAAGAAAGGCTTTATTTGCTGAATATTGCTGAAGTTGTTGTTTTGTCTGTAACTCTAGCCCACACATAAGGCGAAGACTCTTAACCGCAGCGACGTGTCCACCTCAGCTTTTCTAAGAAATGATAATTTGTGCTTTTGAAAAGTACTACCTTGTCCATTTCACAGAGGTGAGAAGGAAAGTACCTATATTGTCTGTACTTGTATAAAAGGAGCTCGCATCCTGAATAAAGCAGACTTGTTTGGTGAATACACTCTTGTGATCTTTCCATTTGTTCACCACACATTTCTCCACCCGGGTCGTACAGGTCAAGGTGCTCTGTGTCAGATGCTTAGTAGGGCCCATATCGCCTAGTAGAGGAAGACCACCCAACAGAAGTGGGATCCTGCCCTCCGGGGGTAAGTCATTTATACCTTACTCTGATTGCTCCTAGCAGGATCCAGAGGACCTGTTGGTAGACTTCAGTCAAGAAGATACTGTCCTGTGAGGTGGGGAAACGTCCTGAGTGGTGCAGAGAGTCCCGTGTGACTCCAGTGTATTTTATTTAGATATAGAGCTGTATAAGTTGATGAATTGCCTCTAAAACGAAGTCACCTCTGTCTGTAAGCATTCTTGCTTGATCTTGCTATCGCAAAAAAGTATAAGATTGTTTGTTTGTGCAGGCTTGATAATTGTGGAGCTGAGCACACTTTAAACCGCTTTTATTATAAAATAATTAGAAATATGTATTCAGTATGTAGAGAGATAGTGGCAGTGTTCTGGAAAAGGTTCTGGGACATATGGACACATGATAGTGGGTTAGGATTAGGTGAAGGTATGCCCCCCCTCCTCATACAAACATTCATCCAGAACTGTGACCCTAAAGTAGGCTGACAAATTAGGCACGAAATACCCAAATGGACAGAGGGAAATCTGCATGACTTTAAGGGTGAGATTTTCTCTATGGACTCTGCTGGAGTTTTGACTTACCCAAGGCCACTGGAGTTGCCCAACTAAATTGCCGGTATCAAGGGAAAGAAAAGCTTTTACTCTTGACTCAGCCAGAGGAGTGCAGGGATCATAGGGGACCACCCACAAGCCGCAGAGATGAAAAGAGGTATGGGGTGCAACCCCAAACAGATAGGGTCGGGTAAGGCTTTTGGACAGTATAGCAATGTATGTTTTAGATGAGGAAATCCAGGTCACTGGAAAGCCAAATGCCCAGAGGAATACATGGATATGGAAGCCCCCTCCCCAAGGTCCCCAATCAATGAATTTCCCACCCGGATATCTATGGTAATCGAGCGGCGTTAACAGAACCATGGGCTGCTGCCAGAGTTAACATACAGCAACAGCCTCCCTCAACACACAGTCGCCCATTGTGGTATTAAGGGTAGGAAATCAAGTAGTGCCCATGCTTGTAGATACTAGGGCTACGTGTACTGTGTGGTGATTATTACCGAGGACCTTTAGAGAAAGCTGAACCCTCCATGGGAATTAATGGGACTGACTAAGCCCTTCCAGACACCTCCTCTGACGGTGACCGACCTCACTCTCAACAGTCCTGAAATAGAACATTGTTTTACCTGACTGCCCAGTAAACCTATTGGGCCGTGACCTTGTGGGTATACTAGACATTTCCATGACCACAAATGACCAAGGGGACTTACCATTCACTCTAACGTCCTCCACTTAGAATGCAAAAGAAAGGATTTCTTCCTTTACCTTGACAGCCACACTTACCCTGAATTAGAGCAGGTAGACGATAGGGTGTGGGCAAAAGTACCTTTTGATGGAAGACTAGTGGATTGCACCCATTTACAAAGCCATTTTGAAGCCGGGAGCCACTCCTGTTTTCCACAAACAGTACCCTTTGCCAAAAGAAAAGAAGGATGGCATCGCCCCCCTTAGAGAACAGTTTTTTGGAAAAGGGGGTCCTACAAGAAATTATATCACCCTACAATTCCCCCATCAATTGTGTGAGAAAACAGGATGGCACCTTTAGATTTGTCCAAGACCTCAGAGTCATAAACAACTTAGCGGTGCCTCTGGCTCCCATAGTACCTGATGTGGTGTCCCTGCTCACTTCCATGATCATGGAATTTTTACTGTATTGGATTTGAAAAATGTTTATTTTTTGGATACCGATGAAATGACCATGAAACTAGGCCACTTTTTGCTTTTACCTACCACTCAAAGCATTTGTGCTTCACGCGGCTGGCACAGGGATTTGTCAATTCACCTGTGGTTTTTGCCATTGTCCGCAGGGAAGCACTCAGGGCCTGGACTGACCGCTAGGGTCAGTCATTCTGCTCTATGTGGAAAATTTCCTTGTGAGTAGTCTGACATGGGAGGCACCCAGGTAGATGGTGATTACCTATTACAGGCTCTTTGTGAAAGTGGTTATAAAGTGTCTAAAGAAAAGATGCAGTGGTGTCAGGAAAAGGTTGAATACGTAGATTTTGTACTGTCAAAACGCCAGAGAGAAATGAGCCCTAAGAGAATTGTTGCCATAGTGGCCATAGTGGGTCTGCCCCACCCACAGACCAAGAAGGACCTGCTAACCTTCCTTGGTATGATTGGTTACTATCACCAATGAATACCTGATTGATCATTTTATGACAGTATTTTGAGAGCACACACGCATGTTGATCAGCCTGCCATTCTGAAATGGTCTGAGGAAATGTGTAATGCCTTTGTGTATTTAAAGAATGCTCCAGTTTGCTAGTTTGTTAGTTCACCGGGATTAGGCCTCCCCGACTATGGAAACATGTTTCCTTATTTGCATGTGACAGTTGTAAGACCATGGCGGGAATCCCAGCCCAGGAGCATGGGGCAAATTACGGCCAGTGGAATTTTTCTCCAAAGTGATGCTTACGCAGGTAAAGGGAATGCCTGCTTGTCTATGGGCATTGGCAGCTTGTGCCATGGTAGTAGAGCAGGCCACCTCACTGACTCTGGGACGCCCTACCACTTTGCATGCCTCACATAATGTGTCATATAACGTAAAGAATATACACACCCAACATATGTCCACCCAAAGACTGAGTGGGTATGAAGTAATTCTCCTGTCTGACTCACTATTGACCATTCCCTTTTAGGACTAAAAGGGTCCCAAGACGAACCCGTTCCTGACCATGACTGTATACAATAAATAAATCAAGACGCCTACCCCAGACTTAATCTCTGTACCCATCGCTGGGGCATAAAATGTTTTTGTAGATGGTTCTTGTTCTCGCCCTGATGACAACATGTTTCATGCAGGCTACGCTGTAGTGCAATTGCCTGATGTTGTGTTAGAAGCAAAATCCATACCCTACAAGTCAGCACAGGCTGCCGAGTTGATAGCTCTCACCCGTGCTTGTGAATTCTTCCTGCACTTAACAACAGAACCATCCCTATTTGAGTACACCCTGCAGACATTACAGGGAAATGCAAGCCCGCAAGATCTCCAATGTTGGGAGAATATAGGTGCACAAAAGAAATCTATAGTTCTTTTGTGCTAAGAGGGAGAACCTCGTGTACCAGAAGTTAGTGCACCCCTATTCATTACACAATATCATGAGATAGGACACAAAGAATGGAAAATAAATTTCAGCTGATGCAGCTGGATTTTTTTGTAACTAATTGGAAGGAATTGACCAAACAATACTTAGCCAGGTAAATTATTTGCATCAGGAACAACCCAAACATACAGAACAAGCCAGGCCATGATCACCACTTAGTGTACCCAACAAAACCTTTTACCCATCTGCAGATAGATTTTTCACACACACCTAAGACCGGTAATAGGCAAGAATACCTCCTTGCAATTGTATGAACCAGAACAAAGCTTGAGACCGCACTCACCAGTCTATATATGGAGTGTGCACACTCTGGGGGTGGAGGCACATATGTGCACTACTATATCCCACACAGAACAAAGGAGTCCCAAACTCCCCCAATCCACTCCCTATAGTGAATGGCACCACTCCAATAATTTCTCAATTAATAATTACTTTATTTAGATCAATTTACTATATACATACATATTAAAAACATTAATTAAAATACATGTATTTACATACAAACCCCTGCAAATAGGGGGAACTCTCAAGGAGAACCAAACTGTAAGGGGGAGGGGAGGGAAAGGGGTTGGTTGCTCTGACCAGAGTAACCCGATGACAAAACCCCTGTGGCTAAATAATTACTAAGTTTCATATACTTTAATGCTGCTCTACCCTTTCAAGGCCATATAATCATAAATGTGCCAGTGTTTGAATAAATCCTTAATATATACAACTTGTGCCAAAGACAGTGAATCTGTCTAATCATATAAAGTGCAAAGTGCCGTTCAAAACCTAACTAACTACAACTAATACAAGGACAGCCGTGGGAAAGAGCAAAGCAAACATGTATTTAACAGCACACTACCTTATATCACCGGCCACAGCAGCCCCCACCTCACCCGGGACCGACGCGTTGCGTGACTCCTCGCGTCACTTCTCCAGGGCCAAATAGATCATAGATACCCTCCATCTTACTTCCCCTAATATACTCACCCCTGCCCGTTCCCCCGCCAATCCCCGGCCATGTAATCACGAGCACAGGCAGACGCGCACCGCCGGAAGCGCGTCGCTCTGCTCTCGGTCACGTGACGCACACCGGCCGGATGTGCGTCACGGGCTTGCGTTCCAGGCACCGGAACGCATAGCTCCGGTGTCTGTAAAACGCAAGACACAGCCGAGCCTGCGGGGGACACTGGATGAAATAGGAGGTGAGTATCCCTAGTTTTTAACATGACACTTATCCACATACTTATATTTACCCTAACCACCAATGTATGTATATATTTTGTCTATTCTAAATATTTTTTACATTATTAGAACCTACTATATTACAACAACTGTTCATATATGCCTAGAAACTTCGAACCACAAAATATATATACATCATGCACTTTTCTCATAATAGAGACCCATATTCCATGTGTATCATTGTTTTTTGTAAACGCATACTTAAAGTTGTTTACACCCCTATCTTACTATGTCAGCCATATTGTGGTCATACATATATATATTCCCTTATCCAGATATGCGCCCAGTACCCCAACCTTTCCAGGACATATGCTATGTGCTCAATAAATATCTTGGGCTCTTACGTCTAGGGGCTTGACAATGGGGAATGAGAGAGGGGGGGGGGAGGGGGGGGCATCCCAAATCTAGGGCATCTGTCTCCCTCCCAATCTTAACACTACAGGCATAAGCCTCAGCCATAGGGGAACTTCTCATATTTGGGCAAGATATCATATCCCCCACGTATATCACATACTTTTGATTTCTTTTATATTAGGGGAAGAAGGGGGGGGGGGGGGGGGGGGGGGGAGAGGGAGAGGACGGGGAGGGGGGGGGGGAAGGGAAAAGGAAAGAAAAAAGAAAGCATAAGGGAAGAAAAGACATGGGGGAGGGAAGAAAGGAAAAAAAGGGGAAAAAAACTGGGAAGAGAAGGGGGGAGAAAGAGACAACGCCCTCCTGTTAAGGGGCCCAGATACGAAAAGAAGGAAAGGGAGGGAGAAACGAGAAAGAGGGCAGTACCAGAAAAAAGGGGGAGAAAAGAACAAGGGGGAAGAAAAAAGGGGGGAAAGGAAAAAACAGGACAAGAAAAACAAGAGAGGAAACACAAATCACATCAGGTATATATGTCCATTTGTGAAAATGACAAATCACATCAAGTATCCATCTCCATTTATAGCAGCCTTATGCAAATCGATGGTGTCTCCAGGACTCGCTTCTTATTGCCCTGTTGTTTTCTTTTTCATTCCAGGAGATGTTTCCTTCGAATGTATGACCCGGTTCTGTGTCTCAAGGTGAAAAGCTGTGATAACTGAGTGAAAACAAAACCATTACCTACTTGAACATATATACTGCCCACATGTGTCAACCACAAACAACAATATAAACAACCTCACACATTATCCAACCAACATATCCTTGTGTAAATGCAATGGTTAATTGTTTACCATAATGTGATACAAATAAAAATAAATAAAACCCGTGCCGAAATTACTTGATACTCACCCTACCCTAGGTGCCAAACTCTAAAATGAATATACCGTGCTCCCCTCAAATGAGGCTTATACTACCCCCTATGTGCCCAAAAATGATGTGAACGCCAGGTCCTCATTCAATCCTGTGGGGGCTTGCGAGTCTAGATAGTAGATCCATCGCAGCTCCTTCTGCTGTAGTAATCTCTTTAAGTCACCTCCCCGGGGGCCTAAACACACCCTCTCAATGCCCGTGACCCGCAGGCTGCTGGCGTCACTCTGATGTACCTTCAAGAAATGTAGGGCCACTGGTGGTACTATTTTGCCCAATGAGATGTTCCTTGAGGCTAGCCGAATGCTGGATAGATGAGCTTGTATCCTAGCTTTTAAAGTATTACGGGTCTCCCCTACGTACATCTTCGGACACCCACATGTTATGGCATAGATGACCCCTGATGTCCTACAGTTAATAAATTGACGTATTGAGAACTGTTTACCTGTCTGTAAATTTTTTACGTTCGTACCTTTCACCATATGTGAACATACCGTGCACCCCCCACAGGGATGATTCCCTCCCGTTCCAGCACTCTCCCGCAACCAGTTTGTTGCGCCTTTGTAGTGGCTAGAGCACACCCTATCTCTTATACTGGGGGCGCGCTGTGCTATCATACGTGGGCCACCACTTGTCCATCTAGCTATTTGGGGATCAGTACTCAAGATACCCCAATGTTTTTTCAATATGGCTCTTAGTTTGGACCAATCACTGTTGTATCTTGTCACGTATCTTACCTCAGGCATCCTACGAGCTCTCTGTTTCGGGATCAGAAGGCCTGATCTTGGTGTGCTTCTTGCTCGTGACCGAGCTCTCTCTACTACTGCCTTAGGGTACCCCCTTTTCAGGAATCGTTGTACAAGGTCGGCAGCCTGCCGTTCAAACTCTTCATCATTGGAGCAGTTCCTGCGTATACGCAGGAATTGCCCCGTGGGAATACCTTGTTTGAGGCTGGTTAAGTGGAAACTCTTATAATGTAAGAGCGAGTTGACCGCCGTATCTTTTCTGTATAGTCCCGTGCATACTGTGCCGTCTCCCACATTTGTGATCAGGAGATCCAGGAACGCAACCTGTTTAGGTGAGATCTGAGCGGTGAGAAAAATGTTTAGATTATTGTTGTTAAGACACTCTAGATATTCATTAAATTGTTCCTCAGTGCCCTCCCACAACACCAGCACATCATCAATGTATCTAAACCATCCCAACACGTGCCGGTGATGGCAAGACAATTCATCACTGCCCACTATCTCTCTCTCCCACCACCCCAGGAAAAGGTTTGCCACCGAGGGGGCACACCGTGCCCCCATGGCCACCCCACACACTTGGCGGTAAAACACTCCATCAAAGATAAAGAAATTGTGTGATAGGACAAATGTGAGTAATTGTAGCAAAAAGTCCTGGAGTGGGGGAGGATCTCGGGTGCTCATGCCAAGAAAGTACCGGCACGTGTTGGTGGCTGATACATGTGATATGCTGGTGTATAGGGCCTCCACATCTAATGTAATCAGTAAGGTATTGGCGGGAATCACAATGTCATCCAACTGTCTAACTAGGTCCATGGAATCCCTAACATACGACTCCAGCGAGGTGACAAAGGGCTGTAAGTGTCTATCCAAGAGGACGCACGCCTTCTCCGTGAGCCCACCGATGCCCGCCACAATAGGTCTTCCCGGTGGGCACCGGGGGTTCTTATGTACCTTGGGGAGCATATAGAAGGTAGCTATAATAGGATGCTCTACCCTAAGGAAATCGTACGTGCCCCTGCTGATCACACCCCCGTTCCAAGCCTCATAAATCAATGTGTCATATTCAGTTTTATACCTTGTTATAGGGTTGCCAGGCAATCTTTCGTAATTTATCGGGTTTTGTAGTTGTCTCAAGGCCTCCGTGCGGTAAAAATCACGTGACATAATCACGATGTTTCCACCCTTGTCTGATTCTTTTATGACTATATCGGTACGAGCACGGAGGCCATTGAGAGCAGCTACTTCCCCCGGTTTCAGATTGCAGGGACCCGTATTTGTTGGTAATCGTTGTATACTGTTACTTACCGCTTTGAAGAAAGTATGGACCGCAGGACTTAAAGTCCATGGTGGAGCATATCTGGAGGGTCCACGCAATGATGACAATACATTTTCCTCTGGGTTCTGTTCCTCTAAAAGTGTCACTAGATTCTCTAGGGCTTCCTGTTCTTGCCATGTACTATTTTCCATGCCTTCTGGTGTAGACGTAAACTGTTTTTTTAGAAGGAGTCTTCTACAAAATAGGTATAGATCTTTTATTGCAAGGAACTTGTCTAGTCTATTGTGTGGCGCAAATGTTAAGCCCTTTCGTAACACTGATTCTTCATCAGCTGTGAGCGTCGTCTCAGAAAGGTTGATTACAGTGAGTTCCTGGTTTGAGGCTTTTACAGGTTCACTTATGGGGGCATCTGAGACTTCAGAGGTTGAGGGGGTTATGGGCTGGGGCCGGTCCTGGACCGTTTTTGTGCTGATTGTCGTAACCGGCGATAATACCATCTCCCTGTTACTCCGGTTAAATCCATGTTTCTTTTTCCCCCCCCGGCGTGTCCTTCTGCCCTGTCTTGATCTAAAAAATGCCGTTGTGGGGTCCTATTGCTGCCATCTGATGATCTACTAGAGATGGAAGTTCTCCGACTAGGGGGGCGGCTATCACTACGTGTGTTTCGTCTATTGCCCCTATGTGCCCATTTGTACACACGGCCACTATCAAAGTCAGCCCTATCTCTCATCAGTTTCTCCATTTTCCCATTAATAATATCATCCTCCAATCTTTTGAGGTCATTGTCTAATAGGTCTTGTAGTCTATCCAATTCATCCTGAGGGGTCTCCCTAGGGATACTGTCATATAGTGTGTTCAATGTTGTTTTTACTGTTTCAAGTGCTGTTTTGTCCATGTCTATTAATTCCTGAATCAGGCCCATTGCACATTTATTTAGGTGTTCTTCCACCTGTGCCGGGCCTCTATGGGCACCTCCCAGGCTGGAAATATTTGTACCCTGAGACCCCTGGGAATCAAGGACTGTTCTTTATATAGTTCCAAGCTCTGGACATTCCACCAGATTTTTGTGTATTTAATTTGTTCTCTCTTAATACGATGGAATATATCTCTCACACTGGGGAATAGGTGCTTTGCACAGTGGAATCTCTCTGGGTTTTCCATTGTTGTAATTTATTGTGCCAAATATTCTCTCTGGATTCAAAGTTTAAAGGCATCTTGTGGTGCTGGTCTCAATTTGGCCAGGTGCCAAAGTGTGGGTACGTAATATGAACCAGAACAAAGCTTGAGACCGCACTCACCAGTCTATATATGGAGTGTGCACACTCTGGGGGTGGAGGCACATATGTGCACTACTATATCCCACACAGAACAAAGGAGTCCCAAACTCCCCCAATCCACTCCCTATAGTGAATGGCACCACTCCAATAATTTCTCAATTAATAATTACTTTATTTAGATCAATTTACTATATACATACATATTAAAAACATTAATTAAAATACATGTATTTACATACAAACCCCTGCAAATAGGGGGAACTCTCAAGGAGAACCAAACTGTAAGGGGGAGGGGAGGGAAAGGGGTTGGTTGCTCTGACCAGAGTAACCCGATGACAAAACCCCTGTGGCTAAATAATTACTAAGTTTCATATACTTTAATGCTGCTCTACCCTTTCAAGGCCATATAATCATAAATGTGCCAGTGTTTGAATAAATCCTTAATATATACAACTTGTGCCAAAGACAGTGAATCTGTCTAATCATATAAAGTGCAAAGTGCCGTTCAAAACCTAACTAACTACAACTAATACAAGGACAGCCGTGGGAAAGAGCAAAGCAAACATGTATTTAACAGCACACTACCTTATATCACCGGCCACAGCAGCCCCCACCTCACCCGGGACCGACGCGTTGCGTGACTCCTCGCGTCACTTCTCCAGGGCCAAATAGATCATAGATACCCTCCATCTTACTTCCCCTAATATACTCACCCCTGCCCGTTCCCCCGCCAATCCCCGGCCATGTAATCACGAGCACAGGCAGACGCGCACCGCCGGAAGCGCGTCGCTCTGCTCTCGGTCACGTGACGCACACCGGCCGGATGTGCGTCACGGGCTTGCGTTCCAGGCACCGGAACGCATAGCTCCGGTGTCTGTAAAACGCAAGACACAGCCGAGCCTGCGGGGGACACTGGATGAAATAGGAGGTGAGTATCCCTAGTTTTTAACATGACACTTATCCACATACTTATATTTACCCTAACCACCAATGTATGTATATATTTTGTCTATTCTAAATATTTTTTACATTATTAGAACCTACTATATTACAACAACTGTTCATATATGCCTAGAAACTTCGAACCACAAAATATATATACATCATGCACTTTTCTCATAATAGAGACCCATATTCCATGTGTATCATTGTTTTTTGTAAACGCATACTTAAAGTTGTTTACACCCCTATCTTACTATGTCAGCCATATTGTGGTCATACATATATATATTCCCTTATCCAGATATGCGCCCAGTACCCCAACCTTTCCAGGACATATGCTATGTGCTCAATAAATATCTTGGGCTCTTACGTCTAGGGGCTTGACAATGGGGAATGAGAGAGGGGGGGGGGGGGGGGAGGGGGGGGGGAGGGGGGGGCATCCCAAATCTAGGGCATCTGTCTCCCTCCCAATCTTAACACTACAGGCATAAGCCTCAGCCATAGGGGAACTTCTCATATTTGGGCAAGATATCATATCCCCACGTATATCACATACTTTTGATTTCTTTTATATTAGGGGAAGAAGGGGGGGGGGGGGGGGGGGGGGAGAGGGAGAGGACGGGGAGGGGGGGGGGGAAGGGAAAAGGAAAGAAAAAAGAAAGCATAAGGGAAGAAAAGACATGGGGGAGGGAAGAAAGGAAAAAAAGGGGAAAAAAACTGGGAAGAGAAGGGGGGAGAAAGAGACAACGCCCTCCTGTTAAGGGGCCCAGATACGAAAAGAAGGAAAGGGAGGGAGAAACGAGAAAGAGGGCAGTACCAGAAAAAAGGGGGAGAAAAGAACAAGGGGGAAGAAAAAAGGGGGGAAAGGAAAAAACAGGACAAGAAAAACAAGAGAGGAAACACAAATCACATCAGGTATATATGTCCATTTGTGAAAATGACAAATCACATCAAGTATCCATCTCCATTTATAGCAGCCTTATGCAAATCGATGGTGTCTCCAGGACTCGCTTCTTATTGCCCTGTTGTTTTCTTTTTCATTCCAGGAGATGTTTCCTTCGAATGTATGACCCGGTTCTGTGTCTCAAGGTGAAAAGCTGTGATAACTGAGTGAAAACAAAACCATTACCTACTTGAACATATATACTGCCCACATGTGTCAACCACAAACAACAATATAAACAACCTCACACATTATCCAACCAACATATCCTTGTGTAAATGCAATGGTTAATTGTTTACCATAATGTGATACAAATAAAAATAAATAAAACCCGTGCCGAAATTACTTGATACTCACCCTACCCTAGGTGCCAAACTCTAAAATGAATATACCGTGCTCCCCTCAAATGAGGCTTATACTACCCCCTATGTGCCCAAAAATGATGTGAACGCCAGGTCCTCATTCAATCCTGTGGGGGCTTGCGAGTCTAGATAGTAGATCCATCGCAGCTCCTTCTGCTGTAGTAATCTCTTTAAGTCACCTCCCCGGGGGCCTAAACACACCCTCTCAATGCCCGTGACCCGCAGGCTGCTGGCGTCACTCTGATGTACCTTCAAGAAATGTAGGGCCACTGGTGGTACTATTTTGCCCAATGAGATGTTCCTTGAGGCTAGCCGAATGCTGGATAGATGAGCTTGTATCCTAGCTTTTAAAGTATTACGGGTCTCCCCTACGTACATCTTCGGACACCCACATGTTATGGCATAGATGACCCCTGATGTCCTACAGTTAATAAATTGACGTATTGAGAACTGTTTACCTGTCTGTAAATTTTTTACGTTCGTACCTTTCACCATATGTGAACATACCGTGCACGGTGTGCCCCCTCGGTGGCAAACCTTTTCCTGGGGTGGTGGGAGAGAGAGATAGTGGGCAGTGATGAATTGTCTTGCCATCACCGGCACGTGTTGGGATGGTTTAGATACATTGATGATGTGCTGGTGTTGTGGGAGGGCACTGAGGAACAATTTAATGAATATCTAGAGTGTCTTAACAACAATAATCTAAACATTTTTCTCACCGCTCAGATCTCACCTAAACAGGTTGCGTTCCTGGATCTCCTGATCACAAATGTGGGAGACGGCACAGTATGCACGGGACTATACAGAAAAGATACGGCGGTCAACTCGCTCTTACATTATAAGAGTTTCCACTTAACCAGCCTCAAACAAGGTATTCCCACGGGGCAATTCCTGCGTATACGCAGGAACTGCTCCAATGATGAAGAGTTTGAACGGCAGGCTGCCGACCTTGTACAACGATTCCTGAAAAGGGGGTACCCTAAGGCAGTAGTAGAGAGAGCTCGGTCACGAGCAAGAAGCACACCAAGATCAGGCCTTCTGATCCCGAAACAGAGAGCTCGTAGGATGCCTGAGGTAAGATACGTGACAAGATACAACAGTGATTGGTCCAAACTAAGAGCCATATTGAAAAAACATTGGGGTATCTTGAGTACTGATCCCCAAATAGCTAGATGGACAAGTGGTGGCCCACGTATGATAGCACAGCGCGCCCCCAGTATAAGAGATAGGGTGTGCTCTAGCCACTACAAAGGCGCAACAAACTGGTTGCGGGAGAGTGCTGGAACGGGAGGGAATCATCCCTGTGGGGGGTGCACGGTATGTTCACATATGGTGAAAGGTACGAACGTAAAAAATTTACAGACAGGTAAACAGTTCTCAATACGTCAATTTATTAACTGTAGGACATCAGGGGTCATCTATGCCATAACATGTGGGTGTCCGAAGATGTACGTAGGGGAGACCCGTAATACTTTAAAAGCTAGGATACAAGCTCATCTATCCAGCATTCGGCTAGCCTCAAGGAACATCTCATTGGGCAAAATAGTACCACCAGTGGCCCTACATTTCTTGAAGGTACATCAGAGTGACGCCAGCAGCCTGCGGGTCACGGGCATTGAGAGGGTGTGTTTAGGCCCCCGGGGAGGTGACTTAAAGAGATTACTACAGCAGAAGGAGCTGCGATGGATCTACTATCTAGACTCGCAAGCCCCCACAGGATTGAATGAGGACCTGGCGTTCACATCATTTTTGGGCACATAGGGGGTAGTATAAGCCTCATTTGAGGGGAGCACGGTATATTCATTTTAGAGTTTGGCACCTAGGGTAGGGTGAGTATCAAGTAATTTCGGCACGGGTTTTATTTATTTTTATTTGTATCACATTATGGTAAACAATTAACCATTGCATTTACACAAGGATATGTTGGTTGGATAATGTGTGAGGTTGTTTATATTGTTGTTTGTGGTTGACACATGTGGGCAGTATATATGTTCAAGTAGGTAATGGTTTTGTTTTCACTCAGTTATCACAGCTTTTCACCTTGAGACACAGAACCGGGTCATACATTCGAAGGAAACATCTCCTGGAATGAAAAAGAAAACAACAGGGCAATAAGAAGCGAGTCCTGGAGACACCATCGATTTGCATAAGGCTGCTATAAATGGAGATGGATACTTGATGTGATTTGTCATTTTCACAAATGGACATATATACCTGATGTGATTTGTGTTTCCTCTCTTGTTTTTCTTGTCCTGTTTTTTCCTTTCCCCCCTTTTTTCTTCCCCCTTGTTCTTTTCTCCCCCTTTTTTCTGGTACTGCCCTCTTTCTCGTTTCTCCCTCCCTTTCCTTCTTTTCGTATCTGGGCCCCTTAACAGGAGGGCGTTGTCA